>JAGWEN010000397.1:0-102777 GCA_018703685.1 Orius laevigatus | reverse complement strand
AGGCCTTCTTTTTAAGATCGAGGAAAAACGATAGGGGAAAATCGGCGCGAGGGTTTAGAAAACAGAAAAGTTCAAAGAAGCGGTAGAACGTAAAACCTCCCATGTGGTATAAATACTCCTTCTGTTTGACAACCGAACGGACCTAACCCCACTTAAAACACATGAAAGATCTATTCAGCCATAGAATGAAATGATGGCTGACTAAAGCTTGCATCAGATGAACTTTTTGAATCTTATTTGTACTCATTCACGATCAGGACGTATAGTGTTTGGTGATTGTGAACAAGTCCTGGATATCAGAACCACCAACAGTATTCAGTCACAGGATAACTCCAACATCAAGGGACCAGTAATGGGTTATTTCATCACTTATATATCACCATTTCTAGTAGCTAAGTAGAATCCTTACCGATCACACTGGTTCATCGATTCAATAGATTGTCAGATTGCAAACCATCTGATAAGAGGAACCTCCCCTGAGTTCTAAGCAACATTGGTTTTTACTAATACGTTCTTTTGGCGTCTTATTCTTCGTTTGATGGCTTTTGGTGTCTCAGAAGATAAAGGCAAAATTTTATAAAATTAATTTTAATTAACTGTCACTTAGGGTTTTAAAGCTATTTACATTTACATTTTTACATTGTAGGTATGTAATATGGAAACTGTGTGGCTTAAAAAATAAATTTCAAGGTCGTAGAACCAGAAAGCCCGTCTGATTTTTCGAACCAAATAAGATTGGAAGGGCAGAGGGGAAAAGATGAAAGTCATTTTTCGTCTCGATTTTGAGATATTAGAGCGGTGTACGGGGAGTTGCGTAGAACAACGAGGGAGAATTTTCCCAAATGTGCATGAAAATATTCGGGGTAAGGGGGAGAAAATAGATGATGCTACAAGAATACGATAGATATTACAAAGATTCGTTTTTTTTCGGAGATCACTTTTTGGTCACTTTCATCTTTTTTCCCGCTGGTGGTCGTTGCCACAGGTAATGAAAGATCCCGATGTCTACGAGTTTTCGTTTTTCTCTGATTTGCTCTAGATTCAACCTACTAACCCTTATTCGGTCGATTTATCTGATTGAACTCATTGGTTTGGGTTTGAGAAAGTTTCGTGGGGAGGACATCTGGCAAATGCACTTGCAAGGGAGTCACTGCATTGCCTTTTTCTCACAGCCCACTCGTCGAGAGAGAAAAATCCGTTTGTTTCCAACTAATCACGTTTAAATTATTTTTAAGTTGTTATTTTCTAAGGAACGTTTGAGGCTAAGAAGGTAAAGTCTAGGCTTTGAAATGGATTGTAAGGTGGTTAGGTTGGGCTTAGTTTAGGCGTGCCGAAGTCTGGGTTCCTCGGGATTAGTGACCACAGCCTTTAACCGTGAGGCTTACCGTAATGGCTAAACCATCCTTGAAAACTCATCGCCCTCAATAATTTGTATCTATTTTGACGAGTGTCATTTTATCTTCGTTATCTCAAATATACTCACAAATCAGATTTTTCCTTTGTTCCAGGGCAACAACAGCAGTTCCACGCTTTCGCTTTTGACAGCGGCCGTTCCTTTCGGGACATTTCGCGGCGCCCTTGATCCCCTTCAAAGGGCCCCTGACCCTCTCGCATTCGATGCCTCCTGCCATGTCTTCCTGCCAAAGTACGTTCATTTTTTTTATTCTATTTTTTTTATTAGCGAAATGTACAGTGAAGTGTCTATTTGTGACTGAAGTATCCAGATTTTTAACCAAGTGATTAACTTTGGTGAAAAGTCCTCGAGTGATTGAGATTTAATTGGTTTCCCACTTGAAAGTTTATATTGGCTTGAAACCCCAACGGTGGGGGACCACATGCAGAGTTGAACTCATAAAGGTTATTTGTCAAGAATTACACACGGGGCAAGAAAGATCGGAAGGAAAAAAAAGAGGAAACATTTTGACCACCTTCGGTGTCAGCATCTGCTATCGGGTGTCGACCGTCCTTAAGATTTATTTCGCCCCAAAGTTTCACTTAAACAATAGACTGGACGTTTGTCAGTACCGAGACAGGTATAAAATGGTTTTTTAAAAATCACAAGTAATTTTTCAAACGGAAATATAGCTTCTGTCATTCAGAGACAAAGAAAGTGGTTTTGCTAATGTTTTTGTATGTCAATATGATTTCGGTGGAAAAACCGATACCTCCCTGGTGTAGCATAACTTTCGTATTTGTTTTAGATATGAGCCAGTTCAGCTGAATAATGGTCATCATTGGGGCTATAGTGCGACAGCCCATATTCGAGTTATTTGGGAGCAGGCCTTTAAGTAGTTGTGCTGCGACAACACCTGCGAGTTCCGGCTCAACACAACACCTTCGATCGGCTTCACCCCTGCCGAGACGAACCACACCCAAGAGTTCTCCCAAACGGGAACGGCAGGTAAATTTTCCCTCTAGTACTATTTTTCTTTTATGGGCACGTTCTAGTAGTAGGGACGGAGAATGGGGTGTCGAATTGGAACAGCAGTTTGTTACAGCCGAGATACGGAGCGGTGAGTTCGCAGGGACGAGATCCGATTCGGGCGAGTCTCCTGGATCAGAGGAGATGTCCTTTCAGCCCCAGTATGGCTCAGGGGGCGCCCACTATCCCGTCCTCCCATCACTCATCTACTCGCAGCTTTACCATTCGGAGCCGACACCTCCCGCGCCAAGGCAAGAAGACAGCCTCCGAACCGACCACGCCGCCGTTTGGCGACCCTACTGACCGAACCGCCAAAAAACGCTCATGACGTGATTTACCAGTGCAACATTTATCAGTTTATGTGACGCATGGCAGTGTTCCATTATTTAAATTCATAACACATCCAACCTCTTCCACATTTTTCAATATCAATTTTAATAAAAAGAGGTCTTGGAAAAATTTTTGAAAAATACAGTCGTGCGAAAGACACTACGTGGATTCTGGGAAATTTAAAAATTTATTAGAAAGACGCTTTGATTAAATTATGTGCCAAAATTAATTTTTTTTCCCCCTGTCAATATTATTCCTCTAGCCAACAGTCGTGATATTTTTTGTGTTTTGGTTTCGTAGAAACTGCTCAAACATAAAATGAGCTTGTATATTTAAAAAAAAATGTTATTATTTATAATGTTACCATATTTTGTTGCAATGCAATAATTAAGCATTGACGTATTAAAATGTAAATCTTTATACATTTTTGTGAGCTGGTGTTGAATAATTAAGCAGCATTGTATTATTATAGAAAAGTAAAATTTGAACAAAAAACGGCTTTTTCTTTAAAAAAAAAAAAAAAAAAAAACCTACATATTTACGACCAGACTTCAGCATTTATTCGCAACGTCCAGCCAACCGAGAATCAACGGAATCTTTGGGTATCTGATATCCGGGCTTTTACTCAATTCAGTTGTTAACCTTTGAGGTTCATACTACATAATCGATAAATAAAAATAATTAAAGTAAGTGCAGTTAAAAAATAAGTACATAAATGCTATTTCTAAGCAATATTTGACCATATCCTGTTTTTAAACAGCATTAAGTTTTGCCAGCTCCCCTTAATCGATCAAATTGAATTTTTCGGATTTTGTTTCTAGCTATAAATTAATAAAAAGTCATACTCGAGTTGATGGTCCACTCTTAGGTATCCAATTCATCACTCATTCTATGCGGATATAGGCCTAACCACATCAAATTACCATTTGCCAATTGCCAAGCATGGAATATTAAATTAAACGAAGCGACGGATAACCCTAGAGTTAATTTTTTTCCTCTCGCGAGCAAAGACCTCATTTAAAAAAATTTTAACATCTATCAGCCCTTATCCAACCTTAGCAGTATCTTCCAATTCCTCTACCATATTATGGGGGACTATTCATTGCCAGGAGGCAAGGTTTACATTTGAAGGGCCATGCCAGGGGGGAAAATAATGGAAGCCACTTTTTCGTCGTTTTTGAGTCTAGGTTCTATGAAGGAGTACTATCATCTGGTAGAACAAAAGGGGGAAAAAGATAAAGATGCATGAAAAGATTCGGGGAAAGGGGAAAATAGATGAATGTTACAAGCATTACGATAAATATTACAAAAGGATTAATAGAAATCCAATTTTTGTTTTTCATTTTTATGGAAATCACTTTTTTGTCACTTTCATCTTTTTTCCCCCTGGCCCTTTTTTAAATCTCCTACGTCGACGAGACCCACAGTGACCATGAAACTAATGCATCTTGCTATCATTCTTGAAAATAGAATGCTAGTTACCTACTTTGAACTTCACCAACACCCATACCTAGATGGAATAAATAAATGGTGGTTTTCAGAAGAGAAATTCTCTTTCTCAATATTTAGACATTTTTTAAGGTGCAATTAATAGTTTAAATTTTCAGTTAATTAATATTGAAATAATTGAGTAAAGGAGTAAAGTATAAGTTGAAACCGAAACTCCATCAAAATATCGCTTTATTCCTTTAATAATTAACTCTGAAGTCCCACTCACCCCAGTTGCTACCGAAATCGGTTTTTCAAGCGCTTAAAGATGATTTATAGGTGCTTTCTTATTTTTAGAAATTAGTTCTAAACGTTTGGTTTACGCTATTTAGGATTCATTTAAAGTTGACGGGGGAAAAAAAAAATTACAATCTTACCAAAATAGAAGGTTCTAATAATAATACAGGATGTTTATCGGGGGAGAATTTTGGCTATTATGATATTGGAGAAATCCGAAAATTGTTTAGGTTTGGTATTAAACAGTAAAATAAACAATCGTCTTGGTATTTACAGGGGAATATCTTAACAGTATACAAAGGGAAGCCTCTCTAAGGAGTTGTAAATTAATAAGCTGAGAGGGAAGTTGGCAGTTAAGAAAAGATTCAATTAGGTTGCTAGAACATTGGTGAAGGGAGGGCGGGTGGGGGTTTTAAGTCGTTGAGTTGCTCCCATGGGTGCAGTGTTGCGGTCAACGAGAAGCTCTACTTCATTCGCTATGCATCACAAGGCAAACTTCTCGTCACGATTCATCCTTTTAACAAGAAAACCCCTTTTAACTTATTATTCGAATTGAAAAAAGCGATGGAAGTTTAGCGTTGAACGGGAACAAAGTTGGTATTCTGATGGAAAGGGCGGAAGGGTGAGTAAGTGCTCGAGTTGCTCATTACCCTGCGGTCTTCCTGACCATCCGCGGAATCCTCTGCTGATTTGATTACTTATACAACATTCCTGGCACTCTTGTCCTCCTCGACTTCTCTTTGTTTAAAACGCGCTCCCTTTCTAAAACGTCCCTCAAAGAAAATTTAATTCTCGCTCCAATGCTCTATAGCTTTCCCTCCGTTATTTTCGGAATGCTTAGCCCACTGTAACCCTTCCGCCTATGGATTATATTTTCTTCCCTCCTTCAACTATTTGATTAAAACATCCGAATGACCACAACGACCTTTTTATTTTTATTCTATTTGTGGTTAAAACTAGATTCTTAACTTTTCCTAATTTTGAGATTGTCTAAATTTTCTGCTTCTTAAAACAAGATTCGTCTCCACTTACTGGGACTTTCCGTTCTCCTGTAAGAACCATTAATGAATGGTAAAATAAGAAAATTTTCGAAAAATCGCCCAAACCTGCAACACGGTCAAATTCCAAACCTAATGGGATTGCTGGGTTGCCAGATTAGGCCCAAAATGGTAGCTCAATTCGCGATGAATCGCCCAAACTGGCAACACTGTCAAAAGCCAAACCTTATGGGATTGCTAGGTTGCCAGATTAGGCCCAAAAAAGTTGCCCAATTTACGATGAATCGCCCAAACTGGCAACACTGTCAAAAGAACAATCTGTGCGATTAGCTGGGTTGCCAGATTAGGCCCAAAAAAGTAGCCAAATTTGCGATATATCGCCCAAACTGGCAACACTGTCAAAAGGCCAACCTTATGGGATTGCTGGGTTGCCAGATTAGGCCCAAAATGGTAGCCCAATTCGCGATGAATCGCCCAAACTGGCAACACTGTCAAAAGCCAAACCTTATGGGATTGCTGGGTTGCCGGATTAGGCCCAAAAAAGTAGCCCAATTGCGAAGAATTGCCCAAACTGGCAACCCTGACTAAAGCCCAACCTTGTGGTATTGCTGGATTTCCCGATTTAGCCCCAAACAAGTAGCCCAGCCTTCGATAAATCGCCCCAATTGGCAACACTATCAAAAGCCCAACCTTGTGCTATTGCTGGTTTGCCAGATTTGACCCCAAAACGTAGCTCAATTTACGATAAATCTCCCAAAGTTGCAACTCTTTCCTTTGTGATAATGGACATGTAGAGAAATCATAACAGTAAATAGTGTACCTTTGCATGGTAGACCTCTTTTCGACCTCTGGCCCTAGGAGTATAAAAAAACTCGCAAAAAATCCTATAAATGAGGAAACTAGGAAGTAATGGCTGCATTCCAAAGATATAAATTACATAGCATCCCCGCAGACCCAGATAATCATGAAGGCGTGCCAAAAATGTTATTTTAGATTTTTTAAATATTGACCTAATGTATAAAACAATAATGTTTATGGACGACACTACTTAAGAAAGCTAAAGGGATTCCGCAATTTGGTTTCCCTTGCTCTAAAAATAGAGGACGTTCGAGATAAATATTAGGGAAAAATTGTGGGTTAGGGACAATTCAAATTGATGAATTGTAAATTTAGAAGTGGGTCGAAAAAAATTTAAATTTTTAAGGGGTTTTGTGCAAGTCGAACAATTTTAGAAGGGAAGACCTTGGGAGGCGGTTGGGTTGAGAGGCCGGAGCGCATGCCCTTCCCGCTCTAAGTCGTCCGGTTTCTTCGCGCCTCTTTTCCTCCCCCACAGCATCTTTTTCACGATGTTGCCACCCGAGGGTGGGTGAGTCTTAAAACGTCTCAAGGTTTTTGTTCACGTGCTGCCATCGTTTGGAGAAGAAGGCCAAAGTGTTGAGGCGCCTCCGTCAGGCGGTCGCCCTGACAACTTCTTAAGAAACTCCCCCTTTCTTTTCTTTCAAGAATGTTTTCTCCCAAGTAGGGGGCGAGGGAATTTTTCGACTTTACTTCTTCCCTTTCCTAAGAGAGCGCGGTTGTGCTCCCTCTTAGAAGAAAATCCTTACGACGACACAGCATGGCCGACCTAAATACATTCGATACACAAAAGTAGTTCCTTTTTTTATCATACAAAAAACACACTTTTTCCAACCTTCTATTTTATCGAACTCGACTGAAAACATTCTAAAATCGAAATCCTTTGAAGGTGACTTGATAAACGATGAATGGAATTAGGAGAGGAGTTTGGTGTAAGGAGCAGCCATTTTGAGGCCAGGGAGACCACAAACCACATCTTACACGCAGCGCTTCCCAGCTATCCCTCATCCACAAACAGCTTGCTTACGCGCTTTTCAACATGATATACACCTCTATTAGACAATCATCTCAAATTTTTAACTTTTAAAAACAACATTCAAATTTTCATTGCACATTTAAAATGTAAAAAAATCGATATTTACGTTAAGCTTCACTTCAAAAACGCAGACTCGACTTTCTTACATTTTCCTTTCTTACACAAAACGAAATATGAAGTTTTTAAACCTTTTCAATTTGAATTTTTGATTATTAACATGAAAATGTAAAAATTTGGCTATTTTTAATTTCCTTACGTTTTAAGTGATATTCATGATACATTTGTTATCTTTTAATTCTTGCAAAATGCAGATTGTTCAGTAAAATTATGTCTGATTGGTAGATTTACCGTAGATTATCGAGCAAACATTGGTAATTGCAGATTAATAGGTATCAATTAATTAGTTGACATATTATGCGGTTTACGTGCGGGGGCGTACGTTGAAACCAGACCGCTGATTAAGAGCGATAGGAGTACCAAAACGGGTCGATAACCTATGGGAAAGTTTATAGGGAAATTAATTTAGCGGATAAATTCCTCGAGAATATAAGAGCTTTTTTGTGAGTTCGTCATTGGTGAGGGCTTTATCGGCCGGCCCCCTTTTTTTATTTTCCTGAGGAGGTGCGGTATAATTAGGTTTGCGGTGAGCATGGTCGAGACGGGAGACGTGGATTGGTCCCTGCCAACCAATGAGGGCTCACACTTGTGGTGAACCGCAAAGAAAATGCCTAAACCGCAAACTCCGGCTCAACCCCACCACGACGAACCACCTGCCCACACCTCGCCCTCTTTTCTTCAATACCCATAACTATCACTAAAATCAATTTTCATCTATAAATTATTAACTTTCGTATATATTAATACAATTGACATTTACCTATTGCATAAATTTCACAATAATTGAATCTTTTTAGGCATTTCTTTAAAAATTTCAGAATTTAAATTATTTGTATATTATTTTTTAATTTTCTTCTGCTGACAAGGATATAGCCTTAAACCGCTTATTTCCAGAGGCTCGAAAAAAGTAATAGGAAGGTGTCTAAAATGAGAAAAAGCACCTAAAAGTTCCATTTTCCCCAAAAAAGCCACACATCATACACCTCCCCAGAAGGTAAATCAAACAACAAGAAAATTGGAAAAAAAACCCTCCTTTTTTATTATGGCAAAACAACGATTTATGCTCTTTCTCTAACCGGTTTCGTGCAGAAAATGTCGTGGGATCGTCTCGGGATGATTTAAGCGTAGTTTACAATAAAAAAAGAAAAGTCTTGTCTTATAAATCAAAAGCCGGAGGACATTAGGTTGCCCAGAGCTTCTACCCTATCAAAAGGGCGTTTTTCCAGACCTTTTTTCGTATAAAACACCCTTTAATAATCTTTTTACATTTTGTGTTTTACGAGTCTCTCCCTTTTCAGTTTCAACTCCCGGATATTCTACGTCAAAAAAGATTTATATTTCCTTTATTTCTCTATTTGAATTTTAGCATAATGATTCTTTTTATGTGAACTTTTTTTATGATTTATAAAGAAAAGAGTTTCTGGAAAATATGTTGAGAGGATTGTTGAGATGGGGGCATTCGTGTAGGATCATTAATAATTGCGGGAGCCCTGTTCCTCCTGTGTTATACCAGCTTTCCCTGGCTTCCCAGTTTACATTATTCACAAACTCTCCGCCCTTTCTCAAATCTAAGACTAACATGAAAACAAGCCCTCCCTTCCAAGGTTATAAAACAATAACGCACTCTTCCGTTTGTAATTTTGTTTTCGAGGAGGTATAAAAGCTCACCCGAAGCTCGATTCTTCAAGAAAGTAAAACCAAATATGTACCTAAGTACATAGAATCGGCGGGTGTATTGAGGACTCTCTGATTTTAATAGAAAAGTTCTTTTGTTTTTTCCCCAAAAACTGGCTTAGGGAGAATAATTCTACCTCGAACCTTTTATCTTCTTTTATAGTGGAAAACATTTTACCGTCGTTAGTGAGAAAATATCCTTCTCCAATCTCTGCCATTAAGATCAGGTATAGATAGATAGGTATATGGGATACGGTTTGTATATTGCTACTCAACTTGATGACGAGACATAGTTCACGCTTGGGCTAATTTGCCAATGGGAAAGTGTGTCCAAAAGTTGGGTAGCAATACATATTGTTTAAAATGAACTGAATCTCTAGTGGTATGTCCACAAACTAACTAGCAGGGTTATGGTTAAGGTAACCACAACAAAGAAGAAACTCAAAGTAAAGGGTGAACAGATGAAAGATTTCATTTTGGGTTCACAAAATTTGGAGAAAATCTGGGTCAGAATTTCTTGTGATAAGCCTAAGGTTCAAATCTGAAAGGTCCCTTAGAAGAATATTAAAAATCAAGCCAAAAAAGTCTTTCCTTGTTAAAAAGAGTCAAAATCTAGATCAAAAATGGTATTTTCTAGTCGAAAATGTTAAAAATCCGTCTGAAAGGGTCAGAATTTAGCTGGAAAGGGTATTTTGTTGTGAAAAATTTTAAAATCTGACTGGGTAAATTCTTTCCCTTACAAGAATATACAAAATCTTGCCAAAAAGAGACAAAATCTGGATAATTAATGTCTTTTCAAGACGAAAAATGTTCAAAATCCGTGTGACAAGTTTTTTCTTGTCAGAAAGGGTCAGAGTTTGGCTGAAAAGGGTCTTTTTTTGTGAAAAATTTTCAAATATGACTAATAAGAGTTTTCCCTAATACATATACAAAATTTGGCCAAGGCTTCAAACTACCCTTATGAGGAAAGATGAGATTTTTCCATTTTATATTTTTGAGTTTTTTTTATTCATAAGGGGGAAATGAGGGAGAAGAGTTCTTTCAATATCGAAGTGCATCGAATTCATAATAAATGGGAAAGAGAGTAGTCTGTGATCACCTCAAAGTCAGCTCATGTTTCTATGCCGTTCATAATCACAATAAATAAGATATGCTTTCTTCAGAAGAAAAAAAAACCTTTTTAGGTGTTTTTCTGTCAGAAAGACGTTCTTCTTTTCCTTCTTCCTTATTCTATTATGCATGTCGGACCTCGTAGAGAAAAATTAGCTTTCTTTCTTTTTGGGCTCTGAAGCATCTAATATTCACGAGTACTAAAAGCAGGAGAAGGAAGGCAGTATTATTAGCCTCATCAGGGTGAAGCCTTTGAGGGCCCTCAAATCCCATGAGCCCTGGCCCTTCTCTTGGATTCCATTACTTGTCCATCTACATCTACATCTACATATCCCCCCTCTCCAACCTTTCTTCCCTCTAAATAATTGACCAAAACGACCCCAAGCTTCCTTTCCTTTAATGGATTCCCCATTAACAGAAAAAACGTCTGAGCATCCCGAGAGTGATTTCCTCTTTAAATAGCGAATGAAATTGGGAAAAACGATTATTTGATGAGCAGAAACTAAGCAAAATTGACTGTTTTTCATAAAAACAAAAGTGGAAAATAATATAAAAATATTGGTCCTGGAGCTTGCCCAGAGACACGAACTTTCTCAAAGGTCTACAGAGTTCGGGGGATCCATAAATTTCACCCAAACACATTATAATTATTTAATTAGTTAATTAATTAATTATAGAAAAATATTTTTTTCAGTCATAACTTGAATTTGGTGATAATTTTATGAAAATGGGAAAATTAAGTTAATTAGTCATAATTACCTAATTACCTAATTAGTTAATAAAATTTAATCGGGATCACGTGAAGATTATTTGGTTAAAATTTGGTGAAGATCGGACCGGTAGAAAGCCCGTAGCACATTTTTGCAAACTTTAGACAGACATTTCTCCGCCATTTTGTCGAATTTCAAAAATCGCTCTCGTCACTATCAAGATAACCACGAAAGGAAGATTGTGTGAAAATTTCGTGAAAATCGGATGAAAATTGTGGCCGTGAAGTGTTCCGGAAAAAAAGGCGACGGACGGACGGACGGCCGGACGGCCGGCACCACAGACAAAGTCATGTCCGACAAAGATCAAAAGTCAGTTTGACCCTAGGGGGTCTGGAAGACCCTTCCCCAAAAACCCGAATCCGACGGTATTACAATAGCTTCTCTTTGAGAAAGTTAACTACTTGGAAAAATGGAGTTTTGATATTTTATTTTGACAGTTGATAATTAAAAGATATTGTGTAGGGGTTCACCTGACTCGTTGTTGGGATGGATTTGAAGTGGGCGCGAAAAGGGATGAAGGCCTGGGGGAGGCGCTCGATTCTCCAACTTGTCTCCTAATTTAATTAATCAGCATTTGCTTCGTTAATTAGGAAGACTTCAGAGAAGGCTTCCAATTAGTCGGTCTTCTTACCTTCCATTCCCGCGCGTATATTTTAAACGAGCGTCTTCAAATGTGGAACCGTTGACTCAAATACCATCTAATTCGCGAGAATCTCTCAGACGGAATCTTACAAAATAAACTCGAAAAGGTAAATTTAAAAGCGAACAATTTATTCGGTATAAAAATGCGGAAATGCAACAATAAAAGTTGAGGAAGTTCATCAATTTTGAATGAACCTTTTACTTCCAAGTTGTCACTTAAATCGTACGAGTTTAATCGTACTTTTGAATAATTGAAGGGACTTGGCCGTTTCGAGATGGGCGAGGGGCTTTAGCATCAGGTAGTAATAAAATGGGACAATGTGGCCCACGGGAAACGCGCGGAGCGAAAAAGAGGGGGGATTTCCTCTCAAAAGTAATTTAACTCCAGTTATAAACAAGGGGCGTTCTTCTCTCCCAAGAGGTGCCCCGGGGGCACGCCAATCTGTAAACACCCCCTGAAACGACGATACCCAATATTGCAGACTTCAATCTAACATAGGGGAAAAGCATAAAGAAAATTTTTCTAGATAAAAATCGTATTTTTCCGCCGAGAAAGGTTATGCATTGATTAACTGAGAAGAAGGTAGAAAGCGAGGAGATGAAAAGGGAGAGAAGGAAGAGCTCCCAAGGGATAGACAATCTTAATTACCCTCAGCCTTGGGCTTCCTAATGAAGACGCTCATCTCGAGCCTCTTTAGCACTCTCTCTCCTTCACTCCCTTCAACTCCGACCCCCTTCCTCCCACGCCAACTTTTACAGCAGCCCATGAATATTCACAAACCAGGGGCGACACTTACCGCTTAAATACCGAGGACGGGGCCGGAAAAAGAGGTTATAAACATTCTTTCATCACATAAGTTTTATCTTACCATTAATTCACAAATTGTAACAAAAAGTTACAATAACCTAGATTTTTAATTCAACATTTCAGTTCAATAATTTAACAGTTTTAAAAGTCCAAAAAGAAAAGAATCAACAAAAACCCCTATATTTTCGTGATCCCCAGAGCGTCCCGATCACGAATATCCTATATATTTTTATCATTTTTTTGGACACTAGCCCTTCACAACAATTAAAAAAGGGCTTTTTAGCTTGATTTTTGATCCTTTTTTTGCAATAGGGGCCCTTTTAAGTAGATACTATGTTTTATTTATGAATTATGACAAATAAGGCCCTTTTTAGCTTGCTTGATGTTTGATCCCTTTTAGACCCCAGAGATCCTAGATTTTACTCCTTTAAGAAAAGGTCCTTTTGAGCTTGATTTTTGATATTTATTGGACATTAGGGTTCTTTTTAATCGGCTCCCTCCGTGACGACCACCTCAATAGCCTCTTTCCTACGGAAATCCGCCAGAAGAATATGAGATTGAATTTTCAAGATTGTGTTTGATATTAGGTAATTAAAAAAAAATTTTATCAATAAAACTTTTCAATTTTTTTTTCTCTTTGAAAGAGTTTGAGAAGGGTAGAGATTTAGTGTAAGAGAGTGTATTAGGGGCTCGGCGAGGGTGTTTTGCTATTCAGAGGAGTGCCCGGAGGCCGGCTACCCTTGCATTATTGATGACCAGCCCAGAGATATGCTCAGAGATTTCCACTTCAAACGCCCTTCCCCTTTACCCTCGCACACGAAACCCTACATCTTTTATCCTTTCCTCTTCTCCTCTTCTCATTACAAACGCTTAACATCTTGGAAATTTTTTTTTCTAATGTGGTCTGTCCGTTTAAAATTTCATTTAAAAAAATTGGAAAGGTGGTTTTATTTGAGAGTTTGCGGCCTTTGATTGACTCGGACGAGGGAGCTGATTAAAAGGGCCGTGATGTCGTTTGTGTGAGTGTTTATACGTTGGCGGGACGGTGTGTATGTGAGTCTGTGCGGTACCCGTGCGGCTGACTGGACAGATAACCCCAATTACACGTACGTTTGATTGCCTCGTCGCACACACGCTCCTGAATACGGGTAGATTCTCACGACCACTTTAGACCCCCCGACCTCCCCCACCATTCACTGAAAACATACAGAGGATTACCCCCCCCCCACGCTTCCCTCATCTACTCACATTTGGTCGATATTCCGTCACTGACTATTTACTACAAAACAAAGTAGCTATTCAAATACTAATTAACATTCTCTTCCCAAAGCACCGTTTTCTATTATCGATTCTCTTTGAAAGATATTGAAAATGTATAGCTTCTAAACTTCCTTGATGTACAATCTTTAGAGAATCCCTCGGTACCCGGGGTTAATTAATTTTCTCGATTATTAATTAATACCAAAAAGGAGTCTAAGTTTAGCTCATATCATCCAATTTCGCTCTTCCCAAGATTATTAATTGTGCCAAGAAACTAGATGGTTGGGACATTTCAATGTTTTAAAAATGTGCAAAATGTGAACCAATGATTTATAACATCTAATCGTTGAGGAAGTTAAAATTTAATAGAACGAACAATACAGAGGGGTGGAAAAAAACGCACCCTTCTCACGCCTTAACATATTTTGCAACAGATTGCGTCAACACCCCAGCCATGTCAAATATTTAAAAACGAAACACATTCGTCTCATTTTTGTGTGAAGAAAAAAAAATTAATTTATATGAGGATAGGTTATATTAATTCCAAGTTATTGTTGGAGGGTTAAGAAGGGGGGTGGACTTGGGTTTCGACTAATTGTGAAGGAGAGAAACGGGGGTGCGTTCCGGGGATGTTTCTAACCCTAACTACCGCCGCGCCCTCTTGGCCTTTGCAATATTAAACTATAAATCCTAATCTAAACAGTGAAGGGGGTAAAAGGACCATAGCAATGCTCCTCTAATTGTACTTTGTGTTATTGCCCCTTCACTCTAATTGTTACCTCCTTAGAGTGGGTAAAGGAGGGTCGGGCGGTGTATCTACGTAAACAGTGCACATAACTCAAAAGTATCGGTGGAGGGAGGGGAGGATCTTCGCAACTTTTGCCCTCTTGTTTATGAGCAAGGGTTCGGGGTTTCTTAATTAATTTCCTCAATTATCAGATGGCTTTGTATTACTTAATCATGCTCAAGAATCACAAATCTGAGAAACTCCGGAAGACGTCAGATTTAAAATAGAATCATTTTATAGAAACGAGGAATACTTAAGACTGCTATATAGTTTTAGCGGATTTCCGTAGGAAAGTAGGCTATTGAGGTGGTCGTCACGGAGGCTCCCAGGCTAGAGGCTTATATATTTTGGATCATTTTGGGATTGCTCAAGCAGGGA
Organism: Orius laevigatus; assembly: GCA_018703685.1. NCBI lineage: Eukaryota > Metazoa > Arthropoda > Insecta > Hemiptera > Anthocoridae > Orius > Orius laevigatus. The sequence goes on along the minus strand of JAGWEN010000397.1, from coordinate 87,865 downwards.
CGGATGCAGTGGCGGCTCGTGATAGGAGCACAGGAGCAAGTGCACTCCCAGCTTCAATTGAAATATTTTTTTAGTAATTATTATTTTTTCCAAAATTAAATTTAAAAAAAATTAAAAATTTTAATTGGAATTTTAAATTTAAATCTACGCGGGAACGGGAAACAACATGGGTAAACGTAAACATCGATGAGGTTATCTTTATTATCGTTCTTACATCTTATAAACACCGTCTTATAACCATGGGACAACTCGTGGTGCACAAAGTTGATGTGCTCCGATCCGATCCGTATGAATGAGTTTTATGAATGAGTTGAATGAGTTTTACGCTAAAATAGTGGGTGGGAATATTGAATTGGCCAATCAGGGTCGAGGAATAGATCGCCGAGGAGCACTGGAAGTGTACTGCTCCTCCGCCAGGGGCGCTGATTCGGGGCAGTTTAACTTTCTCAAAGAGAAGTTATTGTAATACCGTCGGATTCGGGTTTTTGGGGAAGGGTCTTCCAGACCCCCTAGGGTCAAACTGACTTTTGATCTTTGTCGGACATGACTTTGTCTGTGGTGCCGGCCGTCCGTCCGTCCGTCCGTCCGTCCGTCCGTCCGTCCGTCCGTCCGTCGCCTTTTTTCCGGAAACACTTCACGGCCACAATTTTCATCCGATTTTCACGAAATTTTTACACAATCTTCCTTTCGTGGTTATCTTGAAAGTGACGAGAGCGATTTTTGAAATTCGACAAAATGGCGGAGTTATGTCTGTCTAAAGTTTGCAAAAATGTGCTACGGGCTTTCTACCAGTCCGATCTTCACCAAATTTTAACCAAAAATCTTCACGTGATCCCGATTAAATTTCATTAACTAATTAGGTTATTAATTAACTAATTAACTAATTAGTTAATTATAATGTGTTTGAGTGAAATTGGTCCCATTTTCATAAAATTATAACCAAATTCAAGTTATGAATGAAAAAAAATTTTCCCAAAAATTAATTAATTAATTAAGTAATTAACCTAACGTTTGCAAAAATGTGCTACGGGCTTTCTACCGGTCCGATCTTCACCAAATTTTAACCAAATAATCTTCACGTGATCCCGATTAAATTTCATTAACTAATTAGGTAATTAATTAATTAACTAATTAACCAATTAACTAATTAGGTAATTATAATGTGTTTGAGTGAAATTGGTCCCATTTTCATAAAATTATAACCAAATTCAAGTTATGACTGAAAAAATTTTTTCCCAAAAATTAATTATTAATTAAGTAATTAACTAATTAGGTAATTATAATGTGTTTGAGCGGAATTAGTACTATTTTCATAAAATTACCACAAATTCAAGTTATGATTGAAATTAAAAAAGTTTTCCCCATTAATTAATTAATTACTAATTATTAATAAGGTAATAATAATGTGTTTGAGTGAATTTATTCCCATTTTTAGAAAATTATCACCAAATTCATGTTAAGATTGAAAAAAAAATTTTTCCAAAAATTAATTATTTAATTAACTAATTAGGTTAATAACAATGTGTTTGAGTGAAATTAGTCTCATTTTCATAAAATTATCACCAAATTCAAGTTATGTTAGAAAAAAAGGATTCATTTCCCCCGAAATTTATGGATCCCCCGAAATCTGTAGACCTTTGAGAAAGTTCGTGTCTCTGGGCAAGCTCCAGGACCAATACTTTTCTTTTAATATTGACCTATTGATGAACAATTCGGTGAGTTACATTATCAAAAATTATGTCTTGACTGACAATCGAGAAGAAAATTCAAATCCGCGACCTCGGAAATAGTACATCGGAAAAAGCTAAGAAAAGCTCATCATCCCACTGCCCCCCACACACTTTTTTAGTATTTTTTATAATTTGTGCACTCCCTGAGGATCAGAGTACGAGCCGCCACTGGACGGATAGTAAAATTTACAGAGTTGGTAAAAATTCTCACCCCCTCCCGAAAAGTCTTGAAATGGTTAAAAAAGAGCCCCTTGTGTCCAAAAGGGATCAAAACTCGAGCTAAAAGAGGCCATTTTGTTTCAAAGGAACGAAATCTAGATATAAAAGGACTCTGGTGACTGGTATCCAAAAAAAGGATCAAAAATCAAGCTAAAAAGGGGTCTTTTGTGTCTTAAAGAAGCAAAATCTAGTTAAAAGGGCCCCTAATATCCAAAAATGATTAAAAAATTAAGCTAAAAAGGGACTTTTTTTTATTTATTAAAGGAGCAAATCAGGCCTCTGGGGTCTAAAAACTATTAAGCGTTAAACTAAAAAGGTCCCTTGTAGTCGTAAAGGAACAAAATCTAGTTAAAATGGCCTCTGTTTAAAACAAAACTAAAATCCATGCTAAAAAGGGCCTTATTTGTCATAAAATAATAGTGTCTAGTTAAATGGGCCCATAGTGCCCAAAAAGGATCAAAACCAAGCTAAAAAGTTCCCTATTTGTCACAAAGGATTAGTTCCTATTTAGTTAAAAGGGCCCCTAATATGCAAATGTTGTCAAAAATCAATCTAAACTTGTTTGTTATAAAGGAATAGCATCTATTAAAAGGTGCCCAAAAAGGATCAAAAATCAAGCTAAAAAGGGCCCTATTTGTCGTAAAGGAACAGTACTAGTTAAAAGAACCCATAGTGTCTAAAAAGGACCAAAATACAAAAGGGGTCGTGAAGGATGGAGTAAGACCTAAGGTAGTAGTTCTTACCGTCTGCGAATCGCAGGGAAGAAAAATGGAGGTTAACCGAGCTGTCAAAATATCAAAATTGCATTCCTCATAATTTATTTGTGATTAAAAAGGTCATTTTGGTGTTTTTGCTGTATTGAAAAAATTGGGGTCTCCATGTCAATATTCTCGATTACTATAGCTGATGGTTAATAAACACACCGCATTCCAGAATCCAGAAATTCCGACCGTTATCAAATAATTACCTTGGCAATCAAAGTGAGGGAAATATTTGCGACTCTCCGGCATTATAATATTTAGAGGGTGTTTCGGAATTTGACACATGCCCGTCGTTCCAGGGTAAAAACGGATCCACGGTGGGCGGAGGGATCAGAATGGGGACGCGGAGAGGGGAAAGCCGATGTTGAACGGGATTCGGTGTTAATTAAACCTAGCCAATCCGTTCAGAATCACAGCATGGTTTGCGGCCGCGGACACCGCCGCTTTCGACCGCCGACCATTATTACTAACTCTTATTAGGAACGCGTTTCAACCGAATCCATCCTTCCGAAAAGTATCAGCCAACTAACTACCATAGAAATGCAATAATATTAATTTTCAAGTTTGATATCCTAGTAAATTAAATTGAATAATTTTATATTTTAGATTCTCTTGTTAAGCTAAAATATACAGCCTTTGTGTTTACCGTGCTTTATGGAGAAAGGGTGAGGCCTTAAACACCTAAGCCCGGCCCCAACTTCAGGGAAGGCCCCGTTATAGAGGCAGTGGTGGCTTTTCGGATGTAGCACGATCGCACCCAGGCTATGACTGCGGTATAATATGAGAAATATTTTGTCCTTTCCCTGTGTTTATTGTTTCCCCTTATTCCTTCCCATATATATTCTTAATTCTCTTAGTTCCCCCACGTGTCTATGTTTTCCTCTTGGCAAAAATGTATACATATTTAATACATAAATACTATATAAATATCTATAATTTTTTTTTAATAAATAATAATGGAAGATGTTAAGAAAATCTTAAAGCGAGAGAATAGCGAAGAAAATAATTATTATTTCCAATAAAGCCCTCGGGGGCGGTGGAAGTTATCCTTTTTCCCGGGGGCGTTGCGGGAAGTTGAAGGGCGGACTTGGGTCGGGGGTGGGTGCTTATTACAAAATAAATGACGGGGTTGTAATAAAGAGAGATGAAGGTTGAGGAGAAGGTTCGGGGTGGAAGGTGGAAACTTTAAGGGCTAAGAGAACACCTGAAGGAGGTAAAAGGGTGGCCCCCCGCACAAGGCGTTATAATGGAATGTTATTAATGGGGGACTAATGACGGGGAAATATGAGCCTCTAATAAGGCCCCCCTCTCTTCCCCCTTCTCCTCCTATCCAGTCTCGCCTAATGAAAAGGCGGTGCCAAAAGTGGCTCATTCATTATGCATGTTAGCTCGACTCTCTCGCTCTCTCCTCCCTTCTTAATTAAATCATAGTTAACCGAATTACTTCCCCGAGGCCGGAGAAGCACAAAAACTAAGGAGCACCAAGTTTTAACAAGATCCTCTTTCGGAGGAGGGTAAAGGAAGGGCCTCTGTAAGCCATACCGTATTTCACAACTTCTTAACGCAACTTCTTTCAATGTTTGAAGTAAACAAAGATAAACATTCAACTCCCTTCCATTTTGCTCCTAACTTACTTAGTTCACTACCAATTTTTCAGATACAATTTAAATATATTTCTATCCTTGCAACAATCGTCCTAAAGGGAAACACTATTTGGAACGTCTTCTGCATGAACTTCTGCAATGTATTCCTGCTTGGATACCAAAAGAAAGAAATAACCTCTTTTATATGTACATACAGGATAGATTCCTTGCGAAACCATTTAACCCCCCCCTTTTTTTTAACATACTAAGTCAAACCACCCTGTATAGCTTTTAAAAATTTTCTTATTCCAATTTCATCCAAAAACTGGTTTTTGCAATTTTGAGGTTAAAAACAAGAATTTGACCCCAACCATTTCAATTTATCACCAGTAAGCAGTGGTCAGAAGATGCCACTCAGATTGATATGGGACATAGCTGACTGATTGTGAATAAAAAAAAAACAAAAAAGAATTTATGTGAATTACAATTTACAAGAAAAATTCTTTGTTTTAGTTAAAGGTAATTCATTAATTATAATTGAATAATTGTATTATAATTAGTTAATTAATTCTAAAACTGGATTTTTATTATAGTTGTTCTTTCAGACATGTCTCTCTAATGCCATGGCAAACAAATTTCTGAACTGAAATGACAAGTTATTTTGTACCATGCAGAATTTTTTTTTTTTAAATCATTTAAAACTGGAATGGATTCCTGCACATCGTCTTGAAGATTCCAAATTTTTAAGGTAAGCAAATAAAATAGTGATTTATTCCTTTTACAAACTTAAATCATATGTGGTATCACTATAGTGGTGAATACTGATAACACGTCTACGTTTATTGTCCCTTCTCAAGAAAATTTTAATCGGAGTATGCGAGAATTAACACCGTCAATATGTTAGATTGAAAAAAGCAACATCGACTTATTTTTTCTTGAATATCTGTATCAGAAAGGTTAAAAAACCGAGGGCGAGGTTTGGGGTTGTAAAGGGTTGGATATAAGACGGTTGGTTGTGTCCGTGGATCGATAAACCTGGCTGGGCTTACAAGGCCTTTCCTTACCCAGACCTCTTCTCTCACATCTATAAATATTCACGAGCTTTTCCATTTCCATACGCAAAAACTTTCATCCTATATTTTTCACTATTCTTCAAGTGCTACTCCGAGTAACCTACGGTTAAGAAATTCACCTTATTTGAAAAATTTTCGTATCACCAGAAAATGGCTCCAGCTTTGCAAAATTAACATTATTTTTTTCATTATTATATTTTATTTTTAAAAAATATTTATATTTTTAAAAGAAACCAATACTATGGAAAGAAGATAATTTAATTTTTAACTGCCTTTACAGTCTGCTGATTCCGAAAAATAACCATGAAAGCTTGGAGGGTTATAAACGATTCAGCTATTGAATCCAAAGCGAATTTCTTTTTTCATCTCTCTCTTTCCCCCTTTAAGCAGAACTGGATCTACTCAGGGAGCGTCAATTATAAGGGGCCACTTGCTTAGGAAACCCGTTTATAAGAGGGGAAGCGGATGAGGAAAAAGAAGGGTAAAGAAAAAAAGGAGAGAAAAAGCGCTCAGGATATCTTGTTAGCGGCAATCAGGGGCCCTCTGGCTAGAGTTTCTGGTAATTATCTATGTCCCCGTGTTATCCGAGAACTCACCCTTAGGCCTCTAATTCATTTACACTCTTATACTCTCTCTCTTTTTAAGGGGGGATCCCAGGATTTGAAACAGCAAGTAAAGACGATTTACTTTTACAAACACCCTTTAAAAAAAAACTTGTGCTTCAAACAAGTTAAATCCTTTTAAAAGAAACCTAGGGTTCAATTACAAACGGTGGAGGCGTGGCCATTGTGTTGTTGGGTATTTAAAAAAAAATTTTTTTTTACCATAAATATTTTAAACAAATCTGTATATTTTAAATCTTGGCAGAAGTTGTTAATTTAAAGCTGAAAGTGTGTTTTTTGCTCTTTAAATTTTTAAAAAGGCAGTCTAGACGGCTTAGGAGCATATCTTGAGTCTTAAAAAGTTTTGAATTTTTAGGAAGAAATTCGCTTTTTCTTGAGACTGCTTATTTAACATATTGTTATTGATTTCTATTTAGTAAATAATTAAGGTTTGGCATGGTATGTAGTTGTGAAAATGGAACCCCCAAAACGGGAAATTTTACAAAAAGGTGAAGATCCAGGGTCGGATAGGTAAAATTTACCCGGGAAATTTTCAAAACGCACCCCCTCTCTTGTTCATTCTTTGGGGATATTAAAAAAATTAAGAGGGCCCCTCGTGTCAAAAAGGGGTCAAAAATCAAGCTAAAAATGGCCCTGTTTGTCGAAAATGAATATTATATAGTAAAATGGCTCTCTAGTATCCAAAAAAGGGTCAAGAATCAAGGCTAGAATTCCTTGACGACAATAGGGTCTTTTAAAGCTTGATTTTTGATCTTTTTTGGACATTAGAGGCCCTATTTAATTAACTAGATTTAGTTCTTTTACGATGAAATGGCCTCTTTTATCTTGACTTATAAATAATTTTTGGCACTAGAGAAGCTATTTAACTAGATTTCTTTCTTTTACGACTAAATGGCCTCTTTTAGCTTGATTTTTAAATAATTTTGGACACTAGAGGCCCTATTTAACTAGATTTCGTTCTTCTACGACGAAATGGCCTCTGTTAGGTAGCTTGATTTTTATATTTTGTTTATAAGTTTTTTGACACTAGAGGCCCTATTTAACTTTTCGTTCTTTTACGAAAAAATGCCACTTTTAGCTTGATTTTTGATCCTTTTTGGACACTAGGGGCTGAATTAGATACTACAAATTCCATTGTGACAAATATGAACCCAAAAATGATCAAAAATCAAGCTCAAAGGGCCCTATTTGTCTAAAAGAAATAGTAGCTACCTAGTAAACAAGGCCTCTAATGTCCAATGTGTTTTAAAAAAATTACGCTATAGGAGGCCATTTTGTCTTAAAAGAATGAAATCTAGTTAAAAGGACCCCTATTTTCCTAAAAATATCGGGTTCGAGGGTAATAAGTAATTTTTTTTAAGTTAAAATTATTAGCATCAAACGAAATGAGTTAATTATAAACCTCATGTTAGTGTTTTTGTGGAGATAAATTTTAAATCAATTTAATTCTCGTGATATAATAACGCGTTAGACGAGGGAGTGAGTAGATTTTACATTTTGTAAAAGGGGTTGAGGTCAGGGTGTGGTTTTTTCTTGTTAGAGATGAATCAAATTGTGGTTTCAACAATAAAAGGGTAGCTGCGGTTTTTATTTCCTTGTCGAAAACCACGGGGGGCTTTAACTTTTTCAAGGTAATTACCTACGAAAGGGTTATTATTTTAAAGGAGGACACCGCTCTCAAAACGAGGTACTTAGACGAACGTGGCTCTTGGAAAGTTGCGGGAGAGGCGGTCCACCAGCTACATTTTCTCCATCTATTCATCCTTTGTCCCCGCCTGAATTCTAATGCCGAAAGATGTAATTTCAACCCCTCCCACGCCACCGGTGAGAATATGAGAAATAGTCTGGGGACTTATTGCCCGAGTACTCAGTGTAATCGAGCTTTTCCGTGCAATATACGTCGCCCATGTGCGACTCGACACCAGCACGTAGCCCTAAATTGAGTCTATAAATTACAACCCTCTCTCTTTATCGGATTTTTTTTTCATGTAATTTTTTTTTCATCAGGACGTGTTATAGTGGAAAAGACGACTCAGTGTAAACGTCTCTGTAATTCTCGAGCCCATATCTCTTTCGAGAACCGGCCCTTTACGTTTATTGGCAAAATCTAACGCCTAACACGATCCGAAGCCCCCTCGTGACTGACCCAGAGCTCGTTCGCAAATTATACTCTTGTTAGAGATACGCACACTTAAGAGCGATCCCTCCTCTTACAGCCTATCCCTAACAACTGCATTCAATATTAGTAATGTTTAAATAAAATCGCCATCAATTTTATCAGAAATTTACCAAATGCTAATTTGGTGTGGGCACCCCTTTCTCAAAATTTTGGAGCTCTTCAGACCTCTCCACAAACACACTGGAGTTAAAATTTTTTCGGAGGCGGAATGCTGCCGCGTTCGTAGCACCGACCTCCTAATGCCCTGCTCTGTATGTGGTGCTTTGGTAAAGATGGTGTTTTACAGGAGTTACGATTTTTGTTGAGGCGGAACGCTGCCGCGCTTCTGGCCTAATGTCCTAATAAGCCACCCTGTATATGGTTATATGGTGATGATCGGACCGGTAGCACGCGAGTGCTGCATTTTCACCTACAGACCAATAACTATCGATCTATTAAGAACTTGAAAAATTCCCTGTGTTATTTTCAAGATAATGCATTGAACAAAATATGTGTAACTTTTTATAAAGATCGGATCCGAATTGTAGGAGAAAAGCTTCTCACAAAAATCACATTGACGGCCGGACAGATTCGAAATTTCTTACCTTTGACCTATAATTGGATGATCCTTAGAGTATCCTGATCAAAAAATTTTGCTTTATTTAAACATTTGCTAATAAAGAAACGTCGGAATGGGATTTTTAAGGTTGAAATGAAATTCGCTTTAATTAATGTTGGGCGTGTATGGGAGTAGTTGGAGGTCGGAAGGAAGCCAGTGTAAAGGCGGTGGTCAAGCACCGTATTGATTTTGACCAACCCTTCCTAAACCCTTTCCCTAAGTACATAGCCCGGGAAAAGTACACAAATCCTTACCTTAGTTCTACCCGTACTTGGCCAATTAAGGGGTGTGTGTGCTGAGCAAGTTTTTTTTTTGTTTTATAATGAAGTTTAATAAATAATAACTTTTTAAATGTCTACATGTCGAATTGAATAATGTTTAACATAAGTTACATATTAAATCAACCGCCCCTTGACGTACCCTCCAAGTCTTGGAAGCTTTCAAGAGAAAACGCGTGCATATTGATCAGAGGGGTTCTCTGGAGGAAGGTGGAGGAAGGGAGGCGTTAATTACTTGTGAGAAAATAACTAGACGTCACCAACAGGCCAGTCGATTACTCCGGGAGAGGTGTGCAACCCCACCGCCTCATCGCCGGCACAGACCCCCCGGACCCTCCCTCCCTTTTGACACCCCACAAATTTAATAGGACGTAACATATTTAGACATATGACGTGTTACGCTGTATGAATATTTAACGGAAAACCCTATATGAGGCCTGAAAGAAGAGGGGGTTGCTTGTTTGTAAATGTCATGTCGCATTATTTTGCACCACCATGGGGATTCGACCCAATTTTTTAGTTAAGTATGTTTAATTTTTATCATTCAATTAAAAAAAAAACTCTTCTCAACTCATGAAAAGTTGAAATCATATAGTTTTGATGTTGGATTTATCCTGGTGACTGTATACTGATTTGGGTTTATGGATATCCAGGAACTTAGGTTTTTAAATCACATATTATGAAGGCACTGAAAAAAAAAAAAAAAAAAAAAATTAAAAATCTAAGTTCCTGGATATCCATAAATCCAAATCAGGAAATCTTATAGATATTTTAGCATTTTTATAGTTTAACATATGTATACGTTTAGTGTGCATTACATTTTCCGACTGGTTTGGCCTATATAGGTTGCACCACACTTTTTATTTTTTTAATTGTTAATATATTATATTAATTATATAAAGTATGTAACTTGACGGTTTTGGGAGGATGTGTTTTTTTTTAACGTTATTTCGCATAACCTCTTTTTTTAGCCTCAGTTGATTATTGTGTTTTATAGGACCGTGGCGTTAACAACCGGGGAGTGGATTCGAATTGGATAATGATGTTGGGCGCGGTGTGATATCCAGCACATCTGGCTGACTATTTACAGTCACAAACCTCTCTCACACTCTCGGCCCTCTCTCTCTCTAATTACCTCAGCCTTATGCCTATTGGACCGCGTAACATTAATTACACACTCACATACACGCCCTACCCCTTTTCCACCTGTATTTACTAACTCCGCACACTTTGAGCCCTATATTTCCACCCATAATTATCGGACCTTTATTTCTCTCACTTTCCTCTTTAATTTTGCATCCGTGTGAAAGTTCAGGTCGACTACTAAAATCGGAATTGCTAACTTCAGTATTCCATGAATTCATAAAATTTTAACGTCAAAATTTCATTTTTTTTTCTAACAAAAGACTTCTGTGATAAAATTACTCAAACGAACGGGAAAAACTTAAAATTTTATGTTTAATTATAAATTAAATTAGGGGAGGGAAAGGTTTTTTTAATGACATTATTAGCTTTTTTTGAATTTCTCTTTCGGAATCTTTTAATAACGAAATTCTTTGGAGGGCTTAAAATAAATGTGCCAATGGATAGAGGGGTGAAGGGGGTGGACTTGGTATTTGCGTATTTAGAGTGTCTGGAAGGGTGATTGGCCTGGATCGACTTTCTATCTAATCCTGGGGGGTCGGTTAACCGGGCTAGGAATGAAAATTGCTAAAAAAGAAAAAAAATCTCCCACCCCCTTATTTTAAGGGTAATAAACGAAAAAAAAAAAAATTCAATAAAGGAGTTGAAAAAGAAAAAAAGATTCTGAATTTGGCTTTTGGATGAAAATTTTTTTTTTATCTTATAGTTTTAAAAAATCCGCTAAAATTCGATGACCATGAGAGTCCACCAATGATTCTTTATATTATTGGGTTTGCCACAACTCCTTGAGCTGGCTAATCTTTTCCTCCATTCTAAACCCTCCAGTGGTTAAATTTACAGAAATAATGCTTAAGGTAGGCCCCTAATAACTAAGGTACGTTTAGACATAATGACCTTTTCTAGCTTAAAGCGTAATAGGGAAAGGTTTAAACATTTATCCAGGGGGAAGAGTTGTTGCTTAGGTGGAGTCGGGTCAAGTGTTGGAGGAGCAATAAGTGTTTTGCGGTGCTTGGCTGACATTAGTAAGTGTGCCTGACACAAGACAAAGCTCCGACACTAACTCACTTCCCTTTCTCCTAAGCCTCCCTCTCACTTCAACCTACTCTCCTCTCCTTCAGAGCCTATTTGTCACTAGGATTCCACAGCCCACTCACCAGGAATTCCAATAATATTTCATTCAAGTTTCGTTTAAAACAACCCCAGGGGTTTTGCATCGTCCATTCAATTTCAAGTAGCATTTAACTTAAACTTTTAATTAGATCATTGTTAAATAAAAAATTTTTATTCAGACGGAACATTTTTTTGTGAAATTAGTATAAAAGAAAAGTTTGCAGACGTCTTGAGAAAAGATGGCTCTAAAAAAAAGTTATCTCCTGGACTATGTCCAACTTGGACGGTCAACATGTCCATGCAAAATGGTCAATTTGGAATATCATTTTGTTTTATATTTAAGGCACATTGGAGACAGAATCGGTCACTCTTGTGTTGATGTTTAAGCCCCAGCCTAATTAATCTTTTGAAGAACGAAAAATGATAAGCTGATTTTTCTGAGTTTTAATTATTAAATTATTACATAAGAGCTGATTTATTAAAAGTCGTTGACTTTTCTTAGTTAACTATCTCTAGAAGTTCTAGGGGGAAAAGTTTAAATTTTCCAATTTAAATAGGGTGGTGGGGGTGGGGGAACTAATATGGATGGAGGTGTGGAGGTGGGCGAATGCTTGGTGATGGGTAAAGGAACTGGTGATGGGAGGGTCCAGGAAGACAGGGTAAGTGATGGGAGGGTCAAGGAACACAGGAAAGGTGATGGGAGAGTCAAGGAAGACAGGGGAGGAGATGGGAGGGTCCAGGAAGACAGAGTAAGTGATGGGAGGGTCAAGAAAGACAGGAAAGGTGATGGGAAAGTCAAGGAAGACAGGGGAGGTGATGGGAGGGTCAGGGATGATAGGGGAGGTGACGGGAGGGTCAAGGAAGACAGGGGAGGTGATGGGAGTGTCAGGAATGATAGAGGAAGCGATGGGAATGTAGGAGAGGTGTTTGAAGAATGAGGTAAGGTGGGGGATGTGGGAGAATGGCTGGAGGGAAGGAATCAAGGAGGTTAGGGGAAGTGATGAGAGAGTTGGAGATGTGGTGGACGGTGATACAGTAGAGGGGATGTTCGTGGAGAAAGTAAGGGGTTTTTGGTGTTTGTGGAGAGGTCTATATAGCTCTGAATTTTTCATTTTCAAGTTTTTGGTTTTCTTCACAATTCAACATTTTTTGTTTTAATGAAAGAGGTCTTTGAAAATCGATATTTCTTTTTGATTCGTTCAAAAGAGGCGTAGGGATTTTTGTCACGTGTTCATTAGTGTGGGAGCCCTCTTTAATTAACCTGGATAAGACGACAAGGGATCCCTTTAATTGACTGAGGTATGCCCCCGCTAACACTCCCTCTCCTTTTCCAAAACGTTCTTCCATTCTCGATTCCACGTCTCCCACCCCCCCTCTTTAATACTTCTTCATTCTTTACTAATGTATCAAAGGACGTTTCCTTTGAACGTCTCGGATCCAATAAGCCCTGTAATTAAATCGACGATACGGAATCCAGGGCGGTGAAGAAAGAAAAAAAAGGAAGGGAAAAAATAATTAGGGAGAAGTAATGAAAAGTTTGTGATATCTGTGATATTTCACGATTTATTAACTGCTCCTTGCATCTGGCACTGCTTTATTTCAAGGGATGGGAAACCATTCTGGAAAATCGACAATACAAAGAAGGTTTTTATAAACACCTACAGGATTAATTGAAAAGGATTTGTTTGGGCAGGGAAGATTGCGGAGTACTTTGCGGGTTCCGGGGGGCCTCTGGAGGGCTCCCGCACATTGATTCCTCGAGAGAGAGCCCCTCCCCAATCCCGGCCTCTTCCCCTTTCCAGATAAGGCTATTGAATTTAATTCAGGACACTAATATATGGTAGAAGGACGTGCTGTAGTTCAGTGAAGGCTGGTGATTTAGGGGCCGGGAAGGAGCGCCGACTAATTCTACAACAATCAATTAACCATGACCCGTGGGAGTGGGCTCTTGCAGTTAATTCCGCCTTTCATGGCCTCTCGGAGCCCTCTATCAATTATGTAGGTAGAGATATATGGTGGTCGTCACAGGCTCCCCCTTAGGCCTCTACGTTGACAACAGAGCCGATATACATATATCAACCCCTTTCTCTCTATCCTTCTATAATTTATTAAGACCCAAGAACAATAAGGAGTAGAAATTCTCATTCAGGTTTAAAAATTTTGGTCAGACTTTTCTTTAAAAAAGGTTTATTCCTTTCGTTTATAAGAGATTGAACTTCAACACAAAAGTCAAGATAATTTGATTCTGGGTGTAACTTTTAATTTAATATAACAAGGCGTTGTTGTCGTTTGGGAGGGTGCAGTTTCCTGAAGAGTAGAAAAAAACAACGAAGCTTGAAAGAAGGGGTGGAAATTGGCAGCAGTTGGCTGGGGTTCGTCAATTCGTTCGATTTAAGCGACGGTGTTTTTTTTTCCACCATGGCGAGGGGTTGGAGATCTTTAATTGTGACAATGATTGGAAGAGGGTCCCCGTTAATGAAGCATCGCCTCAAATTAAAACCCTGGAGTACACACACAAAAAAACTAAAAAAGATTTGTATTTGTGATTCCCATAAAAGTTTCCCCTGTTTAAGAAGAACCCCTTGGTAAAATAAAGTTATTCAGCCAATAACCTACATGGTCGGTCCAATAAGGGTAAGACCGGAGGGTCGTTGATGTAGGGTTATGGCTGGGTACAAGCCATTAGGGCTGATTGTACATCCTCACTTACACGCCGCCGATTTGCATAATGTAGTTCTTACCCAACTACACTTAAGGGACACCTTCTCGAGTTATATGAGCCAAAACTGATTACAAATGCGTTTTTTTAACACTATAGAGGAACAAAAAAAATTATAAAGAACGTGTCTGTTTGGGATTTGGTGAAGGACTTTTGTGATTTAACGACGTTTTCTGGGGAGTTGTTAAGGAGGTGTTTAAAGGCGCGAAATGAGGGCTTGAAGAGGAGAGATAAGGAGGCCGACGTCAAGCCAAAAAGCGCTTTTCAATTAAGATCTGTTAGGGCGAGGAGACAGGGACAAGATTGATCCTTGTTTACTCCGTCAAGACCTTTTTTCTTTTCCTTCAACGTCACCGTATCGGGGGCCGTATCTTATTTAAAAGTCGAGAGGGGCTCCCCCAAATCATAAGATCTCCAACGAATTTAGATAAGTTAAAAATGTTGAAATGGCGAATAAAAGCCTTTAGGAAAGGGGTTGTTTGGGGTCAGTTTGTGTGTTTTTCCAGTGATCCCGGCGGTGTCCGGAGGGGACGTCCTATTTTTCATTGTCCTTTCTCTCTCTTTGGGATTTATATCTGGAGGAAAAGAGAAACGGAGGTCGAAAACAAAAAACGAAACAAGGACTGCTCCTATAAAACACTCCCTTCCTTCCGTCTTCCTAATCTCCAAGGGTGTAAAAGGCCATCTTTCAATCATTGGGGTCACTACACTTGAAAAACGATTTCATGGAAAACAACCCATTTCATTAGGGTGGTAGAATGTTAATATTGCTTTGATAATTAATAATAAGAGAAGAGGGATTATCGATCGGATCAATGGCTAAAAACAGAGGATCAGGTTTTAAGGCATATTCCGGCATAAAGGGGGTCCTCTTTAATCATTTAATTCAATTATTTTGTGTTCGGGGCCGAGTGAGGACGGCTCCATTAGCGGAATGAGTCGGTTGTTTTCCTTCGTCGGATTCTCTTATTAAGTTAGCCTTCTCCGGGACTATTCCAAGGGGTAAGCGGCAATAAACTCGATTGCCGCCACCTTTCGACGATTTTCGATCTTCGACGTTTTTCTATTTTTCCAAGGGGAGAGTATTGCGGTGATACCGCCAGACAAATAACTTCCCATTACAAAGGGGAAAAAATGAGACAAAACTTTTGTTGGACTCTTTTAGCGAAATTAGCTTTCTCCATTTCAAGATGAGACGAGTGAAATTTCAAATTTTCAATAAAAAGATATCTTTTGTCTTGTGCTTTATGATCAAGATGAAGGGGAGGATGTGTCAACACCGGGGGCAAGAAGGTCAACATAATAAAGGGAACAACAAGCCGAAGGCAACAATCCACAAATTAAATACACCTCCAATTGAGCATTAAGCCGGAAAACCCAATAATCCTCGTTCCCTCGTAAGCCTCCCCCATTTATTTACACATATGAAAATTTTTAAAAAACTTTTCGACCTAATTTTCACCTTTATGTTTGAAATTCGGCTGAAAGGCTAGAAAAGCGTGGGTGGGAAAGGCGTTTCTTAATTTGAATTCTTGTTGCTTGTGTTTAGTGCCTGGAACCCGAGACCTGTCCTTTATTAAACCCGGCCCTTTTCCCGCCCGGATCCCCCCGCCCCGCGCCAAAACATACCCCCGCTCTCCCGGGCCCTTTTAGCTTTCCCTTCCACCGACTAACCGACAAAACTCGCTTAATGAAAAACCAACGGATTACAGCTCGTGCTTTGATCCAGCTTGGAAATTACACTCCCCACACCAGAAGGCCCCCGTCAGTTATATTAATTATCGGAGGATCTCGACTGGATGAGTTTTCATGAATACATTAACTTTTCCTTGAAAGGGATACGAAACAATAATATTGATCCAAGACGCCAAGCTAAGTCTTTCGCCATTTTAATTAGGTGTCTAATTAATTTGTATCATAAAATGACGGAGTAGGACAGGGGTCTCTAACAACCTTTCCTTCGGTCTGTCTTATTTTAGAGGCAACACCAGAAAAAAACATAACTTTTTCTTTACCCTTGGGGTTTTAATGTGAACAGCCTGCCAACCACGATTTTAAGGCACCACAGTACACCAGAGCTGTGGCTAGCTACGCATTTTAAAGAGTGTTATGTCTAGCTTATAGGTCTTGAAACTAGGAAACACATGTACACATAGGGTTGCAGGAAAAAAAAGTCCGGGGGTCCGCGAATGACATAAAAAATAAATGAATTGGGTAAATATGTTTGGTACATATTACATATATAAATGAACTCTGACCAACATAGTCGAAATTGGTTATCGAAATATGGTTAAGCTCTTTCTGGTACCTTTGATGGATGGATCTCATACGTCTTGTTACTAGGTGTTCTTCGTTTGTGCAAAACCTATCTAAGTAAACCCCCCTTAGATTCGAGTCAGGAATTGATTGGAATCAATGAATTTTGGATCTAACACACAGGGTGCTCCAGAACAACCCTAACTTCATTATTTCCTGTACGAACCCATTAGCCTTTTTCAAAGAAAATATTCACGTAGTTCTCAAAAAGACGAAGAATTACCATTCCAGGGCTAAGAGGGGCCAAAGAGAAACAAAAACGTCGAAATTTCCCAAAAATTCGGAGGTGAGATACATAGTCCAGTCGCCAGAGCAAAAAAAAGGGGGTCTGCTGGAAGAAATTGGGGACTTAACGACACTTTTACAGTTTGTTCGGGGCTATGGTGGGATGACTCTCTTAATTTTTCGAACTCGAGAAACCTGTGCTACCCTCAGGAGGGGCGAAAAACCAAGCTGATTTTCGGTTTTTTGCCTATAAGTCCTAAACTAAGCGTTTTATGACAAAACACACTCTATTTAATATTGTAGGGCATACAATTTTCAACAATTTTTAATTTAATAAATTTTCCCGTAACCTTACTGTTTATCGAGATACGCCCTATCAAAGTTTGAGAATTTCAAAAAACAGATGGTTTAGGCCCTCTGACAGATGGTATTTTAAATACTAATTTTTGGGTCATGTCTGACATAAGAAGACATAAAAATCATCGTCAGCCATTTGAAAGTGGTTGAGAAGGGGTGGCAGACGGCCAGCGTCAGGCTGACGGTGGTTTGATTTCCACTTTAGCTTTACGGGAGAACGCCAAGTCCCAGCAAGTCCGTACGGGACTCATTTTAAAGGTAATTTAATTACTAAGGACGAATACTAATAGTCAAATTTCGCTATCGTTTATGGTTTGGAAGTGGTAAGGCTTTGAACTTTGAAAAATTTCCAATATTTTCACATTGTGTCATACAATTAGTGGTGCTACGGGAGAACGCTGAGTCCTAGCAAGTCTGGATTAGTCTCATTTTAAAGGTAATTTAATTGCTAAGGACGGATACTAAGAGTCAAATTTCGCTATCTTTTGTGGTTTGGAAGCATTCAGCGATTTAGTGAAACGAGAAATTCGCGATCTAGACAAAATAATTTATGTTTTTGTTGATCATTTCGAAACCATAAAAGATAGCAAAATTCGACTGTCAGTATTTATCCTTAATAATTAAATTACCTTTAAAATGAGACTAATCCAGACTTGCTGGGAGTTGGCGTTCTCCCGTAAAGCTTACTGAAGTGGAAATCAAACCACCGTCAGCCTGACGCTGGCCGTCTGCCACCCCTTCTCAACCACTTTCAAATGGCTGACGATGATTTTTATGTCTTCTTATGTCAGATATGACCCAAAAATTAGTATTTAAAATACCATCTGTCAGAGGGCCTAAACCATCTGTTTTTTGAAATTCTCAAACTTTGATAGGGCGTATCTCGATAAGCAGTAAGGTTACGGGAAAATTTATTAAATTAAAAATTGTTGAAAATTGTATGCCCTACAATATTGAATAGAGTGTGTTTTGTCATAAAACGCCCATCCCCTCCCTTGCTCTCCTTGACCCCACCTTTCATCCCATCTTCCCAACCTTCATCCACCCTACCCTTTGTTTGGTGCTTTAGTGAAGATATGACCCCCAGCAAGAATGGTGTTTTGGCAATCTACAAACACAGGTACATGTTGTATTGAGACATTCAAAAATCCATGTTTGGAGGGTATGGATGTGGGGAAGTAGTGTTTCATGTTTGTGTAGCCACAAATTTTAGGGAATTCCGAGTTTCCTCCTCCATACCACCAACTTTGAGTTGTTCCTAAGAAATTCCTTTACGATGACAACGAAAACATGGAAACACCATGAATTTTTTATTTTAAAATTTTCTGTTCAAATTGTTCATCTTCAGGCAAAGGGATCCAGAGAATCCTTCAATAGATTAAATATTTAAGATTCCAAGATCCCTCGTTTTCCTCCTCGTCCTCATCTCTTGTGAGTAATGATTACTCCCCGAGTTAATGAGTAAAGCTCAAACAATAGCGTTGATGTGTGGGTTTACGGAGTAGTATGAATTATTAGTGCGTAAAATCTTAGCTTTATGCCTGCTATGAATATTGTAGGAGTTTTCACCCTCATGGGAGTTCCACAACCCTAATTACAGCATAAGAACCAAGAATCTTCTAATGAAATCAAGTTTTCAATAAAAGAAGGACTTTTAAATATTTAAATATGGGAAGACTGTGGGAAGTGGACTGTTGAGAAGGGGTGGAGATTCAAATGAGCCTTAGGCTGTCACGTGTCCCCGTTCCCAGCGACCTTTCTCCTTGCTGCCCAATACCCTGAATATCAATCAACTGTTCACAAGGATACGGGCACAACTTTACCAAATAACGAATTTCAAAATCTTTTAATGTTGATTAATGATTTGAGAATAATCTAGGACATTAATCCAACTTAGCGTATGTAATAAAAGTGAGGGAGCGTGAATAATGAAAGAGTCTTGACGTTTGGTTTCTTGTTAGGGAAATTGGGGTAATCTTTGACCTCCCTCCACGTTCTTCATACCCGGAGAGTAAATTCACCCTCTTATCTAATTACGGCCCACTCAATCAACCGGAGCTTCATCATATTAAAGCGACACCGGGTTTTATCAATATCTATTTTGGTTTTATAATTGAATTTGGATGCTTCATTACTCCTATAGCAGGAACATTTTGATAGTAATGACAGTTTTCATGAATCAACTAAGAAGCTACATGTAGTTTAAGGCTACCAGTCTAGCAGATAGGTCATGGGAGCTAAGAATTTTTTCATTCTTCCCCTCTCTTTTTTAAAGATTTGAAAGACTTTTGTGTACAATATTGAAGGTTATCTGTTTTGAAACAAATTAGAAAACATTTTAATTCGCCTCTTTCTCTCAGTCAAGTTGATAGACGGTTCTTTGTTCACGAAGTCATTAAAAGATCGGTCTCGCACCGGGGAAATCCCACTCCCCCAAGTTAGATTAGATTTTCAGAGTTTCAAATATTTGTAAGCAACTTCGTCGAGAATTTTAAACAAACAAAAACTTTCGTCAGGGCGAACCGGGTCAAAAAGTGCCCCCGAAATAGAGTTCGCTCAATCTTAATAATAATAACCTTTTTAAAATAAGAAAAGTGAAAAACTAAACTGTTAATTGGGACACCCGAGGATTTAAAAAGAAAAAGTTTCGTAAAATTCCAGTTTTCTGCCATCCAGATCACAGCTCATCTATGTTTCATTCATGTTATGTTTTTTCACTAAAAACACGTTTTTCCACATAAAACCTTAATAATTTCAAATTTATGGTGCCAAAAGACATTTACATTAGAAATTATGGTTTTTAACCATTCATGATAACCTCAAAGCCCAAACATTAGAGGTACAAGTTTTTAGATGTTTCAGGCTGCATAGCTCCATTAGTAAAAATTCTACGCAACTTTTTCTTTCCAGGCTAGAAATGTCTTTAAATGAAAAATATTTTACAGAAAACTGGAAATCTCTAGCGTTTGATATGTAGTTTTGGCGAAATTTAAAAGCATGTTTCGTAAAAATCAATTTTTGTCGTTGTTTTCGGCCATAGAAAAGGGCTTTGTGGTTATCATGAATGGTTACAAACTATCATTACTAATGTAAAATTAAACGCTGATTCCAAATCTGGCACTGGAAATCTGAAATTATTAGTGGAACTTGAGATTTTGACCGTTTTATGTGACAAAAACACGTTTTTAGTGATAAAATCTT
This sequence comes from Orius laevigatus, assembly GCA_018703685.1. Taxonomy (NCBI): domain Eukaryota; kingdom Metazoa; phylum Arthropoda; class Insecta; order Hemiptera; family Anthocoridae; genus Orius; species Orius laevigatus. The sequence continues at coordinate 67,750 of JAGWEN010000397.1, read as the reverse complement.
TAAAAAATCATAACTGGAAGACAGATTGAGATAGAAAACCCTTCCAAACGGGGTTTTACTCAGTTTAGCGCCATTTAACCCAATTTTTTGGCATACTAAGTCACACCCTGTATAGTTCGCAAAATGTTATCCGCATCGATGAGAACTGGATATTTTGAGATAAATGAAATAAAAGTTGGTTATGAAGGAAATGTATTAATGGTTGAGACATAATGGTTTAAGTGAGAGGGCGGGGTGTTGTGGTCAGCCGTGGTTGTGGTGTTGCAATGCGGTGTCCTCCACTACCACCTTCCACCTCAAACCATTACCCAGGGAGACCCGCAACCGACATTTTAATAACATAATCACCGACTCAAGACAATTTCCTAACGTGAAACAAAAGGAATGTTGGGAAAACTTTTTTAGATTTTTTTTTCCGAAGGAATTTAAATTCTGTTGGGAAAGGAGGTTTCGGGTGATGGATCAGATTCAAAGATTCCCGGATCGGTAATAGAAGGGATTGGGGGCAACTCCCCGAAGGCAAGACGGGGCGAAATAATTCAAACAAAATTGCAAATTCCCTTAACCGGAGTCGGAGGGAGGAAGGGTGCAGGGGTAATGGCCTCGCCTCTCTAATTCGAACAAATGACGGCTCAGTCTCAAATTAGATTCTCGGCCTTAGCCTCGACCCTAGTCCTCTCCCTTCCCGCCCCCGCCGGACCATTCCTTTCCACCCCCTTCTCCCTAATTCAATAACTGGCACACATTTTACTATGGTAACACATGTGTGGCCGACTCCAGGAGGGGGCAGTATTGATCACTAAGACACAGAGTGAGAGACTCCGGGAGGAAAAGGGGGAAGAGCGAGAATAAGAGAAAAACCCCCACAAAAAAACGACCGACCCCTCACTGTCCGACTCTTTTATTCCCCACTTATTCTTAATAACATTTTATTGCATAAAAAAAGAAGCTTAAAATTTTTAATATGGACATTCTTTTAATGAAAATTATTTAAAAATTGACATAAATATTGAAAGGCCTTAAACAGGGGAGTGTATTGTGCAGCATCTCCCATGAAAGCAGGTGTTGTCCCGGATTTATCGGATTAGGGAAGGAGAGGGTGAAATCTTGATGGAGTAAATTGTTTAATTCTCGACAAAAGGTTAAGACGAGAGTGAGACGGAATAGGGTAAGAAAGGGCTACAATTTCACTCTCACCGGGCTTTCGCTCCACGGGATCCCTCTTTTCTCCGCTAATCCCCGCATACCCCTACCCGGGATAAGACTAAAGGGTTATACGGCTTCTGGAGTGCACTATGAATATTTATACGTTATTTGGCTCCGATAAAAGCCTCGGGTATCTTTCTCCGCGAGATTACGTATTGTCTTCTTCCTTCCCCTCCGCTCCACCATTTGCTTTCGTCTTGAAGGTGTTTAAATGCTAATCCCCACGCCCAAGCCTTTCCATTACGCCTCACAACAATACACACTTAGCGAGATCCTTCATAGAGCGTTTATTTCTCGACGCGGGAAATCCGCTTTTGGAGAAAAACTTCAATTTGGAATAGGTAGGTACTAACTTAGCTTTCATCTTACTCTTATCTTCAAACATTCGTTTCTAGAATCAAATATCAAAATATAGTATGGTCTGGTAGTAGCAGGGATGGTAATGGCCTAGAGGAGGGATCTCCAAAACTGGAACTTTCTTAAAAAGTGGTTTCTCTCCATTAGAAAGGATAAAAGCTGCTGCGTTGTTAGTCCAGCCTCCAAAGACCCTACCCTGTATATGGTGTAGGTGAAGATCCATCCTCCTAAGGCTCTACCCTGTTAATGGTGGAAAGGTTAACATTGGGGGTTTTCTACCCAACTGTCCATTGGAGGGGCGGAACGCTGCAGCTTTCCTAGCCCAACCTCTTAAGTCCCTACCCGATTTGTGGTGAAAATTTGGTGAAGATTGAGGCTTTTCTACGAAATTGTCCATTGGAGGGTCGGACCTCCAAAGAGCCTACCTTGCATATGGTGTGAATTTGGTGGAGATTGGGGGTTTTCTACTCAATTGTCCATTGGAGGGTGGGACCTCCAAAGGCCCTACCTGTATATGGTGTAAATTTGGTGCAGATTGGGGGTTTTTCCACCAAACTATCCATTAGATGGGTGAGTGCTGCCGCGTTCATAGCCCAACCTCCTAAGGCTCTACCCTGTTTATGACGAATATTTGGTAAATATTGGGAATTTTCTACCCAACAGTCCATTGGAGGGTCGGAACGCTGCCGCGTTCATATTCCAACCTCCTGAGGCTCTGTATATGCTGAATATTTGGTGCAGATTGGGGGTTTTCTACCCAACTGTCCATTAGAGGGGCGGAACGCTGCCAAATTCTTAGCCCAACCTCCTAATTCCCGTGAGTATGGCACGTTGACCAACAAACACACAAATATTAATAACTATCGATGTAGTAAGAAATTCAAAAACTTTGGGAATGACCTATATTTTCGTGATCAGGAGATCGCCCTGATCACGAATATATAAGCCTCTAAGCCGAAAGCCGCCGTGAGGCCGGCCCCAATAGCCTGCTTTCCTCCGGAAATCCGCTAAAACTTAATTTAAACCTTTAAATTTCATTTAGGTAAGGTTTTTTATATAAAAAAAAATCTTTCGATTTGGGAATCAACATAACTGTTAAGTGGCTCAAGGAGTTGTTTGGGCTTAAGCCTATTACTTCGTCAGATGGGGGAGGTCGAAGAAGGGAATTGGGAATCCGCGTCCCCCCATCGGCGCGGGGAGGGACGAAATGAAACTTTTAAAGACCATCAAAATCGTTCCGTTCCGTTTTTGAATTGTCTTTTCAGAGCCTTTTTCCGAGGGGGAGAGTTTCATCAAGGGAATCCCGGAGCACAATGGAAAAAGTAAATAAATCTTTCTGGTAAATCTCCCATTGTCTCCACCCCTAAGTCAGGGCATTCTAATTACCGTAAAGTGCCAACCCCTCGCCCGTCACCGTCTTGGCCTTTCCATCCGATCTTCTTTTTTTCCTTCTTCACAATCCAGGCTATTATTTTCTAGCTTTTGTTTTTGAATATTTTTTTAACTTAAAATGCGACAAAGAAAAGGAACTCAAAAGGCCGAAAAGCTTGTTTTTATTTTCTCAGAAAAATGTTTTCCAGACAATCACCTCCTTCCGAAAATTCAGCATTAAGGAAGAATCTTTAATTAAAAATATTTTAAAAGAATAAATTTTTATTGAAAATGCAAAGTCTATAGTTCAACAATCTAAAAAGATTAGAAAGACGCAGACAAATGGGAAACTACCTTTCTCGAAATGCGATTCGGATCTCGTTTCCGAACATTGAATTTCCCCTAAAGTGAGAGGGTGTCCTCAGCTGCGGAAGAATTACTCAACCCCCCTAAGGAATGCCTTGTTAACGGACACCACTGCCCAGGTGAGACTGGGGAGGTTTTTTACTTAAATCAATAAACTCCTTTTTTCCTTTAAAAACTTAAAGCATTCTCGATGTAAAAAGAAGAAAAAGACTCATATAATAAGTAGAGATGAAGGAAATGTAAAAGCTTAGAGATTCAAAAGAAGGGCTCTTCTAATATTCGGATATCTCAACATGCATGAATGAGTTTTATTAACCCTTTTGAAGATCCCAAGGGAAAAAGTTCTTTTATTTGAATACGAAATTGTTCTTAAACCCGTTCATTTCTATTCGGGGAACGACTCGAGTCACGGGTTAATAATGCGGGATCCAGGGTGCGGCGGAGGAAGAAAAAAAAACAAGGAGATAAATAAGCAAGAAAAGGAGAGAGGAGGGAACCTTTTTAGTATGCAAGGAGTTACCAAGCAAAGGCCCTATCATTCAACACTTAATTAAACACAATACTTGATTTCACCAAACCCCTCCCAAGCCTGGCCTCATATTTACGGTTTTATCCACCCTCCATAAAATACGACCTTTTTTTCTTCTTTTCGTTTTCCTCGTGCATTATAAATTCAAGGCAACATCTGAGCGATAACCTTCATTTATAACTTCATCGTGGAAAGTTTGAAAAAAACAAGGGTCCTTGGAAACCCACAAATATTCTTAAGAAACTGATTTTAAAATATGACAGTATCAGGGTAGGAAGAGAACCCAATATACACATGGCTGTATGATAGGTTGCAATTGCCCCACCTGTCCAGAAAAGTTGAGATCACGCGAAAAAACTTCATTTTACTAAACACGCTATATTTCTCGAACTAATTAAGCTACATCATTCAAAATTGATGTATCCAATTTTTATCTTTGGATTTTACTTTGCGGTGCTTTATACCTGGCTTTATACCTATCATGGATTTTATACTCCTGTGGTGACCACATCATTTCTACGTTTATTCTTCGATTTGGACCTGCTAGGAATGACCCACTTGAAATTTTCTGGATCAAATATAACATTTTTTAACGTTCTAGCCATTCTGCAGATCCTTATAATATAAAGACTTACCCACCTGCAGTCAGTCAGTTACTAATCAATCCACATCACTTCATGGAAACTCCTTAATAGAAGAAACTTCCAGAAACCTACAGAGAACAGTCATCCAGTCTTATCCAGATAGTGCAGCAACTTCATCTCCATAACCAGTCCTCCTACAGTCAGTTCTTCTTTACCTTCCATTCCCATCAACAACATAAACTTCAAAACCTTCAAGCTTTAATGTTCTCCGAAGCCCCATACTCTTCTTAGGACCACCTACCCCTCGTGCATTTCCACTTTCATTCATCGACTATTTATCTTATTTCGCTTCCGAGTTTCTAGATTCATTGTCCCATAATGCCTTTCACCAATTTCGTTTGGGTGTTTCCCAGCATTTAGCTTGGTAACAATCGTCTTTTGACCTATGAAGCACCTACAAATCATACATTGAGAAAGTACCAACATGCATTTCGATAGTAAAAATCATACATTTTTATAGTATTGTCCATAATTTAGTTTGATAATCTAATCACGAACTTTTATATTTCCCATCATGAGTTTTGATAGTACAGTACCATTTCAAAGTATCCCATCATGTATTGCGTTATACCTATTCATCATACATATGGAAAGTATCAACCCATAGTGCAGAATTATAAAATTATAGCATTTTTAACATGATGTCATACATAGTTATTTATTTATATATTTTACTTTTCTTTATTCCAAAAAGCTCTAAATTTCGGACTTTTTTAGGGCCAAAAACTTGTTAGTGCGGTTTATCTTAACTTTCACAAACTGATCAATTAGGAAACGGTCAGCTTAGTGGTCAAGGATGTCCGGTCGGATTAAAACTTAGCGCAAGTACCTCCCCTTTAAGTAGCTGCAACGGAAACTTCATAATCCGTTTATCCTTCGAAATCCATGAGTCGGAATTATTTATAAAAAATATTGCTTGATGCTGACCTAGATGATGAGAAAAACCGGAATGCAAGATTAAGGGAAGGCGCCGATATAATTTAAAATGCAAAGCAGTGACGCAACTTCCCTAGGGCATTAATGAAGACAAACTGAGCATTAACACTTGGACCAAATGGGGTTTCACTAAGTTTTACACCCTGGCTTTTATTGTCTCCTTTTTACAGCTCGTTTGGTTTTAAAGGTGAAATTCGAATCTTGAAATATGAAATTCCGATATGAGGGGTGATAAAAATTGAAGATTTTTAAAGGTGTCTGGAAGGGAAGTCAGGTAAGTTTCTAAGGGTGTATCCAAGGCAACCCCTCCTTCGTATTAGAGACACCCTGGCAAACAGCTAATTAAAAGACATCCAGGTATACCCCTCACTTAGAGCGTGGATTTTGAAAGGGTTCGCCCAACCGAAATATCACCTTATTCCTCCTTTCTTTCATATTTTGATCAAAAAGTATTACAAAAAATGAAATATTCTCTAGTGGGGAGCCGCAAAAAAATTGTTTTCTTGGGAGGAGCAATTAATAAAGTCCCGGGTGGTATATGAAGTGGATGCGGGGTTTCATAAATCAAAGGGGGGCTTCTCGACATCCTGCTAAATGTATCGTGAAGTCTTTGCTCTCTTTCCAAACCTCGCCGGTCCCCCCCATCCTCTCCTGTTTTTCTCCTCATTTACCGCCTTGTCACCGCCTTCCTCTATAACATATACTACATTGAGCATCTAATGTACCCGCACGCAACATTCCAAACGACTCCAAAAATATAAATCCCTGGCCTCTTTCCCAGTATTCTCCCTTTCTGACCTCTCTTATTGCTTTTTTTTCCTCCCTTGTAACCCTTCTTTAAATTAAACTTTCCACAATTGGTATTTTTACGCACGAAGTTGTAAGATTCCATTTAAAATTCGTTACTAAAGTTGAAGCTCTGATCAATGATGACGCTAACAAAATAAGCGTTAAAATTAGGCTTTAGATCCATTTATGTCTTTTAGTGGATTTCCGCAGGAGAGAGGCTATTGAGGTGGTCGTCATGGAGGTTCCCTGGCTAGAGGCCTATATCTTCGACGCTTTGGTATGTTTTGACAATCATTTTGGAGACGACAATTGGTAGAACTATGGGAAACAAGGGAAAGTGGATATAATGAATTGTTTTTTTGGTTGAGTACCCTAATAGCAATAAAGGCAATTTAAGTAAACTACCTAAACGTCCTCAGTGGAGAAATAATGTGAATTATGCAGTTTGGGGGAGAAGGTAAACACGTGCGTCCAGTGTAAGACAAGTGGTAAGGGGCTTGTAACGAGAGTCCTAATGGGATAGGGTCCACTCCCGGGGTTTTATGCTCGCCCATAAATACTTGGCCCTCTCCACCGCCCCCACCCCCCCTTCTAGGCCAAAAAACAGTACCCCGAGGAGTTCTTTCCGAGAATTGGCTTTGTCCCCTCCGTCGCACAGACAACAACTCAAATTATACAGAGTGACCGGTCAAGAGGGACGCTACTTGTCTTTATTGGCCCCCGAAACGTTCAAAGCCCCCCTTCGTCAGCAGATTACCTAATAATCTAGCTCCCTTTTTTCTGATAGATTTCTTCATCTGGTCGCTTTTCCCGGAATATAATCAGTTATAAAAAATTCAAGTCAAGTCTGGAACAAAACAACAAAAATACTTTCTACTCAGACCATTCCCTTAATTTTGTAGTCCTCTTTCAAATCAGAATGTGAAGCTGCAGCCATTGTAAAACTAATCGTCTTAAAAAATTGATTCTGCAGCTGGAGCTGTATGAGGCCAAAAAAACAATGTTTCAAACATTGTACTGTACACTAGGTGAATCTCATATTTTTTACAAGAAAAGTCCCATTTCAGCTTGAATTTGAACCTTTTTTAGTAATAAAAGACCCTTTTTATCCAGATTTCGAACCTCTTTGACAAGGAAAGATACATTTCAGACAGATTTTGAAACTTTTCGACAAAAAAAAAGACCCTTTTTGACAAAAAAAAAAAAGACCCTTTTTGACAAAAAAAAAAGACCCTTTTCGACAAGAAAAAGACCCTTTTCGACAAGAAAAGACCCTTTTCGACAAGAAAAGACCCTTTTCGACAAGAAAAGACCCTTTTCGACAAGAAAAGACCCTTTTCGACAAGAAAAGACCCTTTTCGACAAGAAAAGACCCTTTTCGAATAGAAAAGACCCCTTTCGACAAGAAACGACCCTTTTCGAATAGAAAATAACCTCTTCGACAAGAAAAGACCCTTTTCAGACTGATTTTGAACCTTTTTTTGATAAGAAAAGATCCCTTTTAGCCCGATTTTGACCTTTTTGACAAAAAAAGATACTTTTCAAACCGATTTTACCAGTTTTATCCTGATTTTGACCCTTTTTCACAAGGAAAGATACTGTTCAGACAGACTTTGACCCTTTTTGACGAAAAAAAAAAAACCTTTTCAGCCTGATTTTGAACATTTTTTTGATAAGAAAGACACTTTTTAGGAGAAATTTCAACCATTTTTGACAAGAAGAGACCCATTTCACATGATTTTTTATCTTTTTTTGACGACAAAAGAACCTTTTCAAACAAATTTTTGACTCTATTTGGCAAAACTTTTTGGCCTAATTTTGAACCTTCTTTTGACAAGAACTCTCCCTTTTTAGGGAGATTTTGTAGCTTTTAGACAAGAAAAGCCCTTTTTATCCAGATTTTAAACCTTTTTTTACCACAAAAGGCTTTTTTAGCCAGATTTTAAAATTTAAATGCTCCACTATTAGCAGATAAAAATTTAAACGTCTTGGAGCACGCAAAATCAAAAATCTTTTTTTGCTCACCCTATACTAGGTAGGTAGAAATGCAAAAAAGAAATTCTGATCCTTTCTGATATGAAATTTGATGGTTTGACCGCTTGGATATACCGTCAAATGATCTTTAATAATGGTTCAGACATGAATGATGGGTTTGAAAAAAACGCGAAGGGTGATTGACATTCTGGCCTGGGAAAAAGGGACGTTGAAGAATGAGGCAATAAACACCTAAATCTAGTTGTGACAGCTGGTGGTGACTTTTAGGGATTGCACACCTTTTTCCCTTGTACGTCCAGGTCTGTTGCCTTCATTATATTAGTCCATTCTTTTTTTCCCTCTTTTTTTGGATGGAAGTGACCCAAATACTTCCGGTGCCACTTATTGCTCCCAAGTAATGAACAGAAAACGTTTCGTTTAGAAGCAATGATGTTTTCCAAGAAGGTCCGTGACTAATTTCTGAAATAAACGAGGCCGACGACCTTCTTGATTTGAATTTGGTGAAGGGAGTCAATTTTCAGGATATGACAAGTTTATCGCTGCTTGTGATTTGAAAGGGAAGAAAACAAACCTCCAAACTGACAAATGAAGTCGACAAACAAGGAAAACAAATGTTGACATTGTGAAGAAGGGAGGAAAGTGAGAAAAGACGGCGTTTTGTGATTTTGCATTTTGACACGAAAAGAGGAGGGAGGGGGAGACTAACGTTATAGAAAATTGGTGTCAAGTTCGGTGCCGGGAGGGATAGGAAATGACGTCGGAGCTAGAGAGAGAAGGGGATAAATGAGTGGCAGGAGAAAATGAGAGGGTTGGCGGCGGAGGGAGTCAGGAAATTTCATTAAATTAAATCTGAGACGTGTCTGGTAGAGAAGAGCTTTTGTGATAATACTCTCCGCTTTGGGTAATACCACTGACACACTCTTACCTGGCTTACCTCATTATAGCTCCACCCTTCTCAGGGGCTCTCCCCTTCGCTCCGAAACTCCTCATCTGTTTGCTGACAAATCGGCTCATGCCACATACTCGACATCCTTACCGTTCCCTCTTTACCGTCGAAAGGTTTTAAAGGCAATTGAAAATTACACGAATTCGTCTTATTAAGAAGATTCGAGACTTACTTCAACCTACTTTAACTTAAACCTACCTAATTGATTTATATCGCTCCTTATATCGAGGAGGGGAACCTTTTCAAATTTTCGGTATTTCAATAATCTTCTTCTTAAGAAAAATGCTTTGGCTCCTTATGGTTTCTTAACATAAATCTCCTCAGGAAACCAAACTGGCATCCTGGCTGCCCCCAAAAGAAAAAAATTAAGAAATAATAGCCAGAATTATGGGGTACCTCCTTTCGTCGTAAAAACAACTTGTCCTAATGTCAACCTATCATAATTCTTACATAGAGGAAAAAGAATTTTTTTTTAATATACAGCACTCTAGAGAGTTTTTTTTTTTTTTTTTTTGTTTTTTTCTTGCAAGCAAAGCTTGACCATTTACGTCTGCAGCTTTTTAGCTGTCCCTAGTCTATTTTGAGTGTCAGTTGCTTTTAGGGCGAAAAGTATACATCCTGAAACATTATAGCAGATTTTGTGCGGAATGTAGTTAAATATGACTTTTTGTGTCAATTTATTAATGTAAAAACTAGATTATTAATAATTTTTTGTAGCATAGGTGATGTTTTTTAAGTACCATATCTAAGTAATGAACCAAATCCAATCTTACTGAATCTTGACATTTTTATGACTAGATTCTGAAAAAATATTCCCTAAAATTACTTTATATAAGCGGCATCTTTGTTCTTTTGAGACGCACCATTTGTCGAAAAAAAGAGAGGTTGTAAAAATTAACGGCTCATGTTTAGTTATGAGGCCGAAAAAGAGAAAAGAAAAGATATCGTCTTCAATGGGTGTCATTACTTTTTGTTTACCTCCTTCGGGCTAACCTCCCGCACTCCGTATAAAATTAAAAATTTATGATTCTGTTTTTTTCTTCTTCTTCTCGGATGTGGATACTAATTACAGTTTAGTCGTCCTCTCACAAAAGGCGACGTTTTCCTCTCAGGTAACGAAATGGCCACCTTAACGACACTCGGTGATAATAAACCTGTCAAACCTCAGACCATCCCAGACCACACTAACTTCTTTTTATTTAATCGTATTTTTTCTCATATAAAAACTTTTTATTTTCATACAATTTTTTGAGTTCCTCTAGTTAATTGAACCTTAAAATCCAAAAGATGCGACTGAAGTGACCGAAAAGCGATTTCGAGATGAAAAACGTCGATTTTGAGGTTTTTGATGAAGATTGGTTCTCAATTTGAGAATCTCAAATAATGTAAATTTTGGTTTTTGACAAAAGTCTTAAAACGGGTTTTTGACGAAAAATTGTCTCTTAAAACGTTGATTTTGCGGGTTTTTTTTTTTTTGGTTTTTTTTTTGAAGAAAATTATCTCTTAAATCGTTGATTTTGAAGTTTTTTTGATGAAAATTAATTCTTTCTTAAAACGATTTTGAATGTTATGAGAAAAAATTGTCTCTTAAAACTTTGATTTTAAGGTTTATGAAGAAAAAATGTCTCTTAACACTTTGATTTTTTTTTAAGAAAAGTGTGGCTTTGTAAATTTTGATTTTGAGGTTTTTGACGAAAATTTTGTTCTTAAAACCTTGATTTTGAAGTTTTTGATGAAAAATTGGTTCTTAAAATGTTTATTTTGACGATTTTTTTTTTTAGAAATATGCAATTGTCTTTAGTTTGTTGATTTTGCATTTTATTTTTATTTATTTATTAAATTTTATGAACAAAAAGATGTGTTTTTGACAGCTAAAAATTTTCAAAATTTTTTCAGAAAATTGTCTTCGATTGGTGAATTTTGCGGATTTCGTGTTCTTTCTTTCATTTCCTTTCTCCACTATCCCCCCCTTCTACTGGATCTTAATATCTTATCCCATTGTTGTTCTACCAGATGATAGTGCTCCTTCATAGCTCCTAGATAGCTCTAATATCTCAAAATCGACGAAAAAGTGACTTTCATCTTTTTTCCCCCTGTCCCTTCAAATACGTTACCAGTCAAGAATTTTTGTTTGTTGTTGAGTGGAGCAACACTTACCGTTCAATAGAAGTGAAAATAACGCCAGTGACGTGTATATTCTCAGCATTTGTAACTAGCAAGAGAATTGTTCGGGATGTAAGGAACGGTGAAGTAGAGGGGAAGCTGATTTAGCCCTGAACATGACAGAATCGATAGAGGAAATCGTGTTAGCTTTCCGGACGTGCGGATACGCCGGGGGAATATGAGTAACGTCTCATAGGCGTCAGAGCAATACACCTCGTCAAAAACTCGACATTTACTTCACACGTCACTAACAATCGGAAAAGGGAGAACAAAAAACAATAACAACCTCATAATGTCTTTCAAAAAGAAAACGAAAATAAACTTTAAACACATTTATTTCAACTACCATAAAACATATATACATATAGACATCGATGAAAGTCTCCTTACACTGTTTTTTAAATTTCATCATATATACAGGGTTTTAAGAAAAAAACTTATTAAAAAGCCCAATATAAAGTGGTTTTTTTTACAACTAAATTTTTTTAACTAGTGGAAGTTCTCAATATCCTGTATATATTTTAAATTTATTATCGAAGACACAGTTATAAATATTTCAAGTAAATACATTTAACATTATTTACAATAATTTACAAAAAAGGTAACAAAATGAGGCGATTTTGTAGCTTTAAAAGAACCGACACTTTTTAAAAAGAAAGTTTTAGTATCTGTAGATTGATAAATTGTTAAAAAGGGGTCGTTTGTGCAATGTGCTCTTTTTGAGGGGAAAAAATTTGGTGGCACATTGTATAGAATCGATAGGTAAAACCTAAAAATTGACTATTAGAGCCATTTTTGGGATTCAATAAGGTCTCCAGACGTCGGTTGTTCTTTTGGTAGCTTTTGGGGACGATTTGCTTGGTGGACTTGAAAGAGGAGGGTCTGGGGGGCGGATCAAAGGTGGGTAGAGATGAGGGTAAAGCCAGTGGGAAGGAGGTAAAAGTGGTGCCTGAAGGAGGAGGCTGAAAAACGCGGGATGATGAAGACCAAGTGGCGGGGGCGGCGTTGATGGCCTAGGTTCGGGCGAAGTTCCTCCAGAACCTCCCGAAGACGATGAAGGCCTCTGATCTCCAGCAGTTGTCAAAAGTCCACCACCTGACTCCACAGGACTTTTTTCTTCACCAGCCACCGCAACGCTTATCGGACCTAAAGGTTCTCTACAAATCTCTAAAAACCAAATTAATATTTCCTAATGAATTTTTTTTTTCATAAATACCTGGTGGTACATGATGTCCAGATAAGGCTAAAAGTTGTGAATGATGTAAAGGAGGAGGAGGTGGCAAATAAGGATATCCAGCTCTCCCCCATCCGCCTTCTCCAAGCTGCTGAGCAAGTCCTATACAACAATGACATTCGTTAGTCAACAATAGAGGGTAAATTTCGAATTTTAATTGAAAAAGGTCGTTTTATAAAAGGACACCTTAAACTTTTGGGCCTAACCTTAAAGATTGAACCCTTTGGGGTTTCGAGGAACCCCCTTCGGTGTCCCCGTGCGATTTTAAAAAGTCACCGAGATTTATATGAGTTGCGGGGAGGGCGACAAGAAAGGGTTGACCTTTTTATAAACGGAAATTTAATTAGTTCCAAGGGTTGGCCTCCCAAGAAGTCGTATACGCTGACTTCGAGACCCAAGTCCACGACCTTACACGCCCAAATATCACGGGCGGACCTTTTCCAACCCTTTTCTTGACTTTATAGCAATCAGAATTTTCATCCCCCTTGATTTTGTCACCTTTTCTAAATCCAGCCATCATGGATGGATAAAAAAAAAACTTTAATTAATTAAAAACAATTTTTTTTTAAATTTAAAGTTGTTAAGATGGGATGTAGTTTGGTCACGTGTTGAGGGGTAATATGGTTATAGGGTCCAGTTCACTAAGAAAGAGGATCCGATTGTTCTCATCGAACCGCTCTGGAAGAGTGGGTAGGGACGAGGAAAACGAGGAAAAGAGAAGGAAAGATTAGTAGCGAAGGTGTGCTGGGAAGGGGGTGTAGGGAAGGCGGTAAGAAGGAGAAGAGAAAAGGAGGGTGATTTTCGAGCGAAGAGGGGGTAGAGGCGGTTGTGGGTTGCGGAGGACCAATGAGGGATCCCGCACCCCCACCTTCTGACGTCATAATGCCCTACCACCCTCTTCCACGGCTTCAACCCCTTATTGCACCTCCATATGACGCCAAACACAATAAACACCACCGATCCCCCTTACCCCATCCCCCCTCGAAGACCTATCCGCCCAACGGTCTCCACAGACAAAACTAATTACATTCTTCCTTTGCCAATTTTCCTAAAATTGGCTTCTTATTGCTGTCTCCGGAGTTTCCGCTCTTTTCCTTTTTTTCTATCGGATTCCCTCCCTCTTTTGTAATAAAAGTTTAATTTCTTCTTTCCCGTCTCCCCTATTTTTTATTTTTTTGTTTTTTAAGTCTTGTATAAAAGAACGGAAGGTTCTCAAAATCAAAAATAGTTGACCTAAAAAAATAAAATAAATCCAGGCAGATAATAGAAAATTTCAGGGGGAAGGATTATACATTGTACGCAAGACACTGAGGTCATGCGGGTTTAGCATTCTTCGGTTTTTAAATTCCGGGGGTTTTGGTGACGTCATAACTTTTTGACTAGAATTTTGTCAATTTTTAATAAATAAAAACTCTTTAGAAAAGTTAAATTAAAATACTTTCGTTTAAAAGTTGGGCTGAATCAAAATGAAACTTTGTTTTAAAAAAGGGATCGCCGCCGATGGCATTTCGGCGGTCAGTGAGGAACTTTAATCGTGTCTTCTGGAAATCCGTTTTCTAGGAAAAAGTGGAAGGGCGGTCGGACGTGAGGAGTAAAAAGGGGCTTGTGGAGAAGGGGGGTAATTTGTTGGGAGCGGAAAAGGCTCATTAGTTCCTGTCCCATCCACGTGGTGCGCACTGATTACAAACTCTAAAGGAGAGTCGTTCCCTTTAACCCGCTTTCTCCCTATTTCCCATTTACAAAGCCACCCCAGGGGCCGGCTCCCTTCCGCTTTTAAACCCCCCGCCCACGCTCCTTCCACGCCAAAGTTCACACCAAAGCCCCCCTACCCCCAGTCACATAGTTAGTGTAGACCCGTCGTTAGCCGCTCTCACGTTACTCAGCTTTGTTTAGGCCAACTTAAAAACTTGATTACACATCTTTAGCTTTTTTCTTCACTTTTTTCCTTATCTTTATCAAAAATGTAAAATAAAAGCTAACAGATGGTTCTAGCACGTGACTCGAAGGGGTTAGAAACGGCGGGGAGTCGAGAAAAGGGAATTTCTGAATAAATAGAGAATTTCCCTTCTCCCCTCTCGAGAAAAGGGAGCATAAGCGGATTTTCACGACAATATCGCCGGGTGCTTAAACGGGTGTAAGCCTCCCTTCGTCTCTAATACTCAACGATAGCTTCCCGAGGCGGTTATTAACGGCTTCACGCAAAACGGCTCTTTGAACCTCAAGTGAAACCCTTTCGACTTTTTTCTCCCTTAAATAATTAATCAAAAGGTGCCCCTGCATAATTCAAATTGTTTACCAAGTGACAACCTTCGTGATTTTTGACCAAAAAATTAATATTCTTTTTTTAAAATAGAGGCTTAATACATAAGCAGGGCTTTTGATGTGGAAAGGGGCACACTTATGTGATTAAAGCTCCCTAAAGCTCACTAATTAGCTCTTGCAATAATAGCACCTGGATTCTATCCGTTCCCCTCCCATTATCGTACAATCCTTTACGTAGCATCGTCAATGGCAACCGTACTCCCCATCTAAATAATTCCATTCTAAAATTGGCCAATAACCATTATGAATGTTTTTAAGGTTTCTTTGAACGGTGAAGTCAATTATGCTTTGAACCGATGATACCGCACACATGAAAACGCCCCCTACGTCTTCCAGCACCCTTTTCCATTTCATTCAGCTCCTCATTTATTTTAGAACAATCCTAATCCTCTTTCACCTAAAACCCTTGACACCCCCCTACCTCTGGCACCCTTTACAGAATTAATTATTATTCTGCTTAATGGAATTTTAACGACACTCAGAACGGATTGTTTCTTAAGACTTGAGGATTAGAGTTCGGTATTAAGAGGATATCAAACGATTTTCAATCGGGATCCTTTTACAAAGTAAAATAAAAGTTTGTAGGTAATTACAGCAAGAAATTAAAGAAATCTACAATTGCTATTATAGTGTAAAGTCTCCTATGAGCTCCTACGAATTTTCAAAGTTGAGTCACAGCAATCGATGACCTCAGAAATCTTGAAATTTTTGATAATTTCATTCTTAGTTGATTCCTTCGTTTTGAGGTTTTTTGGCTCACCCTTTCTTTTTTTGTAATATAAAAAGCCTCTAAGCCGACCTCAATAGCCTGCTTTTCTTCGGGAATCCGCACGACGTCCTTGATACTACTCGACTATTCAATATGTAGGTTTTTATAAGTTTTTAAAAATGTATTACCTTCCCTTAAAAAAATATTGACTTAGATTTTCATGGAAGTTGGCGAACAAGTGAAAAAGATGTCGTCTTAATGTTGACGTTAATCTTAGTAAGTACTTGCTGGGTTAGTCTGGAAGATTAGGGGCTCAAGGGTAAGTATTAGCACCCTCTTTTAATTTAAAACTTCCTCCTTTGTCCTAAAACGTATCTTTTAAATAAAAGTTTGTTATTTGAAAGGGAGGAGGTGGGAGGTTCGGGTCGGTCAAATCTCCCTATGCAAAGTGGGCGTGTGCGATCTCTACATATCCACCCGAGTACTACACGGGGCGAAAGGGTTGAAATTAAATCCACAGAGTGCTCTGACCCGTTGACCATTCCGCCAATTTCAAACTTCTTAATTATAAAATTTTGTATTTTAAAACAGGAAAGATGAGTAGCAGAGTTTTTCAAGTATAATTTCTTATAGGATTGAGATAAGGAAAAAGGTAATTAGGTAAATGAAAAACCCCCATCTGGGCTACCAGGGATTAATATAATTACTGAGATAAAAGGGCGCAATCAGAGTAAGAAAAGGGGTGAAAGTTTCTTGAGGGTGGTGACGTAAGACCGTTTAAACACAATGTAATCCAATTGAAAGACTTTCCTTGAATACAGAGATGATTGCTGGTATTTTTTTTTTGGTGGGGCTGCTTTAGGGGAGGGTGAAAAGAGAGGGTGAGGCTCAACCTCGGGTAGACGGAGGGAGCAAATTGACAAGGACACGTAAGGGAGTTTAATAGCATTGAGCAACTGTGTTAGGCCTTAGGTAAACACTTCTAGGCAGCCCGGGTTCATTCAATTACAAAAGCTATAGAGTGACAGTCGCTGTGTGCAACCTGCACTTCTCCCTGTCGGCAAACACCCCGCGATTTCTGACCCCTTTTTATTGACAGACGGATAAAAAAGAACGAATTTCTCGACATTTCTTATGCACTGTTTGAACAACGACTGAGCATTTTTTTTTTTTTTTACTTTTTACAAACGCTTTCACAACGCTGTAAAATTACGAACACATAATTTTCACTTCAATCTACTCTATTAATTCTTCAGGAATCTAAAGAATTTCAAAACTTATATACAAGTATTTTACCGAGGTATTTGCAACAAGTATTAATTATTTGTTTCGTAGGTTAGCTACAGCGTCAAATTAAGCAAAAGAGAATTTTCTGAATAATAAACTGACTAGTGGAAAATGGAGTAAACTTACAAATTATTGCGTTCAATAACTTATCTAAAGGAGTGCCAGATGTGTACAACGATTTGTAATGTTTTAATTTTTCTTGTTTTTTAAAGGTTTTGCTTATATTCGCTCTGTGGTTTGGTCAATTTGCGCAGTTTCCAACTTCGCAGTGTCCCTAAAAAAATGTTTTACGCCCTTAATCATTATTTTATTTCTTGGACGGTTGAATAGATGCTGCAGGTTAGATTTTTTAAGAAACTGACCTTACGACTCAAACTTTCTTAATAATTAGGGCTCTACAGACCTCTCCACAAACACCAATTTACCGCTCTCATGGCCGGAAATTCCTTATAAGCCACCCTGTATATGGTGCAAGTTTGGTAAAGATCGGTGGTGTTTTACCAAAGTTACGATTTTAGAGAGGCGGAACGCTGCCGCGCTCCTGGCCCTAATTTCCTTCTAAGCCACCCTGAATATGGTTAAAATTCGGTGAAGATTGGATCGGTAGTACGCGAGAACTGCACTTTCACCGACAGACATACAAACATCAATAACTATCTATTGAGACATTCAAAAATTCCCAGGGACATTTTTTAAGATAATGTGTTGAAAGGTTTGCTTTTAAGACAATTGTACTTTTATATGATATATTATCATTTATCGCGAATAACTAAAGAAACGGCCAACGGGTGGGACTTAATATGCTCTCGCTAGTGCTTCTGGGTAATCGGGTAGGAATTTATTGTTGCCCTTTTTTTGGATAGGAGTATTTCGGGTAGAAGTTTTTAGGGTAGGAGTTCTTTCGGGAATTTTTGGATTGGGAGTTTTTGGGATGGGAGTTTTTCGGTCAGGATTTTTTATTTATTTATTTTTATTTATTTATTTATTTATTTTTTATTTTTTTTGTCGGTTGGGAGTTTTTGAGGTTTGGGAGTTTTTGGGTTGGAAGGTTTTCGGTTATTAGTTTTTGGGTTGGAAGTTTTTCAGGCGAGAGTTTTTTGTTTTGTAGAAGTTTTTAGGGTAGGAGTTCTTTCGGGAATTTTCGGATTGGGAGTTTTTGGGGTGGGAGTTTTTCGGTTGGTAGTTTTTCGGTCAGGAGTTTTTTTTTTTTCGGTTGGAAGTTTTTCGGTCGAGTTTTCTTTCTTTGGGTTGGGGGTTTTTGAGGTTTGGGAGTTTTTGGGTAGGACGTTTTTGAGTAGGGAGTTTTTCGGGCGAGTTTTCTTCTTCTTCTTCTTCTTCTTCTTTTCCGGTTGGGAGTTTTTGGCTTGGGAATTTTTGGGTGGGGTAGGAAGTCTTTGAATTTTCGATATTTGATATTTAAAGCAAAATTAATATTCTCGTAGTTTAATGCACATACAATTGTGAAATTTTTAGTGCCTATATTAGCCTCCATTTTGTTGTGGTTTTAAGAATTGTCGTGGATAAAGATACGGCTCGTGATTAAAAACTTTTTTTTTATCTCAAAACAATGAATACAGAGTCTTTTCCGCCTTTCTATTTTCAGAACGTTCGTAAAAAAGTTGTGAAAATCCGATTAGTACGGAAAGATATCAAATTAATTAAGTTTTGATTATTGATGAACGATTCAAAGGCGGTGGAGGGAGCTGCGGGATCCCCACAACCGCGAGCTTCACTCGAGTCGCACCGCATTTCATCCCCCACAATTCCGCAGCGGTCTTGTTAAAACAATCTTCTCGCAAATAACCCGGACCAATTTACACGCTCTCTAAATCCACAAGAAGATAAAAAAAAATATACTTATACGAAAAAAATTAATAAACTCGGAAAAAAGCTTACCAAAATGATAATAGGCTTTAAATGATTCAGGTAGGATTTAAAACGAAAGGAGGGATGATATAGTATGATTCGACGAGAGGTTAAGCAGCTTACAATGGTTACCATGGTTCCACAAAATAACCTCGTAACATGACAATTTTTAAATATAAAAAATAAAGATTAAATTTGTTTTAATTATAGAATATGAGGCTTTTGATATCCTTTGAGTATGATTTGATTGATCTTGTGTGAAGCAAGTGTTAACTATATAATCAAGGGTCAAAAGGGCTATTTCCAGCCGAGGGTGAGTTAGACCCTTTTCCTAATTAAATTCCACTAAGTTGTTAACTTAAGAGATTCTGTTTAAAAAAAGGAAAAATCTTACCAGAGAGCTTGAAAGGAAGCGATTCTACTCTTTGAGGGTCGAGTCCTCCAGGAAAAGGAAAAGGCCTCGGTCCAAATTGAAATGGATGGAATGATTGATGTCCTAAAAAAAATCATGTTTAATATTTTTCAAAATTTAAAACAGAAGATTGTAAAATAAAAGTTTAAAACTTACGCATTTTTGATCTAGGTTCTCTTGGTCCATCTACGGTAACTTTTATCGCTTTATTGTACGTGGCTACTTGAGGTGGACATGAATTAACGATTATCGAAAGCGTAAAACTTTTACCTGAAAATTATTTCCAAAAAGTAACAGAAAAGCTAGGGCTATCAAATGGAGTGCTTATTATATTTTAAAGAACATTTTTTTCATGAGAAATGGCAAGAAATTGTTTTCTTCGATTTTAACGTCCGGGAGGCTAGCCCTCCTAAGCCATAGGCACGGTCAGACGTGGTCAAACGTCTTACACAAATATTTGAAGCGTTTGACCAAATCGTACCTCACTAAAGGTACTACTCATTGCCTCAATCCCCTGAGTTGGGAGATAGGGAATACAGCGCCGCGTTTAGAACATGAATATGACTAGAGTGGTCACCCATCCATGTTCTAACCTCGGCCGACTCTGCTTAAAACTTCGGTGATCTAGTGGGAACCGGTGTATCAGAGTCGCTAGGCCGTACCCCGCATTGTTGCTGCCTTTTTTGAATATTCAATCTTGATTGATGACTATTGACTTGTCATATCCTTGTCAAAGTACGGTTAGCTTAAATCTGGTTTCTAACTTGATTGGGCAAGTCCGTGGAGGTTCGTTTCGAAGGCGGTTCACCGCGAACAGGGTCGAGTTGCTCGGGTCCCATTGATCGAAGGGGGTCCCCTCTGATCATTAGCTGATTTTCCGGCCGACTTGACTGTTTGCACGATTATGCAGTGTGTACAGAGCAACGGGGCGAAGGGAGAAGGGAGGACGGACTTAGTCGCAATTATCCAACTGTTTGAACGCCCTGTCGACACTGGCTCTAATGCACATTTACATAATTGCTATTAATATTTAAAACTTCTTTTTTAAAACATCGATTTTGCTCTCGGATGCTTTTAAGACTTTTTTCAATTCGAAGCTTGTAAGTTAAACCAGAATTTCCCTTGGGGTGGAGGTTAAAAAAAGGAGGGTCAGTGAGGCAATTACACGTTTCCGAATGAAGGGCCGCTTGACTCGGGATCTTTGGGAGGCCACCCTCCTCATCATTGAAAAGAACTCTATCATGCTAATGATTGTGCCGCACCCCTCTTGGGAAATATGATTTGTTCCAGCCGAAGAGGAGGAGGAAAAAAGCCGGAAAGAGTGGGGATCTTCGATCAATTAGAACTGATTAACTTTTAGCCTTTTTCCCTCGAAGAATCCAAGCTACCCTTCACTTTTCCCCCTCGAGGCCAAACAATGTACCTACTGTTTTCCTTCTTTTTAATACTTGTTTATTTCTGGATTTTTCAAAACGGGGAAAACTTTTAATGAAATTAAAAATCAAACTCAAGTCACCAAAAAGTTAAAATCGTTTGAGGGTCCATCACAATCAGTTCAAATCTTCACATCTATCACTAACTGAATATTATGATTATTAAAACATCAGATCCATTATTGCGACCATCCCATTATTTTAGCTTTCTCAAAATTACCCTCGAACCGCTATGGGAATGAGTCAGGGAGACCCTGACTTAAAACGACCCAAGGACATGATTTTTCTTGTCACTGTTATCTTGGAAATGTCAAGCTGGATTTTTGAAAATTCCCAATACCACCTCCATCTACGGGGAACCACACATTGATCTATAGGAGGCCTCTACATCCATCAATATGTATTCTCTACATCCATCAATAGGTGGCCTCCACATCCATTTATAGGTGGCCTCAACATCTAACTATAGGTTGCCCACACATCCACGTATAGGTGGCATCCACATTCATCAATAGGTGGGCCTCCACATCCATTTACAGGTGGCCTCCACATCCATCAATAGGTGGCCTCAACGTCCATCTATAGTTTGCCCACACATCCATCAATAGGTGGTCTCCACGTACATCTATAGGTGACCCACACCTCCATCAATAGGTGGCCTCCACATCCTCCTATAGGTGGCCTCCACATCCATCAATATGTAGCCTCCACATCCATCAATAGGTGGCCCACACATCCATCAATGTGTAGCCTCCACATCAATCTATCGGTGGCCTCCACATTCATCAATAGGTGGCCCACACATCCATCTATAGGTTGCCCACAAATCCATCTATAGGTGGCCTCCACATCCTCCTATAGGTGGCCTCCACATCCATCAATATGTAGCCTCCACATCCATGAATAGGTGGCCCACACATCCATCAATGTGTAGCCTCCACATCAATCTATCGGTGGCCTCCACATCCACTCAGCTTACTTATATTGTATTTTATAGCTCTAAATGTAGCTTACACTGTAGATTACGAAAGCGCTAAGACATCATTCTTGCACAAAAAAAGCCACGCTCCATCTTTCCAGAGGTTTCGATTCTATTTTTGTATAATTTACCGATCGGAAAGTTCAATTAGTTTGTCATTAGATCTTATGGGATGAGGGATGGACGTAAATTGGATAAAAACAAATAGGGAGGGGTTCGAACCATCGGGAGCAACAAGTTTCACTCGTTACTAATTGGCTAGTCGATACTGATGGAAGTAGTCAATCCCGATTTAAGTAATTAAACTCGGCTTCGCCCCGAACTCTTCGTCACCGCTATTTTTGAACCACGTTTTAAAATCCTTGCTCGTGTCCGATTATCTACGCTTAATAAAAAGCATAATTTTTAGTTTTGAAAAGCGACTTTTCAATGCATCAGGATTTTTTCGGTTCAAGGAAAGGAACTTTTTTTTTCTCTTCTGTAAGGAAAAACAAACAATTCTGTAAAACGCAATATTTAAAACCGAGAGTAAATAAGGTGGAGGGAAAAGTTGGAAGACAGAGAGGGAATAAAAAATTTTCGTTCCCCCCTGGGTATCGTTTGACATGTGTTGCACACTCGACGGGTGTCTTGAAAGAAAGGGTAACTTATCGACCTTTCCCTCTTTCATTTCATTACGTCCTCCTCCTTTTTTTCCCTTCTTTATTTCTTACTTCCCACACCCTTGTTATAAAATTTTTTTGTTTCTTCTCTTCTCTAACCTTTTCAGTAATGATTCCCATAAAATTTCAACTATCGTGCCAGCCGGTGGATTGACACAGGACCCCATGAGTATTTTTTCTGAACTATTTGACATTTTAAATAGAAATAAAGATATTTAGACCATTGTACAGGTAATTTTAAATCAATAGGCAGCCTCGTAATATCCACTTGTGAAATATACTGATTTTTTAGTCACCTAAAACAGGAAAAAAGTTACCTTAGTCATGATCAAATTTCTTAAACTGTCTTTAATGGTGTAGGTACACCATTTTCAAAGCTCCATTTGGTGGCATATTTAATTTGACTCACAAGGGGAGGTCACGGTCATACAACCTCAGATCTTGACCAAGCTTTTTTGGTGGTTCTAGACCCCAAAAAAAGTTTCCAGGTTTCTGTGAATGGGCCTCAGGAAAAATTCGGAATGACAAAGTATGAATTTTCAAATTGGCAAATGAAATATCAATTTTTATGTAAAATTGCACGATAAATACAATGGAATCAACTAAAACATTGTAAGACTAATATTTTTTTAGTTATCGTCAAAAAATAGCAGTTGTAACTAAGGAAACTACCCCAGGAAAGGTTTTCTCGGCAAAAACAATATTCGTATTCAGCAACCCAAAAAACTTAAAGGCATAGAATTGTTTACTGATTTGGGCCAAAAATGACCAAAATCTGGAAGCCGAATGTTCCTTTCAACTTACAAACTCCATAACTTCCTTAATTTGAAATGGATTTTCTTGATGTATACACCGTTCGAAAGCTACTTAAAAGGGCTATCGAAGTTGTTCTATTTACAAAAACCCTCAGATGACTCCTTCACCCTCAAAAATCGACTCTAAGATCACTAACAAAATCTAGAATTTTTTTCAAGCCTTTCAAATTTTTTTAGAGGATCCTAATTTTTTCAATGATACCCATAATGAAGGACAAAGTTTGGTGAAAATTTCATCATATTCCTGTGAACTCGAACAAGAAAAAAACTGAAGCAAGAAAAAATTCCAAGGGAGAATCTTACCTTTGTAATCTGGTATCCGGTATCCCATATACAAGGTAATAGAGACAGTAAAACTTTTATCAAGAAAGCAATTTATTTAGGTTTCATTACCGTTTGGACACATGAAAGCGCGCCTATCGTTATGTACGATTCAAAGGGGAAAAAGTGGAGTAAATAGTGAAAAAGGACTGGATATAGAATAACAGGTCCACCTTTTAATTATGAGTAGCTAATATTCCGAGCGAGTAATGAAGCGGGCGCAACCAGTCGAGCAAGGGGCGCCGCTTTTTTTCCCTGACTGAAAATTTGAACATTCTCCGACAACCCTTTTACATTTTCCTTTTACATAATTGAGGCGATACCCGGTAAAACGAGAGTCCGAATAAAAACACTTGTCGCCCCTCCAACTTTATTCATCACTCATCCTTTGTAAAGGGTACCTGTAGGTTAATCGTACACGTAAAGCCCTTTTTCTCGAAAAATTACTTTTCGCAATTGCTTAACTCTAAAATGAAATTCAATTACATAGGTATATGAGAGTCCTTTCAGGGCCAAAATAATCAATTCTCGTAATCGGGTTTCAATTTTATGAGGCTTAATGAACATTTTCTAAAAAGAAGGTGGGATGGCGACGTTTCAGGAACTCTCTTTTGCCCTCGAGCAGCAAAGTACAATGTATAAATAGGTACGTAATACAGGTGGTCAGATACCTAATACGTATTACATATCACTAGACCACTTCTAGGATACAAAATAAAAAAAATAAATATTTTTTCCTTATATGCATGAAACCGTCTATCAGTCCATTTTTACACGGTTGAGCATACTGAATACGCCAAAAATACATTGTGTGAGGATCAATCCAAAGGTTCACAAAGACTGAACAGAAAGTTATTATTTAGCCACCTCAACAGGTGGCTTAACAAAATTCCTTTCTTCGAGTTGAAAATGCAGTTTTTTTGCTAGTGCTTGTTTGCTTCACTACCTGTGGTCATCGGACATGAAATTTCATCATTTACTTTTCCTGTTTGCCTTCGCGGTTTCGACTTAGATGGGAGCACGAACCTGTTTCTTTTATGAAAAACATTATCTACCTATACGATATTTTCATTAAAAATTCTAAACACCTCCCCATAGGATATCCCGTTGACCGCTCGAACGAAGTATTCAGAGACAAAATTTGAGTGAGAGTGGACCCTCAACCCACAAGGGACATTGCGTTTTTTCAGCTTTCTGTGGTCCGAATGACTTGAAAGGCAAAAATCTTATTTATTATGAGGAAAAGCCCTGTAAATTTCAAGTAAATCAGACCCCACGGAGCTGAGTAAAAGCTCAGCCCTTCTGGGTTGAGGTTCCAAAGTATCCGACTTACACGAACAATCATTTTGCAACAACAACCGTGTACAAAAACAGCAAAACATAATTATGTTAACCTAAAAACACCCAAAGTTTAATGCAAAAACAAATTCTTGTCGGAAAACCCCAAAAATCAACTATTTTAATCATTCTAAAACTCAAAATCATCATATTTAAAAATCTTAAAACATTTTATTCTATTAAATGGGAGACTGAATAAGCTATTAGTAGGTGCACAGGAAGATTAGCGAAATTTAGGAGTTCTAGACTGGAATGAATGGAAGTTTCATTCATTGGAAATTGGAAAAATTGCCATTTTATCCCTTAATTTGGGGGAAAGGTTGGAGAGAAAATTGTTTCAAAGAAAAGTTAGGAAGTTTTTGACAGAAAACGGGCCTTTTATAGTGCAATTTGGAAGGTTTTGGACGAAAAATTTTTGGAAGTTCAGGTGGAAAATTGACTTCTTAAAAAAAATTTGAGATTTCGGTAGAAAATTTATTTTCTCAATTTAGGTAAATGGGAGGTAAAAACAGAAAATTTGATTTTTATCCCTCGATTTTGGAGGTTTGGACAGAGAATTATTTTAAAGAAAAAATTTCATGGATCACATGAAAATCTCTTCAAAATCTCATGGATATTAGAAAGAAAAAAAAAATTAGGGGTTTTAAGGGGCTTGGGTACCGGCTGATTTTAACCCTAAAATAGCACTTTTTGTGTCCTTTTTTTCTCGGAAACGGCTGGATCAATCTTAACGAAATTTTTCACACGTATTCATGAAGGATAGGACTTTATTTTGAATTAACAGATTTAAGGCCCTTCAATTTGGAAAAAAGTTACAGCTGATCAAAAAACTTTTAAACTTTTTTTAAAAATAAATACACCGAATTTCAAAAATGTTTTCAATTCAAAATGTAGCCTTATTATTCCTCTAAATATAGAAAAAAACAGATCTCAAAAAAGTTTACTAGTTCACGAGAAAAGGGGACTTTTGTCTGAAAATCGTAACTTTTCAGGAAACGCAAAAAACTAAAATTCGAATTTCCCACCCGAAATGTTGAATTAAACGGGCACTAAATCTATTGGTTTTTTTTTTATCGTAGTGCTATTTTGAATTAATTAAAAATATTTCTAATTGATCAAATTGATTTCTGCTTTTTGGAAACAGCGCAGAAATGCTTAAAATTTAATAATTTAAAAAAAATTCGATTTTTTTTTAATTTTTGGGTACTCAAGCCCCTTAAACGGAAAATTATTTAGCGCGTCGTTCATCTATGGGTCCAGAGTTCAAAGCTAGTGGTCCCCAAATTGAACCCGAAAACACCAAACGGTAAATTTGTTTTTTTAACATAACACCTATGTAAGACATTTACCAGTATACAGTAGAATAAAGTAGGAAGAAAAATGAAGCTGTAACCAAAAAACTATGAGAGATCCCGTAGGTACATTCGTGTATCCTTTCCAAAGAAGGGACCGCAACTCCTATTCCTCAATAAAATTTCTCCATAATTCGGAAACTCTGGAATGAAAACAACCTCGATTATTGTGCGTGGTTCGTTGTTCCTACATTTCTATAGATCTACACATTTTACGGGCTGCCTCGGGGATTTTGTTTCGATGGTTTGTTTTAGCGGATTTTTATTTTATAAACCAGTCCAAAAATTTTTAATGAAAAAAAAACCTAAAAACGTTGTACCTACTTCGGCAATTGTTTGTACTCAAAAAGTAAGTTACCTATAGGTACGTAATGAGAACAAAATAAAAATTAACATTGATTTATGGCCACTAGCCCAAGTGATAAGAACATTTGATTTGGTTAACGAAGTTATTTACATACCACCAACCCTATATGATGGAAATAGCGCTTCCAAGCAATATTATATACCCAAAACTAGTGAATAAAAAACAATTTTATGGCCTAAAAACTACATTTATTACATAAATTATCAGTTTTAGCGAACTTTTTTATTTTCTTTTTTTGTATACCTAGCTCATCAGTTTGTAGTTTTAAGTTGGTACTAGGAAGAAAGGCACTGTTTTGCAGGAAAAAAGGAAACTTAAAACTAAAACTGGCTTTTGGACATAATACACTCACTGTAATCATATAGAATTCAACTTTATCCTCTAACTAAAAAAACTCGTTTTCTTTTCTTTGGTGGACCTTTGATTCACCTCGATAATAGGAACCTGGCCTTATCAAATAAGGGTAATCGAAGGCAGAGCGAAGATAACTTTTCGAAGGGACGTAGCCGTAGGTTGAGGGGAAAAGTGCAACCATTTGTGACAGCAAGTAAGTTGTGAAGGTTTGCCTAACCATTTGATGAGAACATCATCTTGGAAGATAAGGAAAACATGATTGGAACTTTTGATAATTTGTATGATAACATCGCGAGATCGAATTGAATGGCGGGAAAAATAACCGAGAAGGCAAGAGTAGAGGGACGACTCACCCCTTCCGCTTCTTCCGACGAACCTAAGATCATTGAATTTGGCGACTTGGTTTTTCATGACGGCGGTACAGTTGCGAAGTTCGGCGCAGTAGTTTTCGTCGTTTCCCGCCCTTACGGTGACGACGGTTCCGTCCATAACTTCTCCGAGCGCTACTACTTTAAATCCGACCGGAAGCGTTTTGTTTGACCTCCAATGGGAAGGAAGGACGGTGCAGACGACGTGTGGGCTTCCGGTCCTCACGAGCTCTCCCGGATGTTCCGAGAGGAGGCTCTCGATCGTCCTTTCGGCCAGAATTTCGGCCGTTATGTAGCCTTCAGTGTTCATATCGAGTCGCATATCCACACGCGTGTCACATGGCCAAAGAACTGAGGGGAAAAAACGGTTTGTCGTTTGGGTTTTTGAAGGGGGATGGGCCGGGAGCGGCGGTGGTGGGGGCGGGTGCGGTGGTTTGGTTTTTACCGCCGGTGGTGGGGCGAGTGGAGGCGGGGCCCCGCAACATGTTGTGCCCCTGCCGCAAGACGACCCCCTCCCACCATCCCCCGTCCGCAATCGAAAGAAGCCGAGAAAAGACGAGAAGGAAAAGAAGGCGACCAAAAGACGCAGGCGCCCCCTCAAACATCCCCAAAAGCCTTTTCCACCCTCGCCCCCGACCGCCTCCTCCGCTAATAGTTAATTACCTACACCTCTCCCCCACCCCTAAAACCCGACCCGCTAGCGGTCTATCCTAGTTACCGCACACCCTCGGCTACCCATAATTTCCTTACCAACAACCGCTCACTTTCCTTCTCCTAAATACACCTCTTAATATTTACTTAATCACTAAATACCACTCAAATATCATCAAACATTTAAAAAAAAAATTGTATACATTTCTGGCTCCTAAAAGTTAGATTTTTTTCGTTGTTATAATGGCACATTTTACTCATCGTATCCAATTTACCTCCTTACTTGTGACACTACGTGTTTTAGAGGATTTCCGGAGGAAAGCAGGCTATTGAAGTCGGTTTACGGAGGCTTTCTTCTTAGAGGCTTCCTTTGTTCCTGGTACCAAGAGACTTTGTGGAAAAAAAAGTGAGAGGAAAATGATCCTCAACGTAAAAGTTAAAGATGAGTCATTTACTCTTTCTCCCCCCAGCTTGCACTCCTAACTGGCGTCTTTTACCCTTCTCGTTCTCCCCTTTCCCCTTGTTACTTCCCACTAGAGATTTAATTTTCACTAACAACTCATCCACCTTTCCAACCCCCTCTTGATCCTTTTTAGTTTCCTCACGCGTAAAGAATAGATTTCTTAACTTTTCAAAGGTATGATCTTTTATTTTTAATTGGACCAGTTTGTAGTTAAAATAATGGAATTTTGAAATTCAGAACTAAAGAGTGGATGTTTCTTTTTTTTTAAATTGCCTCAAGTAGGATTGGAACCTACGAGCTCCTGCTTACCAGGCAGATGCTCGATTACTGAGCTACAGAACCCAGTGGAGGAACATCCTTGGATCTGGAATCTTATATCAAAGGTTCTCCAAATTGCTTCTATTCTTCCTTTTTTTTTCAATTTTACTGTACTTAGTACTTAAAAATATTTTTTCGACCATATCCTAGGGGGGATCCTTCCAAACTTTTTCGACCCTAAATTTTGATTTTTTTATTTGGCCCAAAATACGGTATAAGACTGTTTTTATGGTGAGAAACACGAATCTGAGGTCGGTTTTTCGAATTAAAATTTTTTTTTGACCATATCCAAAGGGGGAAACTTTCCCTACTTTTTGGGAGCAAAATTTTGATTTTTTGATTTGGCCCAAAATGTGGTTTTAGCCTGTTTTTGGAGTGAGAAACACGAATCTGAGGTCGGTTTTTCGATTTCAAATTTTTTTTTTCAACCATGTCCAAGGAGGGACCCTTCCCTATTTTTTGAGCAAAATTTTAATTATTATATTTGGCCCAAAATGTGGTTTTAGACTCTTTTTGGGGTGATAAACCCGAATCTGAGTCGGTTTTTCGAATTAAATTTTTTTTTTTTTTTTTTGACCATATCCAAGGGGGGAGCCTTTCCCTACCTACTTTTTGCCAGCAAATTTTGATTTTTTGATTTGGCCCAAAATGTGGTTTTAGCCTGTTTTTGGAGTGAGAAACACGAATCTGAGGTCGGTTTTTCGATTTCAAAATATTTTTTTCGACCATATCCAAGGAGGGACCCTTCCCTATTTTTTGAGCAAAATTTTAATTTTTTGATTTGGCCCAAAATGTGGTTTTAGACTCTTTTAGACTCTAAAAAAGAACTCGTGGCTAGCCAGTATACTTACTAGACTTATTTTCAATCTACGATTACATTATTACGATTATTAAGATCTATTTTCCTCATTCCTCTAGATAGATTTTCCTCTCTCTTCTTTCCCTAATTAAATTAGTTTAATTATGATTTGATATCACCTAGTAGTGGAAAACTTTTGAAATAAAAAATATCTAGAAAAGATTTTCTTTATACAAATTGATTTTGAAATTACCTTTTATATTGTGGAAATTAAATTTCCCGATTATGTATTCCGATCGTTGATTACAGTGCTGAACGTCTGGAATATGAATTGTTTATAAATAAAGGGAACTTTTACAATGTTCGGGTACAACTTTCGTCGTGTTTTTCGATGTATACGAGATTATAAATAGTCATTATTGGATTGAATAATAAAACATGACGTTTCCCACGTGTATATAGGAGGGAGCGATGAGTTTAGAAAAGGGGCGTCCCGAAAATTAAAATGTCCGGAAACCGTTGCGTTGAAAATCGTGGACGTATGTTAATGTAATAGTTATGTAGCGACTGAAAAATTCAAGAGTAGAAGAATAGTTGCGCCCCCGCATGAAAACACGTTGTACGAATGTCATGATGAATTCGGTGGGGAAAGTGCCCGGAGCCCTTTTAATACACGCAAAAAGTGACACGACATTGTTTTCGAGCTGATAAAAGTCGATGTCACCGCGCAATATTTAACGGAGGGAGAGTAGATTTCTGTGTTTCACTCGGCAGTCGTTCATGTTTTTACACATCCCTTTAATTGCATTATGGAAAAGGCGGAGAGAGGCCGGCAGGGAAGGCCCTCGAGGTGAGCTTACCGCTCATCAAACTTGAAATAGTCCGTTTTTGAAAAGCGGAGCGGGAAGGGGGATACCCCACCCTCCGACGTTTCAATCCCCGACTTTACTAATTGGACCTTCCGCACTCACACACCCCGAGTCCCTCTTCCCTTCTCACTCAAAAGAATAAAAACCAACCCGCCTCAAATACCATCGTTACACACCTCTTTTTCTCTCTCATTTTTTTTGCCCTTATACGTCCTCCCCTTTATTAAAATATCACACTTCTCTTAACTTTCTACTTTTTCCCTCTTTTTTTCTCCCCCTTCCTTCGCTTTTAATTGCGTAAATTATGTTTTCACCCATATCAAAATTGAAAAATGAAAGGAAAAAAAATATGAAGAGTTTTGACTTTAGTCTTTCCAAACTTCAGTATCAACTTTCTGAGGGCTTTGTCCTCATTTTCTAAATAGTATAAAGGTAGAGAAGTTCTCAGAAACATCTTAATGAGTCCCTGGATTCCAAAAGAGCAAATAAACATTGTTTCCATAAAAATGATTAGGCAAACCAGCATGACTTACTCGTTGTGCATAATGGTTGCATTTTTCCCTTATCTTATGCATAGGTACTTCGCTAAGAGGAATAAACCAGTGGTATGGAGAAGGAAAAACATAAGTTGAACTTTCTCAATAAGTCAGAAGTCTACAGACCTTTCCATTAATCCCAAATGACCCATTAGCTCGTCCCTCCCCCACTATCAACTACTATATTCTTCCCCACTCTCCCCCCAACCTTCTTTCCAACTCACTCACCAACCATCTTCCCCCACTCATCCCAACCTTCTTCTCCACTCTCCCCAAACCTTTTCCCCCATTTTCACCGAACCTTCTACCCCCACTCAAACCCAACCTTCTTCCCCCACCCACCCCCAACCTTCTTCCCCAAACTCCCTCCAACTTTCTTCCCCACACTCCTTCCAACTTTCTTACCCACTCTCCCCCAACCTTCTTCCCCCACTCTCCCCCAACCTTCTTCCCCACTCTCCCCCAACTTTCTTCCCACTCTCCCCCAACCTTCTTCCCCACTCTCCCCCAACCTTCTTCCCCACTCTCCCCCAACCTTCTTCCCCCACCTAACCCCAACCTTCTTCCCCACACTCCGACCAACTTTTTCCCCCCTCTCCCCCAACCTTCTTACTCCCATTCTCCCCCCAACCTTCTTACCCACTCACCTCCACCAACCCCAACCTTCTTCCCCCACTCACCCACCCCCAACCTTCTTCCCCAAACTCCCTCCAGATTTTCTTCCCCACACTCCTTCCAACTTTTCTTCCCCACTCTCCCCCAACCTTCTTCCCCACTCTCCCCCAACTTTCTTCCCCACTCTCCCCCAACCTTCTTCCCCACTCTCCCCCAACCTTCTTCCCCACTCTCCCCCAACTTTCTTCCCCACACTCCACCAACCTTCTTCCCCAAACTCCCTCAAACTTTCTTCCCCACACTCCTTCCAACTTTCTTCCCCAGTCAACAACCTTCTTCCCCACTCTCCCCCAACTTCTTCCCCACTCTCCCCCAACTTTCTTCCCCACTCCTCCAACCTTCTTCCCTACTCTCCCCCAACCTTCTTCCCCACTCTCCCCCAACCTCTTCCCCACACTCCACCAACCTTCTTCCCCAAACTCCCTCAAACTTTCTTCCCCACACTCTTCCAACTTTCTTCCCCCAATCCCCAACTTCTTCCCCACTCTCCCCCAACCTTCTTCCCCACTCTCCCCCAACTTTCTTCCCCCACTCTCCTCCAACTTTCTTCCCCACTCTCCTCCAACCTTCTTCCCCACTCTCCCCCAACCTTCTTCCCCACTCTCCCCCAACCTCCCCAACATTCTCCTCTCCGCCATCTCCCCTAACATTCTCCTCTCCGCCATCTCCCCAACATTCTCTTCTCTCCCTCACTCCCAACCCAACCTTCCCCCACTCTCGCCCACCTTCCCAAACCTATTCCCTCCCCCACCTTAAGGATGGCGGGATGATGTTGGAGCTGGTATTTAATGGCTGTGGAGAGGTCTGTAGAATCCAAATATTTGAGAAGTTTGTGTTAAGTGGGGTCCATACCACATTTTTTTGATGGTGAAACCGGCCAAAATGATTCATCAGAGAGCCATCTCAAACAACTTCAGAGCGTAAACGTAAATACTAAAATTTTGATGCGATGAAAGGCTGTTTCGAGGGCATTTTCTTCAATGAAGTTTTCCCTTTAAAAGTAAAAAATTTTATTGGTTTGATGCACATAACGCTTCAGATCCTGTGTCCCAAGGGATCACTCCGAATGCTTCCAATAAGAGCGAACGAAAAAAAACCCCTCCGTGATTCTAGAAAAGAGAAAAAAAAAAATCTCAAGACTGGTAAAAGAAAGGGAATAAAGCCTGCATAATTCATAGGTTTGATATGTATGCGTTGTTTTTATCATGGGCCGGAGGAGAGGGATCGGAAGAGGAAGAGCTTGTAAAATGCATGGCAAAGTCTTTTTATATTCCCCAAAGGGACCGGGGAGCCCTTAATGGTCAAAATATGGAAGGAAGAGGGGAGATGATGGATTTATGTAACGGTCAAAGGGCAAGCGTTGGCCAAGATTGCCCTTTTCCACTTCATCCTCGCTTCTCCGACGCCCCAACCATCAAAATATTTTATAACATCGGTATTTTTTATTGCCTCCTCAATACTCCGAGACTAAAGGGAACTTTTAATTAATTTCTCTCCATTTTTTGTTGTCCTCTTTTACAACCGATATCAAATTCTTTATTGCTGATAATAAAGATCTTTCTTTATAAAATTATAAAAATTAAAGTTTTTAAATATTTCAGGTTTGTCATGGGGGACAGAAAAACCTATGTCGTATAATTTTTTTTTAGTCGTTGAGCGTTTATGCACCCTTGATAAAAGTTGGGGAATATAACAGTTAATTTTTTTTCAAGACAGAAATTTAATTAAGCTTTATAATTAAAGGATATAAATTAAGATCCCCCTCGGTTCTCTAAGATCCTAGATGATGACTATGGACTCATACGAAATTCAAAGGATAGATGTCGCCCTGGGACTTAAGAGGAGTGAAAAGGGTCCCTGAATTAATTTCATTGTAAAGTTTGTGCGTGGCTCCTGGGGAAAGGAGCGGAAGCGTCGTCGAAGGGGTAGGCAAGGGGCCGTAATTGGTGTTGACACCTAGTGTGCCCTAACTTCCCTCGCTTTACCTTCATTAACACGCCCTTTTCTTCTCCCTCGCTTCTTTTATCGCACATCAAAACACACAAAATTAAAGGCCTGCGTTTAAAATATAGGTCTCTAGTCGGGGAGCCTCCGTAACGACCACCTCAATAGCCTCTTTCCTACGGAAATCCACTAAAATCTTAAATCTGTCCAAAAAATATGGACCTACGGAAATAGGTTTCGTTGGTATTTGTGATTTGGGCGGGATAGAGAGTTCAGGTGGTTTGGACAGTTTGAGTAACTTAGCAGGTTTGGTTGGTTTGGTTGGTTTGGTTGGTTTGGTTGGTTTGGTTGGTTTGGTTGGTTTGGTTGGTTTGGTTGGTTTGGTTGGTTTGGTTTGGTTGGTTTGGTTGGTTTGGTTGGTTTGGTTGGTTGGTTGGTTGGTTGGTTGGTTGGTTTGGTTGGTTTGGTTTGGTTGGTTTGGTTGGTTGGTTTGGTTGGTTTGGTTGGGTTGGTTTGGTTGTTTGGTTGGGTTGGTTTGGTTGGTTTGGTTGGTTTGGTTGGTTGGTGGTTGTTGGTTGGTTTTGGTTTGGTGGTTTGGTTGGTTTGGTGGTTTGGTTGGTTTGGTTGGTTTGGGTGGTTTGGTTGGTTTGGTTGGTTTGGTTGGTTTGGTTGGTTTGGTTGGTTTGGTTGGTTTGGTTGGTTTGGTTGGTTTGGTTGGTTTGGTTGGTTTGGTTGGTTTGGTTGGTTTGGTTGGTTTGGTTGGTTTGGTTGGTTTGGTTGGTTTGGTTGGTTTGGTTGGTTTGGTCATGTTCAACAAACATGGTGACGATCGCAAAAGTTTCGGGGTTTTGCATGGCTGGGCGGAACGCTGCCTCTTTCCTAGATATTCCGAATGTTTGTCCGTTGAAAACCAAGTCCCTACGATTTTCATTTATGAGAATTTCTCCCCAAACGTGAATGATAAAAGAGGCAGGACAATTTGTACGAGCAAACAAGTATCTTTTTGAGATGAGGGGTTGCCTTTTTGTCGTCCAGAATAGGGAGTAAACAAGGCTCTTCCGCCTTTTTCTATAAATTATTAACGGAATATCCCCTTCGCTCCCTTTCTTTCCGACGTTCTTAAATCAAGACCTCAGCGAAGCCAATGCGGAGCACCAGACTCTTTTGTAAATCACATGTTGATAGAATAATGAATTTAAATTTTGTACTGCTACTTTTATTGACGGTTTCATTAGTTGGAGCTAAAAAAGATGCCAAAATTATTGGTGGAAGATTCGCCAAAAGAAACGAGTTTCCTTTCGTGGTAGCTTTGTTTAGCGATCTCGGGTCGTTCTGCGGAGGAGCTTTGGTGACATTGGAAAAAGTCCTTACAGCCGGGCACTGCGTCGTCGTAGAATCGGGACCTTTTGGCAATGTAGTGAACACTCAATTCTCAGTAGTCGGCGGGAGCATAAAAAACAACATAAGAAACCCTGAGCCCGGGATGCAGCATCGCCGTGTCCGACAAGTGCAGCTTCATCCAGGATACAGAGTGAAAAAAGCCGGAAATTCCTTTCATGATATCGCATTATGTATTCTTGTACAGTCTTTTGACCCTAGCCCGAGTTTGAAACCGATGGAATGGATTACGAATAGTGTATCGAAGTTCAAAGAAGCTTATTTCGATGTACTTCAGTCCGATAAAAGTTGCATCGGCGTAGGCTGGGGAGTGACGGACAAAGCAGCCCCTGCGATCTCTCCCACTTTAAAAGCGATCGATCTCAGGCCTCGATATCCTCGATATTGCCGGCGTTTTTCCACGTCAGGCGATGAAGACATGACAGATAAAGGTGAAGTTTGTCTCTCTTCGTATGTGGAGGCATCTGGCATCTGTTCTGGAGATTCTGGAGGTCCTTTAATCTGCGATGGTTACGTCTACGGTCTTTTGACTTCCGTAGTTAACGAATGTGGGATAAAAGCTTTCCCGGCGAACTACCTTCTGTACTGGCCTTATTTGGACTTTTTCCGCCTCAGCGATACCACAATGTCCTTTTCTACATCAATCTTCCATCAAAAATGCTTCTTCCTTTATCTCCTCTTCTCCACATTGTTATTAGCCAAATAAAGCGTTTTTATTTAAATATTTATCAGTTGGAATTTACATGGATTCCAGCATGGAATTAAGCTTTTTACTTTCTTCGATCACGTTTATTGCATTAGTGAGAGCAAAGAATGAAACAATCGATGGAAGAACTAAAAGAAACGATTTTCCGTTCGTTGTGGCATTGGTGGATGAAAGCGGTCTTCATTGTGGAGGGATTTTGGTGACTTTAGATAAATTCATCACAGCAGGACATTGCGTTGTTGATTTCTACCTTTTTGGATTCACCCTCAACATGAAATACACTGTAGTCGGAAGCTCCAACGAATCCGGTCAAATTGTCAGCGCACAGATTCATCCTGGATATAAAATCAAAAAAAGTGGTGGTTTATTCAACGATATTGCTTTATGCGGGCTTCTTGTTCCTTTTGGAAGTCAAAATTTGAAGCCGATGACATGGCTTTCCAAAAGCAAATCCGAATTCAAGCTAGCCTGGGAAAAACAGCTCGAATCAAACAAAAACTGCATCGGCATCTCCTTCACAGGAAATAAAACCAATCCCATTTTAAAAGAAGTCGATCTAAAACCAGAAAACCCTCAATATTGCCTTAAATTCGAGCCTATAAAAGATATGACAAAAAATGGTGAAGTTTGCCTCTCACCTCTATCTGATAACAAAGGCGTTTGTTTCCAAGATTCTGGCACTCCATTGATCTGCAACGGCTTCGTCTTCGGATTTTTGACATCCGTCTTTAACGAATGTGGGAAAAAAAATTATCCAGCAAAATATGTATTATTGTGGCCTTACATTGACATTTACCACTTTGGTGATACGACTATGTCCTTTTCGCTATCGATTTTTCAACAAAAATGTTTCCCATTTTGCTTTATATTCTCCATTATGCTCTCAGGTAAATAAAGATCTACTTTTTCTTCCACCATTTCCATCACGCTAGTGTTCTCAGATCTGAAATCACTAGAATATTAATGATTTAAGAAAATTGCACATAAAATTGAAATTTTGCCCATTGGAATATGTACTTCTCAAATTAGCATTCATTCAAGGCAAAGATAAAAAATGACTTTGAATTTTTTTATCGTTTCTCTTCTTTTTTTCTCTCCCATTTCCATAAAAGTAAACAAAAATTACAATAGGATTTATAAGCTAGACGTTTCTTTTTTTAACAAAAGACGCCTACCTACAGAACTATAAAGACAATAAAATCTAAATAGTAAACTTTATCTTATCGTCTCCTGTTTATTTTATATAACTCACCGTCTTGGTCGTAGCTTTTTTTATTTTTATATTTTCCAGTCAACATCCCAATTTCGTAAGATGACCAACGAAAACGTTTCGATTTCGATAAGTTCAGGTTGGTGGAAACATTTTAAATCTTAAAACTTTGCAAGGAGAGCTTTTTTTTTTTAACATCCGGGAGGCTAGCCCTAATTGAAGCGTTTGACCAAATCGTACCCCAATAAAGGTACTACTCATTGCCTCAATCCCCTGAGTTGGAATATAGGGAATACAACGCCGCGTTTAGCACATGAATATGACTGGTGTGGTCACCCATCCATGAAAATCTAACTAATCTAACTTCTAATGCTTGTGGAAACTAGGAAAAGTCACAAAATTCATAAAGGTCTGGTCTGATGGTTATGGAAGTGGGACTCCCGCAGAACAGAAATTTCTTAAAAAGTGCACTACTAATTCCCTACCCTGTATATGGTGCAAATTTGGTGAAGATCGGTGGTGTTTGACCGGAATTACAATTTTGGGGGAGGCGAACGCTGCCCCTCTCCGAGCCTTAATCTCCCAATGAGCTACCTTGGTACTAGCTACCCAATGAGCTAGCTATGGTGAAAATTTGGTGAAGATTAGACCGGTAGCACGCCAGTGTTGTACTTTCACCAATAGACATACAAACATCAATAGCTATCGATCTATTGAGAAATTCGAAAACCCCAGTGAAATTTTCAACATAATGCTTTGAACTTTATTTGTGTAAATTTTTATAAGGATCGGATCAGAATTCTGGGAGAAAAGGGGGTCACCTCTTCGACGGCTGTTGTCCAAATCCTGAATATAATAATGTCCGCTCAGAGCACGAATTTTGGTAAACAAGGAATTAGGTCGTCCGCTCAGAGCATACAGCCGCTTAACTAGTGTATCAGCAAGAAGAACCATCATAGGCATTATAATCATATTTTTCCAGGATTGAAATTTAGTTGTGTCACTCTTTACACGCGTGAAGATTCTAAATTAAATGGAGATGAAAATCAAGTGAGGACAGAATTTTAGAGTTCATAGCTTATTCCTCATTTTTGACATTTTATTTTAGCCTCAAGTCAACCGATCCAGACTTTTTTCGACATTCAGCCCCATCGAAAACTTAGACACAAATTTGGAGACTCTTTTCGAAGAGAATAGCACTTCGAGCGTCTTTTTGACAGGACTTAACGCCGGGAAGTTATCGAAAAAAATTCAAAACTCTCTAAAATCCAAGTAGGTAAAAAATGAGGTGCAACTAATTTAATTTTTTTTTTAAGAATTATCGTGGATAAAGATACGGCTCAGTTGTCTATTAAGGGATGCAATTTTTTATTGAGAAACGTTCAGGACGTCGCTTTTAGTTTGAACAAAAATAAAGTTTATAAATACAAATTTTCACCCATCACTTTTCCTTTTCATCCTTATCTTATGGTAGCAAAGGGACAGTTTATTGAGTTTTTCAAAGTAAGTTTTTTTTCTTCTTTAATTTTTAATAATTTTTTCTTGAAGGTTTGTGAAGATGAGTCAAGTCCGATGGGTAGATCATGTTTTAATTTGGACCAAATGCTCGGGATAAGTAAAGGAATGACCGGGATAAAGGTATAAACTAATTAATTAATTAATTAGATTCAAAGGTTTTTTTTAATTTTTTAGGATTTCAAAGAGTTTGTCTTTTTGCTGAAAAGTTCGCCCATTTACAATCGGATCATGAAAGCGAGGGAAGACAACTTTATGAGGACAATGATAGAAGTCAAATATGAAATATTTTCACCAGGTAATTTATTAACTTAAAAAAAATTAAAGAAAAAAATAAAACTTTTTTAGGCTGTGAAAATGGTGAAAAATCAGAATTGGCTTGGTACCTATTTTGGCTTTGGGCGAGCAACGTGAGTCAACTTGCCTGCCTTCATTGTCAAAACAACAAAATTGAAAATGTAAGAGATTTTTAGTCGAAGCAAAACTTGATTGTTTATTTTTAGATAATTTTTGGCGAAGGATGGGAGCTTATGGAAGAATGCTTGGAAATTTTGAATGAATTTTTTAAATTTTATTCCGGAAATAAGATAAAAGTGTTTTTCTTGAGATATTCAGGTTTTCTATCTTCTTTGGGAATGATGATTGCCAAACATGAAGGAGGTAGAAGAAAAATAATTCTTACGCCAAAACATTTATTTTGTGAATTCAGATTTTCAGCTCTCATGGAAGGAAAATTATATTTTAAGTACGGGCCATAACGAGAAATGTCAAACTTTGGTTTTGGATTCGTTCCCAACCAAATTGGTTCCGTGTCCGCTTTTGAAGGATCCGGTCACTTATGATCCTTTAGTACAAAATTTATACACTGACGAAACATCAAGGTAAATTAAGTGATTGTGTGCAGGTGAAATCGCTAAAGAATTAGTGAGAGCAGAAACCAATCTCCCTTTGTCAATGAAGGCTCAGGCATGGGTTACTGTGGCAGAAGCCAATCTCCCTCTTTCAGTTATCCCCTTGGTTGAAATAAACAACATAATTGAAATAATTCTGTTTTAGGAACTACTGGATTGAATGTGTAACAGAAAACGTAAGAGGAGGATTGAAAAATAAAATAACGAAAATGACAGCAGAATCATGCACTCCAAAACATATCGCGCTGTACAAATTGGGCGACATGGCCATTCAAAAATTAAATTACATCAAAGACCACCCATAGTAAGTTCGTCAACTTTTGCTTCCTTTAAGTTCCACGACTCATTTTAGTTGCTTCGGGAATCTTTCAATGAAAAAAATTCAGGATATGATCGAGGACTGTAAAATTGAGTTGAAACTTTTTGACACGTATGCAGAAGAAAAGAAAAAAGAAGTCGACCTGTCCCTTCAAATGATAGAAAGACATCTTAAGTTTGTGGACCGGTTGAATTTTAAAGAAAGGCAGTTTCAAATCGCTCTTTCCGTCTTGGCAGGCAATATGTTCGACTGGGGAGCCAAAGAAGCCAAAGAACTCATCGAATCGGGACATTTTGGTTTCAAAGAAGCAGTCAAAAGATTGCCAGGTATGTACATTAATTTAGAATTAGCACAAACAAATTTCTTGTAGAAAGACCTTGGCTTATCGACCACCTTGATGAATGGATAGATCAAATAGAAAACAAACCGTATAAACTAGCCGCAGTATTTGTGGACAATTACGGCTTCGATTTCATCATCGGAATGATCCCTTTTGTCCGAGAATTAATCAAAATTGGAACCAAAGTAAAAAAGCCTCGAGAAGCAGCGGATTTCCTCCGGAAAGGCCTTCCCTAATCCTATCTTTGATGTCCTAGTTCCCCCCCCCCTGCGCCTAGTTTGTCCTAGTTTGCCTTGATGTCCTAGTTTCCCGCCCCAGTCCCTCAGGAGAGTTGGGACTCTCGGTTCTGGGGAACCGCTTAGGCAATTTCAACTGTCTTCTACTATGGTCCTCGGGCCATAATATATTACCGTCACCATTTCCAACCATCTCAAACTTTCCGGTATCGAAGAAATTACAAAATTCCATTTAGGCCCCTTAGCATGGGCCCCAGAACATCTTCCGTGATTTGAACCGTTCTTAATATGGTCTGCGGATCATCAGACATTCCCATCACGATTTTCAACCATCTCAAACCTTAAGGTTAGAAGAAAATCACGAAATTCCATTTAGGCCCCTTAGACAAGTCCCAGAACCGATTTTGAAATTTGAACTGCTATTAACTATGATCCTCGGCCCCTAGGACTTTCCCTTGACGATTTTTAACCATCTCAAACCTTCAGGTTCCGAGAAAATCACGAAAATGCCCTTTATGCCCTAAGCGAAGTACCAGAACCGCTTTCTCGATTCAAGCCATTTTCAAAAGGCTTCTACCTGGTGAAACAAAAGCTTTAAATACCAAGTCTCGTTTAATTCAAACAATCCTAGCTCGAGTTATCGCGTCGGTACATATATAAATATATATATATCGCCAAGGTTGGGAATGACCTATATTTTCGTGATCAGGAGATCGTCCTGATCACGAATATATAAGCCTCTAAGCCGAAAGCCGCCGTGAGGCCGGCCCCAATAGCCTGCTTTCCTCCGGAAATCCGCTAAAAAAAATTAATTTATTTGAAAAACCATTTTAGGTAATTATTTGTGCCAACAAAGATCCTGTTTTGAATGACGCTACGGTTGAAGAAGTCAAAGATTGTTTTAAAATGATTTCTTCAATCTGTCCTCTTCTAAAAGATGCATGGAATAAAAACGAAATCAAAGTTTTAGAAGTTCCTAATAGCAGTTGCTGCCTTGATTTGAGGTAAAAACTCTTCCCAGTTTTCTTAAAATATCAATTTTTTTAGATTGGTTGGCACTGAATTGGCAAATTCACTTTCTGATGTTGATCTTCTTGTTCTTGAAGGAATGGGAAGATCAATTCATACGAATCTTGAATCAGAATTCAACGTGGACACTCTTCGAATGGGTGTCGTCAAAAACCACTGGTTTTCCAAACAGCTCGGTGGAAACTTTGATTTCGCACCAATTTTCAAATTCACGCCATTTATCTGCGATACTCATTTATAAAAATCATAAACATGTAAATTCTTTTATATTTTACAAAGCGAGATTACATATAAAACCTTAAGTTGAAAATAAATGATATGTCTCTTCTTGGGTTTCTCTTATAATAGAACATAACAAAACAAAAAATAAAAATTAATTAAGCTCTATGTCAAATTTTTTCCTTTCTTACAAGCGTATTTTGTATTCTAAATTTTGAAGAGAGCGAATAAAAATTTTTTTATAAATAGCAATTTATACAAGAAAAAATAAGATCACAGATTAAAAGATCCGACTTAAGACGGAATGTTAGTAAAATTTATTTACAAGACATAAAACATTGAGTGGTAAACTTAGGAAAGTTCTGTAGGTTGAAGTTGTATTTAAATAGAGTCGAGTCCTCCTCCAGTCAGTTTGGTTGCATAAAGGTGAAGGACTTCGTAGATAAGGCGGTATTGTTCGCTAGTTTGGACAGCGCCGGCCCTTTCTTTGCGGATCGCGTAGACTGTTTTGGGTATGTCGACAATCCGGTCGGTTTCAAAGTCGCGGATTGCGATGTCGATTGCGATTATGGTTCCTGTTCTTCCAGTTCCAGGAGAGCAATGGACGACAACGGGAGGTCCCGATTTAGCAAACGATCTCGCCTCAATGAGAAAAGCGATGATTGAAGAAGTATCATCTGGAACCCCTCTAGCAGGCCAACTCGTATACCACATATGAGTCACCTCACGCCATAGATTCGTCTCCAAATTCTATAAACATAAAAATATCATATGTAAAACAGCTTTATTGGTAATAAACAACTTATAAAAGAATGTTGGTGCACAGAAATTGAAAAAGATGCAATGAACGGATCACCTAGATGATAAATGTCAATGTAAGGCCACAATAGCATGTACTTGGCAGGAAATTTAATGTTTCCACATTCTTCATGTACTGTAGACAAAAGACCAAAAACGGCACCATCGCAGATCAAAGGACCTCCAGAATCTCCGCTACAGACTCCGGTGCCGTCGAAAACATTTGTGAGGCACGCTTCACCTTTTTGGGTCATGTCTAGGTCACCACGTTTTGCAAAACGGCGGCAATAAACTTCAGTTTGAGGTATCATAGTGATAGCCTTTAAAACGGGTGAAATGAGTTTTTCCTTCTTTTTTACAGAACCCCAGCCGACTGCGGTGCAATTTCTGCGAGAGCGAGTCAGGCTTTCCCAGTGATTTTTGAAGTCGGTTTTGTTTTTCGTCAAAAGCTTCATTGTGTTTATGCTCTTGCTTTTGATGAATGGGGCAAAAAGGAATAAAATAGCAATATCGTTGTACGCGCCACCACTTTTCTTCATTTTGTATTCAGGATGGAGATTGACAGTGAGGACACGCCGAATCTGCATGGCAGGATCTTTGCGCTTTTTTTCATAATAAAGGCTTCCTCCGACAACACTAAATCCTGTATAAATCATAGGCCCAAAAACCCATTCGTTAACGACCACACAGTGGCCAGCACTCAAGACCGAATTCAATGTCACCAGAGTGCCTCCACAGTTCAGAGAGTTATCAAGCAGTAAAGCGACAACGAACGGAAACTCATTTTTCTTGGCAAACCTTCCACTTATGATTTTAGCATCTTTCTTCCCCGAAACCATTAACACAAATATAACCAACAAAATGTACAATTTCATTATTTTAATAAAAATTTTTATCTAAAATCATCTGAAAGTCGTGGCTAAAAATAGTGAACAGAATTGATGCCACTACCTGAGTTTTTTGGCTTTAAAAAGGAGACGCTTTATTGCTTTATACGAAAAAATGAAAGGCAAGAATAATAAAAGAATTTTGGAACATAGAAATTGAAAAAGATGGTACAGATGGATCACCAAGATGATACATGTCAATGTAAGGCCACAATAGGATAACTATGGTAGGATATTTGATATTCGCACACTCTTTATGAACTGCAGACAAAAGACCGAAAACAGATCCATTGCATATCAATGGACCTCCAGAATCTCCAGTGCAAACTCCGATTCCGTCAAAATAGTTGGAAAGGCAAGCTTCACCTTTGTCGGTCATGTCTTCATCGCCGTGTTTAGTTGCAAAACGGCGACAATAAGCTCTGCTTCTGGGTTTTAACGTGATAGCCTTTAAAAGTGGCGATTTTTCTGTTTTCTGCTTTCTAATCGATCCCCAACCGATGGCAGTACAATTTATACGCCAACGAGGCAAATTTTCCCAGCGACGTTTAAAGCCAGTTTTGCTCTTTGTCAACAGCTTCATTGTGTTTACGCTCTGGCTTTTGATGAATGGCGTAAGAAGAAATATGATAGCAATGTCGTGGTATACACCACCACTTTTCTTAGTTTTGTATCCACGATGGAGACTAACAGAGATGACATCCCGTTTTTGCATATCAGGATCTTCTTTATTGTTTCTGCTGTAGTAAAGGCTTCCTCCAACAACAGTGAATCCAAAATAAACCACAGATCCTAAAAGGTCATCAACGACCACACAGTGCCCTGCAGTTATGACAGAATCCA
Source organism: Orius laevigatus (assembly GCA_018703685.1). Classification (NCBI taxonomy): domain Eukaryota; kingdom Metazoa; phylum Arthropoda; class Insecta; order Hemiptera; family Anthocoridae; genus Orius; species Orius laevigatus. Next base: position 23,963 of record JAGWEN010000397.1, on the reverse strand, counting down.
ACGTAACCAAAGTCCCTGCACAGTGCAGCCTGTTACCAATGAGTAAACCGACAACGAACGGAAACTCGTTTTTCTTGGCAAACCTTCCGCTTATAATTTTAGCATCTTTCTTCCCCAAAACTAACCTTGACACAAAAATAGCCAGTAAAATGTACAATTTCATAGCTAATTTCAAATAAAAAAAATCATCTGAAAGTTGCAAGAAATGGCTAAAAACTGGCTCAAAATAGAATCAAAAATTGCAGCCTTTCCTTTGGAAATAACCTAAAAGGTTAAAATCTTGTCGGGCATGTACATCGATGTCCGATGAGCGTGTTAGCTTATGCTAAGGATAGAATGATATGGAGATCAAGAAGGCTGTGGAGCTTTAAAAAAATCCGGTGAAATCACATTCAACTCATTCAAAATTAAAAAACTTTATTACCTAGTTCATACGAAAAAAAAAATGAAGAGAAAGAATTGTGAGAGATAGTTGGAGAATAGGTGTTGAAAGAGATGCTACGGATTTACCACCTAGATTGTACCTATTAATGTGAGGCCAAAATAGCATGACTATGGTACGATATTTGATACTAGCACAGTCCCCACTAGTTGCGGACAGAAGACCAAAAACAGATCCGTTGCAGACCAATGGACTTCCGGAATCTCCGCTGCAAACACCAACGCCGTCGGCGAAATTCGTGAGGCATCCTTCACCTTTATCGGACATGTCTACATCGTGATGTGCAGCTGCAAAACGGCCACAAAATTCTTTGATTCGGGGTCTCAATGGTACAGCCTTTAAAATAGGAGAAATCACTATTTTGTTCAGTCTTATCGAACCCCAGCCGGCAATAGTGCAATTTATACGATGACGAGGTAGATTATCCCACTGATTTCTGAACTCGGTTTCACTCCTTGAAGGGAGCTTCATTATGTTTAAACTTGCGCTTTTTGTAAATGGAGAAACAAGAAATAAGACAGCAATATCGTTGTAGGTGCCACCGCTATTCTTACTTTTGTATCCAGGATGTAGGGTTACATAAAGGGCTTTCCGTTTTTGCATACCAGGATCTTCTTTATTGTTTCTGCTGTAGTAAAGGCTTCCTCCAACAACAATGAATCCGTAATAAATCACAGGTCCAAAAAGGTCATCAACAACAACGCAGTGCCCTGCAGTTATGACCGAATCCAATGTCGCCAGAGTCCCACCACATTTCAGTCCATCATCAATTAGTATAGCAACGGCAAACGGAAACTCGTTTTTCTTGGCAAACCTCCCACTTATGATTTTAGAATCTTCAGTCCCCGAAACCAATCTCGACACTAATATGGCCAATAAAATGTACAATTTCATAGTTTATAATTTTATCTAATATCATATGTAATCGCATTCACTTTATTAGTTTATACACAAAAAAAAATGAAGAGCAAGAATTGTAAGAGATTGTTGGAGCATAGGTGTTGAAAAAGATGCTACAAATGTATCGCCCAGATGATACATATCAATGTAAGGCCACAAAAGCATGATTATGGTAGGATATTTGATATTCGCACACTCCCCATGAACTGCGGACAAAAGGCCGAAAACAGATCCGTTGCAGATCAATGGACCTCCGGAATCTCCATTGCAGACTCCGATGCCGTCAAAAACATTCGTGAGGCAAGCTTCACCTTTATCGGTCATGTCTTCATCGCCGTGTTTAGTTGCAAAACGGCGACAATAAGCTCTGCTTCTGGGTTTTAACGTGATAGCCTTTAAAAGTGGCGATTTTTCTGTTTTCTGCTTTCTAATCGATCCCCAACCGATGGCAGTGCAATTTACACGCCAACGAGGCAGATTTTCCCAGCGATGCTTAAAGCCAGTTTTGCTTTTTGTCAACAGCTTCATTGTGTTTACGCTCAGGCTTTTGATGAATGGGGTAAGAAGAAACATGATAGCGACGTCGTGGTATACACCACCACTTTTCTTAGTTCTGTATCCAGGATGGAGATTAACAGATATGACATCTCGCTTTTGCATAGCAGGATCTTCTTTATTGTATTTGCTGTAGTAAAGGCTCCCTCCAACAACAGTGAATCCGAAATAAACCACAGGTCCAAAAAGGTCATCGACGACAACGCAGTGCCCAGCCGTTAATACCGAACCTAATGTCACCAGAGTCCCTGCACAGTGCAGCCTGTTTCCTATGAGTAAAGCAACAACAAATGGAAACTCATTTTTCACCGCAAACCTTCCTTTTATGATTTTAGCATCTTTCTCTCCCGTAACAAATGTAATGGCCAACAAAATGTACAAATTCATTTTAAAATAAAAAAAATTATAAAATCATCTGAAAGTTTGTGCAGTTTCCACTATGAACCCCAGGAGAATGAGGCAAGAGGGCTCTAATGGTAAAGTACTTCCACATGTGAGCTTTTGGAAAACATTTTTAAAATCATATTCAAAAATTTATTAGTTTATACGAAAAAAGAGCAAGAATTAAAAGAGGTTGATGGTGCAGGAACATTGAAAAAGATGGTGTCGACGGACCACCTAGTTGATACAGATCAATGTAAGGCCACAATAGCATGCATACGGTGGGAAAATGGATATTCGCACACTCTCCATGGACAGAAGACAAAACACCAAAAACGGATCCGCTGCATATCAACGGACCTCCGGAATCTCCATCGCAAATCCCAATACCGTCGAAAACATTGGAGAGGCAAGCTTCACCTTTATCGGTCATGTCTTCATCGCCGTATTGAGTTGCAAAAAGCTGACAATAATCTCTGGTTCGGGGTTTCAACGTGATAGCCTTTAAAATTGGCGAATGTTCTACTTTATGCTTTCTTATAGAACCCCAGCCGACAATGGTGCAATTTTTACCTAAGCGAAGCAGACTTTCCCAGTGCTGTTTGAATTCAGTTTTGCTTTTTGTCACCATCTTCATTGGGTTTATGCTCTTGCTTTTGGTGAATGGAGAAAGAAGATATAAAAGAGCGATGTCGTGGTATAAGCCACCACTTTTCTTATTTTTGTATTCAGGATGAAGATGGACAGTGACGATATGCCTCTTTTGCATGGCAGGATCTTCTTTATTGCTTTTGCTGTAGTAAAGGCTCCCTCCGACAACAGTAAATCCTGTATATATCATAGGTCCAAATAGCCAGTCTTCAACAACAACGCAGTGCCCAGCAGTCAAGACCGAACCCAATGTCACCAAAGACCCAGCACAGTGGAGAGAGTTTTCAAGGATTAAAGCCACAACGAATGGAAACTCATTTTTCTCCGCAAACCTCCCACTTATAATTTTAGCATCTTTCTTTCCCCAAGCCATTCTCAACACAAATATGACCAACAAAATGTGCAATCTCATGCTTACCTACTTTAATAAAATTTTTTTTAAAAATCATCTGCAATTGTTGCACTAATTTCCAAAAAGAAGGTTATGTAACCTTCAAACCTGGGATTCTAGGAAAGACCTGTATAGTAGCCCTGACGTTGGTGGAGAGGTCAGTAGAGCCACGAACTTCCTACATACAAGATTTTTGGTCTTGCAGTTCAACCTCTAAACCCTACTACCACCTGAGTTATGACATGTGAGCTTCTTTTAAAAAAAAACATTTGTAAAATCACATTCAAAACATAAAAGATCAAGATTTATTGGTTTATGCGAAAAAAATGAAGAGCAAGAATTATAAGTGATTGTTGGTGCAGAGGCATTGAAAAAGATGATATAGGCGGACCACCTAGTTGATAAAAATCAATGTAGGGCCACAATAGCACGACTATAGTAGGAAATTTGATGTTCGCACACTCTTCATCAACTGCAGACACAATACCGTAAACAGATCCGTTGCAGATCAAAGGGTTTCCAGAATCTCCGCCGCAAATGCCCATACCGTCGAACACATTGGACAAGCAACCTTCACCTTTATTGGTCATGTCTTCATCGCCGTATTTAATGGAAAAACGGCGACAATAAGATTTAGGTCGAGGTTTTAACATGACGGCCTTTAACATGGGCGAAAGGACTGATACATTCTTTCTTATGGAACCCCAGCCGACGGCGGTGCAATTTATTCGCAAGCGAGGCAGAAATTCCCAGCGTCGTTTGAACGCAGTTTGGCTTTTCGTTAACAGCTTCATAGCCTTTAGGCTCTTGCTTTTGATGAATGGAGCAAGAAGATATAAAAGAGCGATGTCGTGGTATAAGCCACCACGTTTCTTATTTTTGTATCCAGGATGGAGATGTGCTGTGACTATATGCCGCTTCTGCATCGCAGGATCTTCTTTATTGCTTTTGCTGTAGTAAAGGCTCCCTCCGACAACAGTAAATCCAGTATATATCATAGGTCCAAATAGCCAGTCTTCAACAACAACGCAGTGCCCAGCAGTCAAGACCGAACTCAATGTCACCAAAGTCCCACCACAATGCATCTCATCACCCATAATTAAAGCAACAACAAACGGAAACTCATTTTTCTCCGCAAACCTTCCACTTACAATTTTAGTATCTTTCTTTCCAAAAACCCATCTCAACCCAAATATGGCCAACAAAATGTACAATTTCATTACAACAGTAAAAAAGAAAAATTTAAAATCATCTGAAAGTTTGTGATACTGTAAGCCTTGGTGGTGCAAGCTACAGTAACCTGATTGCCATGTGATCTTATTTTTAAAGATTTTAAATCACATTCAAAATCGAGCATTTATTGGTTTAAATGAAAAAAGAGCAAAAATCACAAGTGTTTGGTGATGCACAGGTATTGAAGATGCTACAAACGTATCACCTAAATGATACATGTCAATGTAAGGCCACAATAACATGAATACGGTAGGATATTTGATATTCGCACACTCTTCATGAACTGCAGAAAGAACACCGAAAACAGATCCGTTGCAGATCAAAGGACCTCCAGAATCACCGTTGCAAATTCCAATACCGTCGAAAAAATTGGAGAGGCAAGCTTCACCTTTATTGGTCATGTCTTCATCGCCGTATCTAATGGAAAAACGGCGACAATATGCTTTAGTTCGAGGTTTCAATGTGATAGCTTTTAAAACGGGAGAAACCGATTGTTTATTCTTTCTTATCGAACCCCAGCCGACGGTCGTGCAATTTATACGCAAACGAGGCAGACTTTCCCAGTGATATTTGAAGTCAGTTTTGCTCTTCGTTAATAGCTTCATTGCTTTTATACTGCGGCTTTTGGTAAATGGTGCAAGAAGAAATAAAACAGCGATGTCATTGTATAAGCCTCCACTTTTCTTTGTTTTGTATCCAGGATGGAGATTAACGGTGACGACATGGCGCTTCTGCATGGCAGGATCTTTGCTGTGTTCGCTATAGTAAAGGCTCCCTCCGACAACAGTGAATCCGGTAAAAATCATTGGTCCAAAAAGCCAATCTTCAACAACAACACAGTGCCCAGCAGTCAAGACCGAATTCATTGTCACCAGAGTCCCACTGCAGTACAGCTTGTTATTAACCAGCAAAGCAACAACAAATGGAAACTCATTTTTCTCAGCAAACCTCCCACTTATGATTTTAGCATCTTTCTTCCCCAAAACCAATCTTGCCACAAATGCTAACAAAATATACAATTTCATTCTTTCTAAAATCATCTGATGAGTTGTTGTAAGTCGAAATTTAACCTCAAAAAACAATTTTCCATTATCACAGTTCTATTCAGAACTCAAGACTCAGAATTAGCCCTAACTCTCACCAAAAAGCAATTAAAAAATTGTCTGTTTACCTTTATTTGAAGATTCGAAATAATATATTTTTCTCTAGCTTCGCGTTTTTTCAGCGTAATTTGCAGATCGCCGAAAACCCTGTGGCAATCCAATACTTCAGAAGGTGGCATATAGTCGGCACATTTTTCCTAAAAGATTCTCAAAATTTAAAATTCAAAAATATCTTTAGTGTACTTACGACTCCATTTTCATGAAGGTTGGTGAGCATAATAATTATTTTGGATTGCTGCTCCCAAATCATTTGCCAAAAATCTGCAATTGTGTTTGGCAACGGGGCTTGACAAGCGATATAAAATTTATCGGAACCTTTAGCACCCTGAAATTTAAATAAATACGAATTCCGTTCGAAAATTTAGTTACCTTGACATAATTGGCATTAATAAACTGTTCTATGACATCATTTGTTGTAGAAGAGTTGATGTGAACTTGGGTTTCGGGTAATGGGATGACGTTGGCGTATCTGTTTTTAATTTCAGCTCCTAGTGGGAGCTCATCAGGTTTGACTGTGACTGTAGGAACTTTAGAGAATTCATCCTCCAGCTTCGATTTGACGCTCACCGCGTTTGAAAGTCCAGCGAAGTTAAGCGGCAATGAAATCGCAGCCTGGAATGATGGATAAGATTGATTACGTTTGAAGAATCAACTTACAGGGTCATCGAAAGCTGGATTTCCGTAAGAACGTTTTGATGCCCTTAAGGCTTTTCTTCTCACGCTGTTGTACACGGAGATGTTATCCAAGCTATAGTCGTCCAACGACACTGGAGTACATCTTTGCCCGTAATTAAAGCCTTTCTGTCTTTTCCTCATAATAACCTAAAAAAAGATATAAAATAAAAATGGAACAATTTTGGACTTACTAAAAGAATCGTCAAAAAGAGCAAGCTGACGGCAGCAATAGAAGAAATGACGATTGCAGCGATCACAGTGCCACCAAGTTGGCCTTCCATCTCCATTTGATGACTCACCAAAGTGTCCACTCGGTTTACCTATTTAAATTGTTAGATTATGTCATCAGAAAGGACATAACTTACAGGAAACTTGAATTGGAAATGTCCTTGACGTATGAGGCCGACAAGGAGCTCCGTCAGTGGTTTGCTGTACTGGCCATTTTGGTCGGTCATCCTCAGGTGGATTTGGGCTGGCGAGACATACATCAGCTCGTTATTTTCATAACATTCTTGAGGCCCCAAATCGAGCAGAACGACCTGTTTAGGGCTCAAAGTTCTGAAAACCAATTTTTAAAAAGTCACATTTTAGAACATCAACGTACTTTCCAGCATAGGTTTTAAACAATTTCACTATAGAGTCTTTCAATTCATCTCTTTCGTCGCACATTTCGCTATACATGGCTTGAACGATCAATTCCACATCCATAGGGATGACAACTCCAGTGTCAAATATCGTCTCATCAATTTCAGTGGCTGTAATTAATTTAATTAATGATACAAATGAAGGATTTTAATTTACTTGTTTCTGGGATTTTTTTGATGGATGGTGTAGAAGTAGTTTTGGGAGTTTCGTGTGCGGAGTCGTTGGATGCTTTGGAAGTCGTATGCGGAACGACGGGTTCGGTTTCTTTGTCCATTTCGTCACCTTCATCGTCATCGTCGTCGTTTTTGTCGTTTGACGTTGTGTTGTACAAAAGTGAATCTTCCTCATCAATGTCGACGGTCTCTCGGAAAATTATCGGCGTCGATTCTGTTTTGTTTTCAACATCATAGTGAAAGCCGGATAAATTCTTGGTTGGGACCGACAAATAAATTTCAGTTGTTGTTGTTGTTGTTGTTGTTGTTGTTGATGATGTTTTTACTGGCTCAGTTGTTTGTTCAGTAGTTTTTACTTGCTCTGTGGACCTCACCGTTGCATTCTCAGTGGTAAAAATCGCCTTTTCAGTTGTTCTTTCAGTAGTTATGGGGATTTCTGAGGTTCTGGTTGGCTCTGTTGTGTCATTTCTGGTAACTTTTTCGGTCGTTTCACTAATTTGTGTTGTCGAAGATATTTTAACTTCATCTTTTTTAGTTGTCGGCTCTTGAGTAGTTATTCTCAATTTTATATCGTTATTTTCAAAAATTGTTTTCTCTGTTATATTTTCATGATTTATAGTTGAAGTTTCATTTTGTGGTTGCATTTTAGTTGTTGGCTTTTCAGTCACTCTTTTCTCTTTCAGAGAAATAGTTGTTTCTTCAATAATTGAGTTGGGGAGGGTGGAATTTTTATTTGAGATTGTTGTATGAATTTCAGTGGTTTCTTCAACGTCCATTCTTACGGTGATTCCAGGGGTTGTTATCTCAGGTAATGCCTCTGTCACGTTTTTGGAAACCTCAGAAGTTAACACGGTCGTATTTTCATCGGAAACCTTAGAATGGGACAAAGTTGAAATTTGAGTTGTCATCTCGGAAATATTTAAAAGAGGAGACAAAGAAAAGTTGGTCTTCATTCCTTCAGTGGTGTTTTCCTCGGTAAAATTTAGAACTTGAGATAAAGTCGTCAAAATTTCAGAAGTCGCATTCATCGTAGGGAAAGGTAAAATTGTCGTCACTGATAAATTTTTATCATTTAAAATAGGCAAAATCGTAAAATTTTTATATTTTATAGAAACGTCGGGAATATCGTTTCCTATAGTGGTCAACTGCTCTTTTTCAGTGTTTTTCTCAATAATTGCCTCAGTTGATGTTTTTTCAGTCGGAATATTTGTCACATTGGTTGCCCTGGTCATTGATGTTGTACTCTGGTCGATTTTTGTCTCATTCTTTTCATTTGAGACAATATTTTCGACGTTTGGGAGCACAGGAATTGTCTCATTTCCACCATTTTGAACTTTGACTTCTTTGACAAGGTTTTCAACAGTGGATACGTTTTTAATGATGGTGTCTAAATCGGTTGCATTGATTTGGATGGGAAATTTATTCGTTTTTTCTGTTGATTCCTCTGTCGCATTTTTAGGAAGGTCAGTTTCACTTTTTGTGGAAGCCGTTGCATCTTGCTGAATGTCAACTAAAACCAAAAGTAATGTATTAAAGGAGCATTAAAAGGATAAACTTACAAAAAGTGGAGGGTGTAGTTGTTTTGGCAAGCCTGTTTGACCAGTAGTCGCTGATAGGTTTGATCGATGGAGTAGTGAGAGGTCTTTTGGTTGGGTTGTAAGGTCGGATGGTGTTTTTGAGAGATGCCAACGCCCATCCGGTTGGCGGAATGCTCTCGCCTTCCGGAAACGTTCTGGTAGTCACACTTTTAAATGCGAGCAAAGGACCTGGCCCAGGAGATCCATTTTTTCGAGCGAGTTTCCCCGTCGGTTCTGTCGGTGCATAAACAGGGACAGTATTTCTCGATAAATGGTCCAACGTCCGGTTCGAATTCTGAGCGACGTCTTTCCAGTCGAGGCTTACGCTAGTTGTACTTGTGGGGTCATCAGGTGGTTGGGAATAGAGGGGCTTTTTCGAGTCGTCTTTCTGCGGCTTCCTGTGAGACTCGAATCGCCGGAGAAGCGGCGATTTGGCGTTTGTCGTCGGCAACCTGGGCGTATCATCTTCACATATCACTACGCTAAGCAATAACGCCGACAGCACCCCTGAAACAAGAAAAATGTCGTTTTTTTATGTTTCTTAAGGAAAATCATATCATCTCATCCCCTTTGATCCCTGTGCCATAGCAACATGATAGCCGCATTGGATCCTGAGTAGTTTTAACACGAAGAAACAATATATTTGTAAAGACAAGAGCTGTGCCTTATAAAAATTAACCAATTACTAAAGTAGGTGAACTCATTCGACGTAATCTTTTCCTAATGTAGTGATTCACACAGAAAGTAAGACTGGGAGAGGATTCGGTTTCGAAAGAATTCCCCTCCATCCTCAACCAAAAATTCCCTTTTTTTCCTCTTTCTCTCTCTTTCCAAACCCGAAGAAAGTGAAAACTGGGAAACAAACGTCGGCTGTTTGCATTAAACAAGTCCCTGCCCTCTGGTATTACTTAATTCACATGATTTATGTGGGAAACAACGGCGCCGGCTTCCCGGACGGATTAGTGAGTGAATTGCTGAACGAAGATTTCCCACGAGGTGGAAAAGACGACGCCGACCCGGCATTGCATATAGAACAGACGAAACGTTGCATTCCTTAACTTTTCGATCGTGATCAGTGGCGGCTCGTGGGTATTAAAACTGGGGAGGCCAGAGTACCTACCTTTACCCCCCCCCCAACCCAAACACACACAACCACCACAAAAAAAAGTTCAAAATTTGGCAAAAAAGGGTATTTTGCCAACGAATATGAAGCGAAGGAAATACTAAATAACAATAATTTTGGTGTTTTGATTAATTTTTTATCACAAATTAAAGATTTTGGACTCACCAGAGTGAAAAAATGTGCTTGTTCTTTTCTTTTTCAACGGAAAAACCTTGCGAAAACCGTAATCAATTCGTTGGCGGGTCAGGTAACAGGTTATCAGACTAAAACCGAAAAACCTTCGTGCCAGTGTTGCTGCCGGCTTTTTCGATCAAACGTTTTTCGGTCAGATTCAACAAAAGTTTTAAATAATAAACTCTTCTTGCCTTATTCATTGGTATTTTTGTGATTAAAAACTCCATTAAAGTAATAAAATCCCATTTTACCAATAAAAAATTCTTGGTGGCAACACTGTTGAGGTAAATTTCGCCCGCTGTGGGCCCCGCGTGACTTCAGAAATTCCCCCACTCATTTGAGGCGAGAGGACTCCTGGCCTCCGTAAAATTTAGAGGCAGCTTTCCGAGCGAGTTAACCCAATGATTCAAGGCACCTCGGCGCGCCGAAATTTTTCTTGACCCTACCTCAGGCGACCCCCCGCTCCACCCTTCCCTATCGGAAAGTAGGCACTATGATGCGAGGCCTCCCCCAACGAATTTCATTTCTTTAAACGTTTTAATTCAAACCTTCGCAGCTAGATCGCACCAAATTAAGATTTTTATTTGGAACTTCGATTTTCATTTAATATTCGACCGTTTCGTACACACTTTTTTAACATTTTAAAATAAATAATATTTAATTAGGTATTAAAATAAAATAAGAATAGCAAAAAAATAATACTTGAATTAGAAAAATAACTGTTAAATATGGTATTTTTGGATTTTTTTTCTTTCTCATAATACATGGGAGGCCCGGCCTCCCTTGCCTCCTCCGAAGAGCCGCCACTGATCGTGATTCAATATAGAGAGAAATCTAAATTTTGAAAGATTACATCCAAAAGCTATTAAACCAATCAGGCCTCTCTTTAGATCAAAAGCAAACCTGAAAACATGAAGCCAACCTCTTTCATCCTGCAGAAGCCTGCTTAGTGTGTTTTGGCAAAATTGCAAGCCTGTACAGAAGACAGCAGAGGGTGTACAGAAGACATCAGAGTGTGTAGAGAGACAGTAGAGGGTGTACAGAAGACATCAGAGGGTGTACAGAAGACAGAAGAGGGGTAATGAGACAACAGAGGGTGTAGAGAAATAGCAGAAGGTGAGCTAACGCTATATAGAAAGACAATAGCTTAGGTAACAGGTTTTTTATTCACTATATGCTTCAAATACTCAATTAGAAGATTCCAAGCCCAAAATGTAAGGTGCCAACATAATCGAAATCAAAGCATTCTCCGTTGCCAGAAACCAAGAGAAAAATATTCTGGATAGTCTCAAAACAAACTGTCTTGTTATCTCAACAGTCGAAGATTTTACTCGTAAACAGAAGCTGAATACTAAACATAAACCAGACGTTTTAAACACCAACCTATTGGCTATTCAAATAGTCGTAGAACTAATTTTATGGTGGACGTAACATGAATGATCAAGTAAGTGATTTAGTTTTTAGTTTATTACCTACATACGGAATCTAAGAGTGAGTGATAAATAAATAGCTAGATACAACCTGAGGAACTCCATGTTTGATTTAGGTACATAAGGTTAAAAACGAAAAAGGTTATATTAATAATACTTACAGTATAGGTGCTGTGAAAACAAGTGCTTCATCTAAAGTTGTCTTTATACGCCTTACTACGTGGTTCCATCTTGGAAGCGATTCTGAAAAGCAACAAATCTTTATTAAACGATTACAAAGACTGGATTAGTCAATAAATAACCTAGAGTTCAAGTAGATTTATTAGCTTCCTTAGGAAATCCGCTAAAAATGCCTAAGTGCCGTTAGCCGAAAAACCATTTGAATTAAGAGATACGCCGTTTGTTGATCAAAACAGAAAAATTCTTAAGGCGAAAATAGTACACCGGTTCTCCTTGAAAGAGCCTGACAAGAATGGGAGGCAATAATAAGGACCAATTTAAAAAGGCAACGTAGTGTCCCTCTACACGAGGTAGAAAACAGAATGGAGTGGGAGAAGACAAGTTTCATACAAGCTAATCATGGGTCGGAGAAGAAAAAACGCCAATTTGATTTCAAACCAACATCATAAAAAATTGCGTTTTATTTTATTTTTTTGTATTTACTTTTTTTGCCTTCTTGCAGTTACTAACAGGAAGTGTGCCACTAACTTTCACTCGGGAACAGAGCCATTCTTAACACATATTACAATCTGCTCGCCAGGGCGTGTAAAACGAATTCGATGAAGTAGATTTTTTAGACACAAAATTTTTTAACTTCCAAAATATATGAGCAGAACTCAAAGAATTATCGATATAATGAATTTTACATCCGAAATCTGAATCCTTCTCGGAAGGCGGAAATTGTATCGCTAATAAAAAGGGGAGCTCAATAAACCACACATCCGGAAGGACTTAAAATATTGAATTTCGGATATTTCCGTTCCTTGAGAATATAGGACAATTTGATCTTCAGGGTGGCGAAAACCCCACCGTGGGACTCGAGCACCTCCTCGGGGGTTAGTGTGGGATCGGCGGATGTGGCACTTGCTGACAAATCCTATAATCTTGTGTTTGGACTAGTGATAGTGAACATAGCAAGAGCCCCCTCTTTTACACCATAAGCTCAAGGGGGGTTAAAGGTCAAACTTTTTAGGTTTTTGGCTTATATCTCGAAAACTATGCGTCCTAGCGACATCATTACTTAGTTAAAAATTAAAGCTTACAAAATTTTCTACAAAATTAACTAATAACTTTTTTTCAATATGTTGTTTCGTTATCAAGATATCTGATCATAAAAATCGGTCATCTAAAAAGACAATTTTTTGGCCCCACATTGATTAATTTTTTACGTGATAACTACTAGTCTGAGCCCGGCTCATTTCAAAGAAGGGCAAACACCACCATCGCAAGTGCCACTTTTTGGGGTATCCGGAAGTATCATATCCGTAAATACCACGACACCGTAAACGTCGGTAGATGGGGAAATTGATCAAAAGACGGTATATAAGTTCGAAGAAGAGCCATTATAACGATTTTTTAAAAAGAATTCTTTGCATTCAACCTGTGGAACATTAACCCCGATATTGGGAGACGCTGTCATAGGAACGAAACGCAAAACAATGCCCGAACTGCGTCCGCATTCTAAGTTTTGAAAGAAGAAAAAAGCTTCAGATCAACGGATAGTTCAAAAAGGAAAAGTCATTTTTGGAACGGAGTAGGGGAAGGGCACCTCGCCGTGAACTGTCGCAATTCCTAAGTGCACTTTCGAGTTTCGTTTGGCACAGTTTTCACGCTTTGAAAAGACTGAGGAGCAAAGAAAAACGCAGAAAAAAAGAAAGGATCGGCAAAAATAAAAGACAAAAATCTTCATTTTTGACGGCGATGGAACTAAACACCACAATAATTTCCTTAAATTTCTTCAATTTTTTTTTTCTCCAGAAAATGGCTTTTCCTTTATGCAATAGATGTCGATTCACGCCTTTTACCAAAATGACTCTGGTATTTCGAAGGTCTGGAAATTTTAAAAACGCGGATTCGATTCGTCGTGGTTGTCGAAGTTGGGCGGAACGAAAAAGTGGAAAAAATATCATGAGATGCCCCTTTTGTGCACATAACGAAGGTTTCGGAGAAAAACCGACTCCGTCCTCACAATGGCAAGTTTATAAACAATAAAAGAACAAAAATAACAACAGGAAACTTTTTGTTGACTCTCCGTTTTAAAAAGTTCAACGAACTAAAAATGACCTTGAACGAAATATGACCTTGAGTTGATCGATCGAGGGAGATTGGCTTCTGCCACGACTGATCACAGTGACCCTCCTTTTAGTAATAAAAAAAGTACTTACTTGAAGGAATTCCTTCAAAATCAATTTGTTCGAAAAAGCATCAACTTCAAAAACCTAAAACAAAAAAATCTTATTAGCATCACAAAATTGAAAGCACTCAATGCTGCACGATTTCGTATGAAAGTTCAAACTTCCATACCTGCCACAATTTTTTTCCGATTTTATCGATATTTATACCGTTGGAAAGCTATTTTAAAGAGCTTTCTAACGGTATAAGTATCGACTAGTTCGGTCAAAAATTGTGGAAATTACGGACGTTCAAACTTTCAGCCATAAAATCGTGTCAGACTTAAGATAAACGATATTTTTTATTTTCCTACCAACTAGTAATAAAAAAAACTCATTATATAACCTTTAGACCTTACAAAATGTATTTCTTAATTTATTTCCGTCCAAAACCACATTTGTGATTGCTTTTTTCAATTTTCCCTTACAAAAAGACACTTGATTTCAAAATATTTCCTTAAAAAAGATCACATTTTGAGTTTTTTGAAAATCTGGACCGACCTTCGATTTATCGGGGTCATCCCATAAAATAAATCAAGTTTGCAAGGTTTTTCTTCTTTGTATAGCTCTCGACCTTGATTATCCGGATAATTAGATAGATCAAGCTAAATAATAAACTCAGAAAAATGTTTTATCGAACGTGGACAGGTCGTTTTCGACCTTAAATTCTGAATTATTCAAAAGAGTTTTCGCCCTTGGAAACTTCTAAAGGCTAAAAATGGAAAAAGAAAAATATTAGCATCAACCAAAATTGTTTACAAATTGAATTTCCTCTTGAAAAAAAGCTTATCTTAAATTTAAATTTTAAAAACTCTATTTTTATGGTCTGTAGAATGCAGGAACTGTTTTTTCTAGGGCAAATATGCAAAGAAAACAAGGTGATTTAAGAACAGTACTAAATGTTCGGAAAAAGTCAAAATGAATAATTAAAATAGGGTATTTGCATAAGGCTTTATCGCTTTAAACAAACTCGGAAAGTCGAAGTCAAGGTTGCTTTTTCACGACCATTCTTTTATATTATTTTGTTTTAAAACGAAATTTCCCGATCGATGAGCTTTCACCGTGAAAACATGGAGAACTCCATACTCGATATGTTTCTCTTTGAGGATTAAGGTCAATTTATATAGGTTAAAAGAAATAGAAAATATTTAAAAGGAAATGAGATCAATCAAGATGCTGTGGATCAAGAGGTTCCAGGCAGGGTGTCTACAATGGCAACACCCTTTTCCCCTCCTTTGCCAAAATTTCCCTTTTTTCCCCCACTGATTTATCCACCTATTGAACCCCTAATCAAATAGAAAAGAGGCAGTAGTTTGGTTTTATTCAAATTTCCCTCTTTTTGCCCTTTTCACTGCATTTTTCCTTAAAAAGGGAAATTTCCCAAAAATGGAAATGGATGCTCTAGAAACGAATTAGAGCCTTTTTGACGAAAATTTCGCATATTTTGAGTCCTTTTCAATGCTTGAATGAATGAATTGGTTATTGTTTATGGCTTAATTTTAAGCTTATAAACAACATTTGAATCAAATAAAGTCCTTAATTTTCGATTTAAGGACCTCAAGGACTTTTTTTTTAAAATGCAATTTTCATCTTGATTTTCAATTTCGAAACGTAACTCACTTTTTTATGGGAGTGTAAAAATCGTGCTTCAACCACTTACTTTAATTAAAAATATATTTTCACTCACGATTTTATAGAATGAAAAACTGTCTAGCATGACACATTAGGAAGCTTATAAACTAACACATTCATGGTCCAGAAAATGTGCATGGCCTATTTCATATTAACGGTTCAATATTAATTTTTCCATGGACCAAAAACTTTCAACGTACAAACAATATCCATCCGGGTGGTAAATTCGTCAACGATAGGTGGTTGAATGGGCCCTTTAAGCTTGATCTTGTTTAGGCACTAGGTGCCCTTTAAACTAGCTGATACTATTCCTTGGTATTGGCTAGATTTTGAACTCTTTTTTGGACAATGGGCCCTTTTAACTAGATACGATTCCTTTACGACAAAAAAGGGCCTTTTTTAGCTTGTTTTTGATCCTTTTTAGGCACTAGGGGCCCTTTTAACTCGATACAATTCCTTTACGACAAAAAAGGGCCCTCTTAAGCTTGGTTTTGATCCTTTTTAGGCACTAGTGGCCTTTTTAACTACTACTTTTTAACTACTTCTAACAGCTATCCGTTCGTGGCAAATCAGGCCCTTTTTAGCTTGATTTTGGATCCTTCTTGGACACTAGGGGCCCTTTTAACTAGACACAATTAGTTTATGACAACAAGGACCCTTTCGAGCTTGATTTTGGTTCCTTTTTGGACACTAGTGGCCCTTTTAACTAGACAGGGCCGCGGTTATTATTCCTGTATGATAAATAAGGCCCTTTTTAGCTTGGTTTTCGAGACTTTTGGACGTTAGGGGCGCTATATAGAATGCTTTTCGATCTTTTTTTCAACACAGACAGTAACTAGATTTTGTTCCTATACGTCAAAAAAAGACTCTTTTTAGCTTGAGTTTTTGCATCTTTTGGGTCACTTTTTGAACAAATCGATGACGTAACGTTTAAAAAGTGATTAAATAACGGTAAAATGTATTCTTATCGAAAATTTGAATGCCTTTATTGTCATATTTTTAAAGGTAATCAACCCAGTTTGTATAAACTGTTGAATAACTCAGGTGTTAGCGACCTCTTCAAAAAAAAGAGCAGACAATAATTACAAAAGCGACCCCCATTATTATTTTTAAATAATCTCACAAGGAGAAAACTTCTTTTTTTAAATAATTGGATAATTGTCAAATAATTAACAAATGTCAAAAGTGTGACGTTGTCACGCCTACGAGTTCAACTTTTTTATTCGCCAATTTGAAAATTGTTGAGAAAAAAAATTTTTTTTTCACTGTTCTATTTTGGAGGAGCCACATGTTTCCTAGTCGGAACTACGCTTCGTTAACATTATTAGCGTATATCGGCCTTTTTTATCACTTCCTATTCGCTATAGATTGACATGTTTAAATTATCTAAGTTCCTGCTACGCAAGTTATAATTTTAATACGTTAATAAGGTAAAATGACCATAAATTGACTCCAATGATAGCATGTTTTACTCCACTCGGAGACTCCAATGATAGCATGTTTTACTCCACTCGGAATTTCAACAAAAGAAATATTTCAAGCGTTAAAGTTTGAAAATTCCTTGAAACTAAAACCTTGTCGAATAACCCATCTGGAAAATCCGATTCCTTAGAAATCGACTAGGATCACAATTTATAAATTAACTGGTTAAGGAAGAAAAAATAGAAGAAACGCGTGAGGTTGAATGATAATTTTCCGTCTCGAGAACGGTGTCCATATCTCCCATTATGGAAATCGTGGGAAGAAATTTTTGTTTAAGCGTGAATCATCGTAAGTTTTTTTTAAGTAGCTTCTCTTGTTGATGCGTCCGAAATGGGACTTCTTTCTAAAGGAAGTGGACCTTCCTGAAACGATTTGAATACGCAAGCCTTCATTGTTCAGGCATTCCATTGAGGTGAGCACCGGAATAGGAAGTAGGCGTGTGTACCTACAAGCTGTCCGTTAAAAGGAGTAAAATCGCAATTTTCCCTCATTTTTGATGCACTTCATATCGAAATTCCATTCACGCAAAATTTGGTGGATAGTAATTTTTTCTAATTCTACGTCGTTTTCTCGATTCCATGTTTCGCGACGTCCTTTTTAATAGAAAGCTTGGACGTGATCAATTTTTTTTCCCTCTACGATACGGATTGATTGATTTTCACCTTTGGCGAGACTCGGGGCCTGAATCGAATTTTCAAGTCTTCGACGTGAGAAGCTTTGTTGAAAGTCCTTCAGATTTTTTTGTCATTTTTTTCATATTATGGCTTTTTTTTAGCTCTTTATCCTTTGAGAATTGCGAGAGAAAATTCCCCTTCCAAACGGACACCTCCGCATCAAATCAACCGTTACGTCAGAGCTGAAAGTTTGGTGGGGTAATTCCTTATTAAGGTTTCCTACAAAATCTTATTAGCTTCTATTGTTTCCTTACATTTTTTATTTTATTTTTTTAAGCAAACCAACACCAAATAGTCGATAATGATTTGTTTTCATTTACTAGACAATAGTGCGGGTAATAACAGCAGCAGATATCGAAAACATTGAGACATCATGCTATCTCCTTTTTTTTTACCTAAAAACCTATCTAGGCAAAATTGTAAAAAAAATTTTTTTAGGCCAATGCGTGAGAGAATTGATAAATCTTGAAGATTTTTGTATTATTTTTTTGACAATGCTAAAACGCATGTAGAAGGGGGGCGACCTATTTGCTATGCTCGTGCATAAGGCTCGCAGCCTTGGATAAAAGGTTGCCTTTCTAAAGACCTTTAAACGGACCCGGGGATGGCGATGAATATTCAACCCGATGATTCAAATTTTGTCTAACATTTTTTTTCAATATCATGAACAACCAGGAAGGACGTAAACAACTATAAATAAAGTAACTTACACTACAGCCTCCATTTTCATCGAGTCCAAATTCTGAAAAAAACAAAATCAACTTTTAAGAATCATAAAATCAACTTTTTTTTTGCCATAAACAGAAGAAAATAAAAAATTTTGGTTATCGGTTTCATCAAAAATATTGTCTCCAACGTCTTTTGATGTCAAAAACGAGTTTCTGAGGTCGGTTTTGGGATAAGCATTTTCTATGAATTTTAAGTACATTTGTATGAAATTTAAGTTCATAAGTGGTAAAAATGTTGAAAACAGCTTAATTATTTTGTTGTGAGGTTTACGGAAGCTTTTTTGGTACACGTGACCGTAATAGCTTGGGAAAAAAATTAGGACGATTAAAACTAAAGACTTTTCACAGACCTTTTAATAATCCTTTACGTAAACACACAAAAATGAAAGAAAAAAATTGAATAAATAAATTTTTAAAAATCGTGCAGCAGCGCGTCTCACTGTAGCTGATTTCCAAAAGAAAGAAGCTCTTGAGGCTGGTGCTTGGAGATATTTTAAAAATATTTTAAACAAGACCTCCCTGAAGAATCAGATCCCTAGGGATGAATCGAACCTTTATCATGTTTCTCATCATATGAGGCCTTCCCGTGCCAATTTTCAACCCTTTCCAAATACCAAAATACCAAAATTCTATCTGCCAAGTTTCATCACCCTGCAAACGATGTTCGAGGAGTAGTGTTAACTTGTGAACTACTACATTAATATATATAATATAAATAAACATGAATTGGAAAGTCCTATATTTTTGAGATCCCCAGAACGCCCTGATCCACTATAGGTCTCTGCCCGGAGCCTCCGTCGCACCGACCGCAATAGCTTCATTTCATTTGGAAATCAGCTAAAAGAGAAGACGCTTGTGTTAATATTTAAGGAAACTTTCTCTTAAGAAAAGCGTACAAAAAGAAAAGCTGTCAAAAACATTAATTCTTTTGAAGACAATAGGAGGGAGAATTTCTTGCGTCTTATTTTTTTCCACGAAGGATATTATTAAAAAGAAAATTCCTACGCAATAATGACAAAGCCATGCAAATAAAAATGTCACAATATTCCCCATGAATTTTTACCCCTTTTTTTCGTTCGAGGTTTCATAACTGGAAAACAATGGACGTCATTGAGATTTCTTTACGTGAAATTGGGAATCTTTATATTTTTTTATAATAACAATGAAGTTATTTTTTGTGAGTTTCTTTATAAAGAACAAGCATCCCCAAATGTTTCGTCTAAGATGATTATTACGGACAATACTATGCGCTCAAAAAAAAACGAAGGCATTTTTTACAAATTACCAGAATTTCGCGTTATTTTACAGTTATAAGGCCGAAGAATAAAAGGAAAAATGTGGGTTGCAATTTTTTTGTGTGTAACGTTCACATCAAACAATACCGAAGGACGTTTTGACAAAAGCGAAAAAAAAATATCAAACATTAGGTATTAGATCTCTTTTGTCAATCTCAATTGTGGGGTCCCCCTTTTGTCCGGCGATTAGATACATTGGGGTTAAGATTTCGAATTGTCATATTAGACGAAAATAGATCAACAGTCAAACACGATGGCGCTTTTTATCCTTTTGTTTTCTGAAGCGTAAGTTATGAAACAAACGCTCATGAATCATTGAATTTAGCTGACGAATGTGCGAATTGCATCTTTTTATAGTCCATTGTCTGTTAGTCATAATATCGAAAGAATTAATTCAGAAGTTACGATAGTTTTAATAGCTCTGGTTTACTTCCCTAATTTAAATGTTATTCTTTACTTGAATTTTTGCTTTTTCTACTACAATATACAAAATTTCTTTCTCAGCAAGCAAAGAAACAGTAAAATATATATCAAAGAAAGAATCCTATAATATCCAGCGCAGTTTATATATCTAATTTTCCTGTTGCGAAACAAAGATTCTATACGAAAGATGGAACCTTAATTACAGCACGTTATATAACAATAGAGGGTTAATTTTTCTTCTCTCATGGGCATTGGGTGATACCTAATTGAAAAAGATAGAATCCTATATGCAGCGTCTAAGGCCCTTTTTATCTTGATTTTTGATCTCTTTGGGCAGCTTTATTTTTTATACTTTTTTTTTTTACACGAGAGGCCCTATTAACAAGATAAGAGTTATTCACGACAAATAGGGCCTTTTTTGGCTTGATTTTTGGTCTTTTTTGGAAGCTAAGGGCCTCTTTTAGTAAGATTTCGTTCCTTGACGACAAAATGGCCTCTTTTAGCTTGATTTTTTATTCTTTTGGGACACTAAGGGCTTATTACGTACATAGTCTTCCTTCACGTCTAAAAAGGCCCTTTTTAACTTGATTTCTGATCTTTTTTGGGCCGGAGAGACCAATTTAACAAGATACTATTCGTTAACCACAAATAGGGCCCTTCTTATCTTGATTTTTGATCTCTTTCGGCAGCTTTATTTTTTATACTTTTTTGACATGAGAGGCCCTATTAACAAGATAAGAGATATTCACGACAAATAGGGCCTTTTTTGGCTTGATTTTTGGTCCTTTTTTGGAAGCTAAGGGCTCTTTTGGTAAGATTTCGTTCCTTGACGACAAAATGGAATCGTTTAGCTTGATTTTTGATTATTTTGGGACACTAAGGGCCTTTCTAAGTACATTATCTTCCTTTCCGTCTAAAAAGGCCCTTTTTAACTTGATTTCTGATCTTTTTTGGGCAGGAAAGACCAATTTAACAAGATACTCTTCGTTAACCACAAATAGGGCCCTTCTTAGCATGATTTTTTATCCTTTTTTGACACGAGAGGCACTTTTAACAAGAAACTATTTATTCACGACAAATAGGGCATTTTGTAGCTTGATTTACGGAAGCTAGGGACCCTTTTAACTAGATTTCGTTCCTTGACGACAAAATGGCCTCTTTTAGCTTGATTTTTGACCCTTTTGGGACACTACTGGCCTTTCACAGTACATATTCTTCCTATACTCCTAAAAAGGCCCTTTTTACCTTGACTTTGGATCCTTTTTGAAAGCTAGGGGTCTTTCTAACTACATATTCTTCCTTTGCGTCTAAAAAGGCCCTTTTTAACTTGATTTTGGATCTTTTTTGGGACACGAGGAGCTCTTTTTAAACATTTTAAGCCTTTTTTTTATTCCCAAGTAAGCAATCGTTCAAAATTGGTAAATATGTAGTAGTTACGTGGTCATTGCAAGGCTTGTTTATTTATTGTAAGTCTTCACCCTGAAGACATTTTTGATGATATATGAATTATGGCTACTGGATAACAGGTTGCTGCAAAGAAAGGAAAATATTTGGCAAAATCAAAATCGAAGAGACCAAATAGACACTAGAGATAAGAAGACAAAAAAAGTAATGGGCCTCCGAATGAAGGGTGACTCATTCCATAGGCCAATACCAGTCCACAGGTACCTCCTACACCTACACCTTCCCAACAGTTTTGGAAAACGATTACATTTACCTCCGTTTTAGGAATAAATTGAATCTTTTGGTGTAACACTTTTTAAGATTAGGTACAATTTTCGTGATACCCTGCATATAACTCATATGCCCTTCTAATTTTTAAATACAATAAGCGATTGCATAATGTGATAATCGAGTCAATTAGGCTCGCGTAATCCATAAAATATAATAAATTCAGTTTTTGAAAGTATTTTAGATTCCTGTCTGACATTTAAAACGCGACTTGAACAAACCATTCCTCCAACTCGACCTCAGACGATCCCGTTAGGCAAATCCTTCAAGAGGAACAACTTTACTTTCCAATTTTTCAAAACAAAACGTCCCTTTAGCTCAAAGTTATTGACTTCAATATTTTGTTTTTTTAATAAAACAATTTAAATTGTTTAAAAAACTTAGGTACTAATTGTTTGTTTTATAAAAAATATATTGTTACCTTTTGCAATTGATCCTGATATTGATGTTTATTAAACTGATTTTGCACGTTAAAATAATAATAAATATAAATAAATAAACACCGAAAGGACGCGATGGAGGGTAGGCGGCTTTGTGGGAATGACTGTTTTTCTCTTCGTTCTTCCGAGTTCTTCGAACGCCACGTGATGCGGAGGTAGGGATGGAGATGGTGGGGGGAGCGAAATGCGAAGGAACGGGGAACGCTTGAAGGCAAAAGGAGACTTTAATTGGGTTAAAAAAATTAAAGGAGTCATCTTCTATTTGAACAATTTTCTCATTCATCGGTAACGTTAAAAAATGCGATTCGATGTTGCTGAACTAAAAAGGACTTTCGCTACTTTGGATTGGAAAGAAAGTGGTCATCGGGACTGTGACCAATTCGTCAAAATTGCAGATCCATTTACGAATAATGATCATTTCCTCGACAAAATTTTTGTGACGGATTTTCAACAATCTTACAATCTTAAACCCCCATAAATTGTTCAACTTTTCAGCTTTTCAGTTTTCTTTGAAATCTCGTAAAAAAATTTCAGATTTTCGGTTTTCCTCCCCTTATAAAACTAATTATTCTTTGTCGCCCAAATTTCGAAAACTTTTGATCTTTTTTTTCTTTTCTTTTCTTTATTTATTTATTTATTTTTTTTTATATATATTTTTTTTTCTTGCAAATGATATGGATTTTCAGTGCACAGGAACTCACAGTACCTACACACCCCCACATTACAGAGCAACGAGTCCATCAAGCTTCTTAGCCTAGATTTGCTAAGAAAAAGTCTATAGAGTGCCTTGAGGGTGTGGACCACTTTCAATTCGAAAATTCGCCGCACGAAAAAATGCTCTAAGTTTCTTTTTTAGAAAGTTCCTCTACTTATAGTCATTTTATTATTTAGATAATAATTTTAATTTAATTACGATTCATGATGGAAACGAGTCGAAGAGATAATCACGAAAACTTAATTGACGGTGCGTTAAGTAGGATTTGAGTTTATGATCTCGTTATTTTTTCGTAAACTTCTTCTCTTTTTCTATCAATGTCTCTAATTGGCGGATAATAAAGATAAAAACCTCGGCTAATTTGCTAATCCAATTCAAGTCTTTGAAAATAAGAAATAATTATAAGGTTTGAGTTATTGTTAAATGGTTTTCTGGGGCGTGAAGCACACATGGTCTTCATCAGATAAATTTTGACCGTTTTCTATCAATAAAACGCCCACTGGCTCCGTCCTTGTTTGAAGGTGGCTCCAAAGAAACGCTTTGGAAATAAAACATTTTTATCTCATTATTTCGTCTCTTCTAGGTATTTCATTTTTTCTTTATTTAGCCTGGATCAAGTGCCTGGACCGTCCAGGGTTCAAAGCTAAAGCTACCAAAATGGATTTTTCTGCACACACCGCTAGGTGATTATCCAAATGGTGGAAAAATAAAAACCATTCTAAAATAAGCCCCCTCAAAAAAAATTCTATTTTTATAGAGGATGATCAATAAAATACAGTTTTCGAAGGAGGCCGGACGAGTACGAAATCCTATACCTTTCTATCAGCCCATTGTCCTTGTCTTTTCTTCTGCCTTCGCCTTCAGTTGACCAGAGATTTTTGGAATGAGGGTGAGCCTCACCATAGCGCTTAAACTCCCAAGCCCGGACCCAACTCTGGGG
>JAGWEN010000396.1:0-103115 GCA_018703685.1 Orius laevigatus | reverse complement strand
TAGGGATGGGATATCGGGATATCGATATATCGGAATATCGATATCAGACCTTCGAGGATATTCGATATTTGGATATCGATATTGTGAAGTCCAGATCTTACGATATATCGATATCATAGAACAATATCGATATCGGTGTGGTTGTTTGTTTTGTTTCTGAGATTTTTGTGAGATTTGAGTATGTGCACATAAAATGTCCTTTCAAAGCATTAGTAGTATTATATGCATCATGTTTGTGGTACTGGATCACTAGGACCAGTCGCCCACTCCGCAGTTCGCCCATGCGTTGTGTACTTGAGTCATAGCATGTGTATATTATGAAATAATGCTAAAATTATCGCGAAATTAGTTCTTTTATTATTTCATTTATTTTTATGTGAGTTGTAAAATATATTTTGTACGTTTGAAATTTTTATTATTATTATCGTCACAGCGTGTATACAGGGGTGGCACCTAAATAGCGCACAAGAAACAGAAAAAAAACCAACATTGATTCGCTGTTTAGCGGATTCCGAGGAAAGCAGGCTATTGGGGAGTGGACCTCACAGAGGCTTTCGGCTTCCCATTTTTAAAGGCTTTTTAAATTCCTTTTATTTAATATAGCTTATTTATTGCCTTTTGTAAGCTAAAAATTGGAAAGAGAAGCAATTTTGAGTAGAGTAGTGTCAAACATGGCAAAAGAAGAACTATTACTATATTTTTTAAACATTAGTATACTAATTAAACGTCATTAATTTTTGTTTTGCGATATCGGATATCGATATATCGCGATATCGATATCACTGACCCGATATTATAGTGATATCGATATCACCACATTCCGATATTGATATCGATACCAATATCGATGATGCCTCTTTCGATATCCCATCCCTACCTCGAAACATTTCAAATAATTATTTAATGACATTTCAAACATGTTTTCTTTTCCACTGGAAACAAACACAGTTTGAACTTCCAGTTTTTTGGCCTTTATCTCAATCGTAGCCATCATGTAATAAGTGACATTATGTCACCACATTGTAGTATTGACAGAGACTGATAGTTGGATTGGGAATTTATTGGATTAGGGAATAAGGGAGTTTAAGGGAACAAAACCAGGATAGTACTTGAAACTCTTGATATAGGCCCTGACAGACTTCGACTTTATTGGCAAATTACAAAAATCACAAATAAAAATTCTAATGAATGTAAGTCTAATGCTAATTTTCTAAAACAAAGCCCTTAACTCTTAAACACATTAACAACTTAAAAGGACACCAGTTATTTTCCAACAAGGATTCCCAGGGATCTTTAAAATGTAAACTTGAATTCTCCTACCTTGAGCAGACTCTTCAACACGAGGAAGTCAGGAAGCGGCAACTGGCCACGAGTCCTGAATTTTGGGCTTTTTGTTAAATGATCCCCCACCTGAGAATCTTCGGCCTTCATCCTTGTTGATGGTTTTCATTTTCCGAGAGCGTTGACCAAGGCCTTGCTTTCTTTTCCGGTGTTATAGTTTGTTTTTTGGAACCTTGAGGGTTCATTAGCCAAGGCCCGGTCCGCCCACGGATTATGCCCTGGTACCGGTGGCCCTACGAGTCCACAATTCTCTCCCTAGCTCCAATGTGCAGGGCCTTTCCCGGACCACCATCCACAAGCCCCTCCCGTTGGACAGGCAACCCATCTGTCCACGGTAGATGAGACCTCCAATTCCCAGGGACCATCCACCCTCAGACTCCTGCCAGTTAATAGCCCTCACAATTCCTCCCCCTGTTTGAAAAGTCCTACGCCCTCGTAGGAAAACTTGGAATTATTATGAATGTCTTTCTAAATAGATTACCCTTCTGACTCCTTGTTGAAAAAATAACCCAACAAAACAGTTATACAATTGTCCAAAATATTATCATTAACGCTACTTGAAACCAAAATAATTATAAAATGTTTACAAACAAATATTAAATATGTTTACATAGCTTAATTGCTTGTTATATATATATATATTTTTTTTTCTGACTTAAGACAATACTGACTGATTTAATACTTAAATTACCTTTAAAAAACCTTCACACACACAAAAAAAAATAATACATACCTAAATTTGAAGAAAAACTAAATAAAAAACACACTCAATCAATTAGTTCAACCACAATACTTAAACCTTACATATTCAACCTTAATTCACTTTTAAACAAAAATTATATTTTTTTAAAAAACTAATCTTAAAATTTATACAACAAAATTTAAACTAAAAGAATGTTTTACAAAAGACACCTCAACTTAAGTTAATAAGTACCTAGTCTTTTCTAAGAAAAAAAAATCCAAATATTATTAACATTCACAAAATATCTACTTCAAATTTTCTTTTCTAAGGGAAAAAAATCGAAATATTATGAATTTTCACAAAATATCTATTTAAATTTTTTTTTATATTATTATTATTTTTATTTTTTTTTATTTTATTTTTTTTTTTGGTTTGCTTCCCCATCCTACTGTAAATTCCCCAGGTACCGCAAAATTAAACCCAAAATACCTATGTTCTTCTGCCTACGCCGTCGCCTGCTACGATGATAGTTGGCTGATTTTTCCTCAAGTGCAATAAGATCATGATCCCCACCACTAGGAG
Organism: Orius laevigatus; assembly: GCA_018703685.1. Taxonomy (NCBI): domain Eukaryota; kingdom Metazoa; phylum Arthropoda; class Insecta; order Hemiptera; family Anthocoridae; genus Orius; species Orius laevigatus. Next base: position 100,510 of record JAGWEN010000396.1, on the reverse strand, counting down.
GAACATCCCCGAAGATAAGCCGACGTCCCCGTACGAGAAGAGTGGCGGCGAGTCGTTCCAAATCGTGTCATCGACCCCTAAATCCTCCCAGGAAGCCGCCACCAGGCCTATGTTTTGTCACTCTCGATATAGGAGACGTCCAGTGGTAGAGCAGGAACTTCGCTGAGCGACAGCGACGACGCAGACAAATTGGCCATTGTGAAGGGGTTGGTTGTTAATTTAATTTAAAGCGTCTATCGGTTAAAAAAAAACTTTTCCTTAGCACAAAAATTCACAAGAAAATACAATTTAGAAAAAATTAAAAGAAAGAAACAAATTTTTAGAAAAAATTAAAAGAAAAAAAACAAATTTTACGGTACCTGTTCGGACCAGCAGCTGCTTCCACTTCACTCGTGTTGAGATGCGAAACTGAAATGATTCTTACCGACTAAATTTCTATTTATTTTAAGGAGATTTCAAGTTTACATTATCGGAATCCCTGGTCCTTGAAGGAAAAATTTTTTTGTTTAAACAGGCCACCTACCTTTCTCCGTTCGAGTGCAACAAGAATAGTTTATAGTTTACTGTAGACAAAAAAAAATATCCATCGACGACCCACAAGCATCTCAAAATTTTTCCTAATTTAAAATATGTATCTCGAACGAAGAACAGGAAGGAACCTTAAGCCCCCCTCAAAAAAAAATTCGTCACCAATAAAAAAAAATCCCTAACATTTTGTGCTCTAACATAATTTTCTCTCAAATTCTCACTTTTTGTGTACTACATGGGCCCTACTCTTTCGTAGGCTCACCCCTCAAAAAAAATCTCTAATTTTGTGCTCTACATAATTTTCTCCAAACTCTTTTTGTGTACTACATGGGCCCCACTCTTTCGTGGGCTCACCCCAAAGTTTTTGCTGTTTTAATTTAGAATGATGAGGATGATATAAAAAAAAAGGATGAAAATAATGTAATGGAAAAAAAAATAAACACACTCGATGAAAATAATGGCCAAGAGAAAAAAGATGATCTACCTTTAACGGAAAAAGTCGAACCGTCCATTTTTTGGTTGTCCGTAGTCGAGATGTATTAACATAAACCTTATGGATACAGCCCGAAACTCCGTCGAGAACGGACTTCTGTTTTACTATGTCAACCACTTCAACTATGGACCATGTGTAAGCGTACCGCATTAGACACACGATTCTGGCTATGGGCGCCAGTTTTCTTGACTTAATTCACCTCAAAGACGAAGCCCCCATACGACTCCGCCACCGTCTGCCCGTTCACAAAATTCACTCACTAGTGGACAGAACGGCAAAATGGCTAATCAATTGGGCGGTACCCTTGTACAGGCCCAATCCGAAGCCGACAATCGTCAAGTAATTGCCCACCCAGTGCTTTCCGAAGGCACCTACAAGACAGCACGAGTGAAAACGATCGAGGGCCGAAATACAAATGAAGTAATGAAAAGAATTAAGTATTTCCTGCACAGTTCTAACTATTTAAAAAAGGGTAAATAATGAAAAAAAAAACAGGCCTAAAGTCCAGGGTCCCGCTGGATCGAGAATCCTAGACCATCATTGACCTAACTCAGGATGTTTCCAGGCAACCTTGGTCAAGTCTTTGAATTTAAGGCCTTTGGTTGTTTGCTGGCATTGTAGGCCATTGTGGCGTGGCCTATTAATTTCGCCCAACGATTTTTGATCTATAATGGGACAACATCGTGATGAGGGTGGAGTTGAACCTCTCCGTCAACCCCTGGGTTTACGGAGGGTAAGCCATGCTGAACTTCTGGGAAATTCCTAGTCCCTGTATGTACTGCTTATGGCACTTATCAACAAAATGTGTCCCCATGTCGGACGAAATTATTGAAGGAGCCCCAAATCTGTCTATTAGATGTGAAATGAATTCGGCCGTCGATCGTGCATTCGCCCGTGCCTTTGGTTCAACTACAGCAAACTTTGTCGTAGTACATGTTCCCCCTAAAATATATTTAAAACTACCTATTAAAATTACCAAAACTTATACCACCCAAAAAAAGTAAAGAAGTCCCAAATTCGAAGCAGGCGTTGTTTTTTTTTGTCTATTTTATTTATTTATTTATTTTTTTTTAATTTTAAATTTTAAATTATTTTTATGTTTATTTTAAATATAAAAAGCCTCCTCGCTAATGATAAAGCGAGTGTAAAATAAGTCCCTCCGTGCTTTATTGAAACAAAACGAGGCCCGAGTTGTTAAAAAAAAATTAAACAGGGATCGTCCGATATTACACAACAAGCTATTTTGAAAAACCGAAGGCAAAATTTCCGCTGTTCTAGGCACCAGGAAAAAAAAATATGTCCCCAATCAAAAACAAAATTCTGACCGCGTCTGCAAGACGGAAAAAAAAATACGCTGAAATCGAGGACAACTATGTTTATAGATTTTAAAATTTTCTACTTACGAAAGGAAAACAATTTCGAAATCCAAAACTCGGATGTTCAGAAGTTATATAAATGGAAAAAGGTATTACGCGAATTCGAAAATAAAGGGACACCGACCTATGTTTATAAAACAATATTGTAGAACCTACGAGGACGATTCGAAAATGAAATAAAATTTTTATGCAAATAACTCTGAACTTCTAATTTTAATATCTAAGCCCCGAAACGCAGAAACGACTCGAGGACCTAAACAAAAACCACACTGGTACCAAAGATGAGAATGAAACAGAAAAAAAAGGAATAATTAAACAAAATTTGTGTAACCATGGAGTAAGACTTTCTTATTTTAGTTTTACGCCCTAAAAGTGTAGAAATGACTCGAAAACTTAAAAACTAGTGAAGTACAACACAACAGAAGCGAATAAATGAGCTAAAAAAAAATAATGTCCACTAATAACCCCAACTCAAATACTTAGCAAAATATGGACTATTTCAAAATATGGACTATTTTATTTAAATTCCCCTAACCGCGAGGGAGAAAATGAACAGCGGACTTAACCACCAGCCGCACAAAACTATCCTCAAGCGAGTAAAACCTAAAGAAAAAAATTTTCGAACAGAACTATAGCGAGAAAAGCAAAAAGAAATCACCTAACCAAATTTTACCGGTTGGCACTACGCTCGGGAAATTGACGCTCGGAGTAACGTCCTACTGAAATCTTACAAACTAAGAACTTAAAAACTAACTTAACCAGCTAAGGATGAAGTGAAAAAAATGAAAGAACTATGAACTATCTCGAAAGAATAATATGATATAATGAGACTTATAGGTGAAAATGAAAGATGATCGATGATAAGTCCTAAGACTAAAAGAATGGTTAATGGACAAAAAAAACTTAGATCCCGGCGATGTATACCGGAAAACTTCTAATATCTCCCAAAAAACCCAACAGCAACGACAAAACCCAATAAGAACGTGATAATTGTTTGCCGCCAAAATATGAATTCGGTGGAAAGTAAAAAACGAACGCGACCCACTACGCCTCAATTTCCGCCTAAAATCCAAACTTAATCTACAAAATTATCTAACCCAAACTTATAAATACCACTAGCAATAAATCTAAATCAAAGTCAAAATTGTCAGGGCAACAGTAAACAATAAAGTAATATAGGAATGTTCGACCGAAAGGTATTCCCTGACCGGTGAACAGCTACGCTCGTTTGTCGTACGAAAATTTTCGTACTCGCCAAAGGAGAAAATTAAACCTAACTCTAACAGGATAACTTCACTACAACCGACTAGGTCTACAATATCAAGTTGTCTGGTTTATCAAGGACTTAACAAATAACACAAAAAATATTAACTAACCACTAGGGGCGTGTAGCAAGGCAGCGAGGGGCAACAAGGAAAGAGAAGTACCTATGGAAAATATAGGATACCTTGTCTCTCAGTCAAGAGATGAGAGAAGAGGCGACCTCCACCACTTTGTAAGGGTATTGAAAGGAAGGGCAAGGATACTGGTAGTTGGGATTGGGAATTTTTGGGATTAGGGAATAAAGGGAGTTTAAGGGAAAAAAAAGGGATATTAATTGAAAACTCTCGATAGACCCTGACAACTTGACTTTATTGGCAAATTACAAAAATTACAAATAAAAATTCTAATGAATGTAAGTCTAATGCTAATTTTCTAAAACAAAGCCCTTAACTCTTAAACACATTAACAACTTAAAAGGACACCAGTTATTTTCCAACAAGGATTCCCAGGGATCTTTAAAATGTAAACTTGAATTCTCCTACCTTGAGCAGACTCTTCAACACGAGGAAGTCAGGAAGCGGCAACTGGCCACGAGTCCTGAATTTTGGGCTTTTTGTTAAATGATCCCCCACCTGAGAATCTTCGGCCTTCATCCTTGTTGATGGTTTTCATTTTCCGAGAGCGTTGACCAAGGCCTTGCTTTCTTTTCCGGTGTTATAGTTTGTTTTTTGGAACCTTGAGGGTTCATTAGCCAAGGCCCGGTCCGCCCACGGATTATGCCCTGGTACCGGTGGCCCTACGAGTCCACAATTCTCTCCCTAGCTCCAATGTGCAGGGCCTTTCCCGGACCACCATCAACAAGCCCCTCCCGTTGGACAGGCAACCCATCTGTCCACGGTAGATGAGACCTCCAATTCCCAGGGACCATCCACCCTCAGACTCCTGCCAGTTAATAGCCCTCACACTTTTGTATTTTGGCGACTTTCCCGTGGGAAAAAAAAGGTTCCATGGAATGTCAGACTCATCGATCCTCGTTTTCGGGTCCTCAAATGAATATTGGGCAAATTTTTTCAAAACAAAATAGCTGCAGCTTGACAATTAAAAACTTCACTGATAGTTCGTTCACCCTTTATACGAGGGAAAGTGTGGCCAGCACGTGGATTCCAAGTTGAACGACCCATGTCTTCTGTCTACCCCCGATAAATGTTTTATCTTAAGTACCTCGTTTAAATTGATGTGTGCTAGTCGAACAGAAAGACACAAAAACAACGAATTTGTTTACATAATGACGAATCCTCGTCGCGTCTCCTTAATTGTCGAGGGTGTCGCTCAAAACAAAAAAGTCTCGAACCTTCGATAGGGTTGAGATCGTTCACCTTTATAATATTAAAAAAACCTCTTCACTTTCACTTGAGCCTATTTTTTAAAAAAAGATTGACATTGAAATCATTTTCGAACTATCCATCAAGTCTGGACATTGACCGAAATGTCCTTCACGAATTTGATGAATTACCACGTTGCTATGGTGAGATCCAACCTCTAGTTAATCTCTAGCTACAGCATCAGTTTTTCTTAGCCCTAGAATGGTACCTAATCCTATTTAGTAGGCGCTTATTGCTAAACCATCGTCATTTTGACGACTACTATGTTTTAGGCTGCAGAAACAGAAACCCCCACCAATTTGCCTTTTTCGAAGAAAATATGCACGTAGTCATAAAAAATACGAGGGTTTACCATTCTAGGGTTAAATTTATCCCTTAAATTATGATCGATTATGTCATCTTTGTCAGCATCATTGTATTCTTCCAATAACCTTAACCTAGCAGCCCTATAATCTGAAGGTACTTCCATTTTCTGTTGTTCTCGATGACTTCAAACCTAAATGGCATCTAAAGTGTCCTAAATAATGAAAAAAGTGATTCGAAGTTTCTCTTAGCTTAGAATATTTGTAAGCAAGTGTCTACAACCGCAGTTGATATTTACATGGACATTAACGTCTTTTCGATGGGAAAGGGGGAGAGCCATCGAACCGGTCAGAGTTTTCTGTGTCAAATCTCCTTCTTGGTCCTTCTTGAGGTGAGTTAACCTTTAAAAAAACAAAAGGTGTCGGATTTATTAACTGAGTCCAGATGCGAGTCCGAACCTCTTTCTCTACCTCCTCCCGGTTTATTTTCTCTTCTTTTTATTCGAGCTCTTTTATTTTTTATATTTTTTTCTTTCCTCTCTGTATTGCTCGTCTGGCGAAATATCAAGGAGTCCTTGAAGGGTCTTTGACACGTCTCATTTAATTATTTGTACCTTTTCAGACTTTTGACGAATGAAAACTTTTGTTTGTCGATCACCACTTTTTGTTGCTCAACTTTATGCCAATTTTTTAATCGATTGCGGCATCTAGGATCCTTGGATCTGTTCCAAACGACTTTGCAATATGTACTGAGGATGATTTAATTTTTAGAAATAATACAGTAATACAATTACAAAACAAAATCCAGCCCAGAAACCTTTAAAAGAATAAACAAAACAATGAAAAAAGCTAAAAATAAAATTCTTTATCTCCCGTTTCCGTGTCCATTTCATTAACCGCGTGCCTTAGTTTTGATATCTTTACTGACTTATATATTTTCTTTTGCTTAATGAACGACTTATTTCATGTGGAAAACTACATTTTGTAATTAAATAACTAATATTTTGTTTGGAATGTTTTTAAAGGTTTCGAAATACTATTGAAGTGGAACTTTCCTAGTCGAGAAATTTTTAAATCGTTCCGAATCTTGGTAAATGAGTCCATGCAATAGTTATGGGGGAAAGAAGGCGGATAGTATGGTGCTTATGGATTGGGGAGCATAACTATTCCCCATATTCTGCTAATAGGTAGAATGGGCAGTATGTATATGGAGAATATGGAGAGTATGATGAGTATGGGAAGTATGACGAGTATGGAGGGAAGTATGGGGAGTATGGTGATGATGGGGAAGTATGGGGAGTATGGTGAGGATGGGTCAGAATGGTGGGGGAGTGGGGTAGTATGGGGAAGTACCTATGAGGTAGTACGGTAGGTAGCATGATGAGTATGGGGGAAGTATGTAGAGTACGGGGAGTATGGTGAGGATGGGTAAGTATGGGGGGAGTGGCTGGAGTATGGGAAGTATGAGGTAGGAGGTATTGCGGTATGATGAGCATGGCGAAATATGGGGAGTATGATGAGTATGGGGGAGTATGGCGAGTATAGGTAGTATGATGAGTATGGGAGAAGTATGTAGAGTATGGGAGTATGGTGAGGATGGGTAAGTATGGGGGGAGTGGCTGGAGTATGGGAAGTATGAGGTAGGAGGTTATTGCGGTATGATGAGCATGGCGAAATATGGGGGAGTATGATGAGTATGGGGGAGTATGGCGAGTATAGGTAGTATGATGAGTATGGGAGAAGTATGTAGAGTATGGGAGTATGGTGAGGATGGGTAAGTATGGGGGGGAGTGGCTGGAGTATGGGAAGTATGAGGTAGGAGGTATTGCGGTATGATGAGCATGGCGAAATATGGGAGTATGATGAGTATGGGGGATGTATGGCGAGTATAGGTAGTATGATGAGTATGGAGAAGTATGTAGAGTATGGGAGTATGGTGAGGATGGGTAAGTATGGGGGGAGTGGCTGGAGTATGGGAAGTATGAGGTAGGAGGTATTGCGGTATGATGAGCATGGCGAAATATGGGGAGTATGATGAGTATGGGGGAGTATGGCGAGTATAGGTAGTATGATGAGTATGGAGAAGTATGTAGAGTATGGGAGTATGGTGAGGATGGGTAAGTATGGGGGGAGTGGCTGGAGTATGGGAAGTATGAGGTAGGAGGTATTGCGGTATGATGAGCATGGCGAAATATGGGGAGTATGATGAGTATGGGGGAGTATGGCGAGTATAGGTAGTATGATGAGTATGGGAGAAGTATGTAGAGTATGGGAGTATGGTGAGGATGGGTAAGTATGGGGGGAGTGGCTGGAGTATGGGAAGTATGAGGTAGGAGGTATTGCGGTATGATGAGCATGGCGAAATATGGGGAGTATGATGAGTATGGGGGAGTATGGCGAGTATAGGTAGTATGATGAGTATGGGAGAAGTATGTAGAGTATGGGAGTATGGTGAGGATGGGTAAGTATGGGGGGAGTGGCTGGAGTATGGGAAGTATGAGGTAGGAGGTATTGCGGTATGATGAGCATGGCGAAATATGGGGAGTATGATGAGTATGGGGGAGTATGGCGAGTATAGGTAGTATGATGAGTATGGGAGAAGTATGTAGAGTATGGGAGTATGGTGAGGATGGGTAAGTATGGGGGGAGTGGCTGGAGTATGGGAAGTATGAGGTAGGAGGTATTGCGGTATGATGAGCATGGCGAAATATGGGGAGTATGATGAGTATGGCGAGTATAGGGAGTATGGTGAGGATGGGCCAGTATGGGAGGAGTGGGATGGGTTAAGTATGATGTAGAATGGTAGTATGATAAGCGTGGGGATTATGACGAGTTAGATCTCATTGATAACCTCCAAACTTATTCACTCAAGAAGAAAGGGTATCTGTTCAGCCATTGCTTCAGGGGCAGGGGGATGCTTACGCCTAATTCGAAGCTTTGCTCAATGGTGGGGTAGTAAGCGTGCGTTTCCTTTTGATTTGTGAAGCCTAAAAGGACCTTTGTTTCAAGTGGATAAGTTCCTATGTCTCTGGTCATCTTAGGTTAACAATTTCAGGACTTAGGAGGCACTTCTATACTTATTCAACTTTAGGCCATTAGTAAAGAGTCTAGTTCTTCTGGACCGATTAGGTATATCGCTGAATGAGAAATTTCATTAGTTCAAAATAAAATCGCTCTATGCATGGACATGAAAGTGGATGGCCTATATTTTTTTGTGACTGAGTATCCTGATCCACACATTAAGGCCATATCATCGCTTTATTTCTTAATGGATAGTCTAGCAGATATACAGATTTCTGCCCATCGAAATCTCTTCCCAAAAACCTAAGGTTTCTTAGCTTCTTAATTAGCCCTCAATTTGGGCTTTTCCTCTTTATATGGGTATTGCGGATTGCCACTTAAGACTTCGATTGCCAGAAGTTCGCTTATCGCAAAACTAGCACGAAATGAAGGATCTTTTCGTCCTTTGATGGAATTGTACAGAAGATGACAGAGAAATTCTTTCGAGTTGAATTTTTTGTTAAAGGGTTGAAAGGCAATTATGTTGGTTATTGTATTTAAGGCTAAATAGAGGGGTCCTCCCAGCGGCCGTTAGAGACGTGCTCGATCTTCGAATGGTGTTAGCCTCTGTATTGGGGGTAGCGGTGTGGCTGGTTCAATAACCTAGCAAGTCAATGCCCCCTTTACTTTCACTCTCCTCTCGCGTCCTTCCATTGCGAGGACGGAGAGCGGTCTCGTACGGTTATTGTCCATTTGGGGGCGTTTTACGTAACAAAATTAAACACACTCAAAAAATTAATTTAATTTTTTTTTTTTAATTTTTGTCAAATACGGTTATTGTTATTTCTTTTTAAAGGTTCACTGACTGTTTAAAACGTAATTATCCATATTATGGCCAAGTCAATAACCCTCAAGTAGGAGGGGGCATGTCAAGAACAGGCCAACTCTGTAACACTCGTCTTGGCTCAGGATTTTTTTTTGTTATGTAATTCTATAATATAAATTAATAAAAGTATTACGATTACGTAGTCAGTTTTAACAAAAATTTTCATTTTTCAGAAGCAGAAAAAAGGCAAACAAATACTCTTATGTTTTGCCCCAATTCCTTGATTCTCTGAACTTTTTTTGAATATCGATTTGGCTCTAAAAAATCGTTGAATTCGTTATTTCCTCTTCAATTGACATTCGTCCAAGTTTGGCCAGTTCGTTGAAGATTCGGAAGTTCAAAACATCCTTATAACTTTTTTTTAAAAACGTTACCGATTACTCGTTGTCCTTGGAAATAAAAGGTGATTCGAAAAGGTCAAACTTAACAAATCTTGGGAATAGACGACATTTAAAAGTGTTCATGTGTATAAATTAACTTATTTGCTCAAATCGGTCCTTTTGAAGATGAAAAAAAAAAATTGTTTTTTAAAAATCCTCGTTTTACCTCCAAACAAAAATTTCAACGTCTGAGTTCTCGACAGAAAGAACGCCAACAAAAAATTTTTATCTTGGATACTATTGGCTGTAATTTTTTTTTTAATCAAAACTTTTAGCTTTCTGGACATAAAGTTGAATGAACTTTAAATATCAACTTGTAATAAAACAAGGGAAATAAATCCGATCTAGCGGAGAGGGGCTGACCTGGAAACTTCCAGAAAAGTAAATAAACACGCAATATGTTTACACTCGAAAACTTGTCCAGTTCAAAACTTACAATGAACCGGTTATTTAAAACGATATTTTACTCGAAAAATAAATGAAAAGCAGACGAAAAATGACTTTTTTACTGGTACCTACCGAAGGAAAAAAAAAGGAGGGTCTTAACGCTTTCAAATCAGGATCAACGGTGTCCCAATCCGGCTTTGGAATTGGGCTAACGGTCAAAAACACTCAGTGGTAGCAGACTTGAAAATCACCACCATTTTTAAAATTCTAAACTTGGTTTTTTTCGATAAAAATTAAAACTTTTTTTTATTAAGGAATAACCTGGTGGTTCCAGACGGATTCGATTAATAATGGCCACCTTTCTAGACAAATCGACTTGAGATGCAAATCCGTTTAGGAAGAAAAAAAGAGAAAAAACCGAACCTTGAGAATTTAGAGTAGAAAAAACCGGTAAGTTTCATGAAAGGCGATTTTTTTAAGTCGGGATATGATTTACTAGTCTGGTTTAGTTACTATGGAAATATAAATTGGTAGATCACCTTACTATGAGATTGCCTCATAAACTGGAGGACTCGATGATAACCCATCCGGTGATACAAATTACTAGGGTATTGGCAAAAAATGAACTTAAAACTCAAACTAGCGATATAGTGCCCAAATTAATCAGCGTTGAATATTACGATGGAAATGATACCCCATATCACCCTGACCTTATCTTGGGGTAAGTAAAGCATTTCAGGGTCCAAAGTTCTCTAGCTAGAATGGACGATGTAGGTGTACTACAGGCTTCAACAAATAGGAAGATTGGGATAGCGTGTTGGGAACCATTATGTCCCTTATAGCCTTAGGACTCTTCTTCAGCTTCTTTACTTCCGAAACCACATGATACTACCATTTACCAATGGTAAGAAGATTAGGGTCGTAATAAATTGGGAAAATAAATCAGGAAAAGTTAAATAAGATTCAAAAATTGGCTCCCGGACGGGAATCGAACCCGCGTCTTCGAATTGGTACTCCAACGTGCTATCCATTACACCACCGAGAACTGATAATGAATGGATAACATTATCAGTTCTCGGTGGTGTAATGGATAGCACGTTGGAGTACCAATTCGAAGACGCGGGTTCGATTCCCGTCCGACTGCCAATTTTTGAATCTTATTTAACTTTTCCTGATTTATTTTCCCAATTTATTACGATTGTAATCCTGAGGTGCGGTCACCTCGATAACGAATAATTAGATTGAAGATTAGGGTGGCTAGTTTATAGAACTACCTAGATCCAAAAATACCTAATTGACATAAGAGCTGTAGAGTAAGTCGAATGAGGGTACAAAATCACGCAGGAATAGACGATTTGCCATGGAAAGATTCTTGGGAAAAATTTGGTCCATAGCCTCTGGATTCATCTTAATCGATTCAGCCTCCCAAATGAAACGGTTGTAACAGTAGAATGGACGTATAATCATTTAAAAGCCTCCCAAATGACGACCTATATCCCTGCTAAATTATTCCATGGGAATTAAGAAGGTTGGATAGCATAGCACTTAGTTTATTGATTGATTGTTAACTTATTTTCGCCATGAAAATTATTTAAATTTCCTTTTCTTTAAAACTCGGATGTTTTAAACATTTAAAGGACCCAGGATCCGATTGAAATTCAAAAGACGAAAATGTTTAATTCAAACTGTAAAATGGAATAGAAAAAAAAAAAAAAAAAAAGGGTCTATTAAAGGTGAGGTTAGCGTATTTCTGATGAGGATTTCATGAGATAGCAGAACTCTCGAATGTCCCCCCCTGGGACCTTTTATTGAGTCAGTATATTTTCAGTCGACATCCAGGAAAGTGCTGTCTTCTTTAAGGTAAAATATATCCAAAAAGCCAATAAAAGTCCGGTTGTATGTCATCTTCTGTTACTGACCCAGATGTCTGTGTTCATGGTTCATTGGGTTGAGAAGGTTTAACTAGAAAATTCCCTTTGGACACGGATCCTCGATGTTCTGATTTTCCTTGTTTATTCTCGTTTTATTGAATTTTGGACGGTTTTTTTCAGAATGGAGATTGTGATCGTGTTGATGGCTCTGCTATGCTTGCTTTATACGTATTTGAAGTTTAAAAGGTTGCCTCCTGGGCCATGGGGGCTTCCAATATTGGGTTACTTACCATGGATAAACAGGACGAAACCTTATTTGACTTTGACCGAGCTGGCTGAGAAGTATGGACCAATATACAGCATGTCTATGGGCTCCGTTTTGACTGTCGTTTTATCTGATCCTCAACTGATACGTGAAGCCCTCTCTAGAGACGTTTTTACAGCAAGGGCTGATTTGTATCTTACCCATGGCATGATGGAAGGTTACGGTAAGTCTTTTCATACTTTTTGATTGTCAGGATAAGGAATAGAGAAGTCGTCAATCATTAAATGTTTACATGAGAGTAGGCACGTATCCACGTTAACGAGGTTACTACGGTTTGCGAAAGCTGCCCATTGACCCAGAGTAATCCCGTAGCCCGTCCTCCCAATGTTTTCAGGTTTCCAGGTTCCATCTTCGCCAATTTACACACGTGCCTCTTTCGAAAACGATCTCGAACCGTCCTAAAAACGGACATTATCTTCTCTAATTAAACGTTCTCATGATATTTAAATAAATTAAACTGGATTTGAGGGATGTCCATACCGAACTGTCCTAGGGTGTTGGGTAAGAGCAGACGAGAAGAGTTCAACGACCTATTGGGGCTAGACAGTTTCAACATTAGTAGGTTAAAGCTGACTGGTTAGATGTTATCATTTTGGATTCCCCCTTCCGTATGTAAGGCATTTGCATATAAGACACATGAAAAATCAAAGTTTCGAATTTACTTTGGACCATTTTTAAGCAAAGATTGTTTTAATATAAATTAAGGTGCACCCTATGGGGTCTCGGTTCAACGTACTTTCAAATTGTTAGCTTCAGCTTTCTCCAAAAGACTACATTATAACGAACACCTATCATCGCCCTTTCTCGATTACCCTCCTTCTCCGCTTACCCTCCTTATTTATCAATCTACAACCAGTTCTCCCCTCCATGTTTGTACTCATACAACCCCACACCTTCGATGTATTTTTTGCATTTGAATCATTCATGGTGGAAATCTTAAGCTCCATTTTGAATTTACATAGTTGGTCTGAACTGCCATTGAAAAGCGTGTGGTGGTCGTTCATGCCATTGGCGTGTGGCGGTCGTTCATGCCATTGGCGTGTGGTGGTCGTTCGTACCATTGACTTGTAGCGGTCGTTCGTGCCATTGGCGTGTGGCGGTCGTTCGTGCCATTGGCTTGTGGCGGTCGTTCTGCCATTGGCTTGTGGCGGTCGTTCTGCCATTGGCGTGTGGCGGTCGTTCATGTCATTGGCGTGTGGCGGTCGTTCATGCCATTGGCGTTTGGCGGTCGTTCGTACCATTGACTTGTAGCGGTCGTTCGTGCCATTGGCGTGTGGCGGTCGTTCGTGCCATTGGCTTGTGGCGGTCGTTCTGCCATTGGCGTGTGGCGGTCGTTCATGCCATTGGCGTGTGGCGGTCGTTCGTACCATTGACTTGTGGCGGTCGTTCGTACCATTGACTCGTGGCGGTCGTTCATGCCATTGGCGTGTGGCGGTCGTTCGTGCCATTGGCGTGTAGCGGTCGTTCATGATATTGGCGTGTGGCGGTCGTTCGTGCTATTGGCGTGTGGCGGTCGTTCGTGCCATTGACATGAGGCGGTCGTTCATGCCATTGGCGTGTGGCGGTCGTTCATGCCATTGGCGTGTGGCGGTCGTTCATGCCATTGGCGTTTGGCGGTCCTTCATGCCATTTCGGACTAACGGCTAGAATCGGTGCCTTGAGATGTCGGAAGAAAATTGCAGCCGAATTTTTTGAGTCATGGCTAGGATGAGTGCCTTGGGATGTTAAAGCAATCGATTATAGCAAACACATGTGAAGTGTTCGTAGTTTTTGTAATTCTGTGATCTGGAGCCGGCTTGAAAAAGTTCATGTCCGCCCAACTGGTCCATAGATCTCGCCACACCTATGACGTCAAAACCCCACCAAAAACCCTTTTTGACGTTCCAATTTAATCTTTTATTACCATCGAAAATCTAAAAGAAGACTTAAATGTGGTAGGTATTCTGTTGCGTCACCCTCATCTGCCCAGTTTTTTTTACATATCTAAACTGGTTGTTAGAACAAACTTGAGTCACATACGTGAGCGAATAGTTGACTAATTGGTGCCGTTTTTTGGGATTTGGCTTTTTATTTAACCTCGAGCCCATTATGTAAAATTGGGTAACCCACCTTGTCTACAAGATTATGTTATACCCGGGTAAAATGTCAATGAACCTTTTTTTAAAAAATTATTTAAATAGGAAGGTCGGTAATTTTGTCGGGATTCATAATAAAATTTTCCATTCTATGAGTCACATTATTTCACAACTATTTCATAATGGATAATTTTTGTAATTAAAATAAGTTTCTGAGAAAAAATCGGTTGTTAAAGGAGTCCGCGGTCCGAAAATTCGTAAAACTGTAAAAGGGTCTGAAAGGAAAATGATGCTTAATAACTTTCGCTTTCTTTCGGGGCCGAACCGGTTTTAGCAAAAGCCTCGTGGACTTCCTTTACGTCCTTCGCCCATCCCGACCGTCTCGCCAAACCCCCGCGGGGGGCGACGTTCTCAATATTTTGACTCCCCGAATAATTAAAAGCGCCTTAAAATTAAATTCGTATTCCAAAAAAACGCTTTCCTTTAATCATCTTGTGAGAAAAAATACGAAAAAGAAGAGGCCTAGGCGCCTTCGAAATTAATCAAAGTTGTTTACTATAAGCAGTTCCGTTGGCCTTGAAGTTTACACCTCGTGGGGCCCCGAATTCCAAAACGAGATTTATTTTCGCGTCTTAAATTGTCAATTATTTTTTTTCCATCCATGCCTTAAATTTATTACTCTACGAGAACTCAAGTTTTTATAAACAAATTTAGTAAAACTCAAATTAGTCCACTTATAGAGGTCTTAAGACTTATTAGTCATTACTGTCTATGATCCTTAGCTCTTTAACCAGATTTATTGATACCTATCTATGCTATCGAGACTCTTCCATGCTATGCTGACCTTTCTTGCATGTGGACCTTTCCGTATAAGTAGCATCGATTGTGACAAAACCGGTGGTACCTATCGTCTTCCAAGCAATTTCGAAGATATGATTACCAATCTTATGCTGAAGAACAAATTCTCAGAGCTGGAGCAGGATAGGAAAGTCCTTACGTTCTAGAAGATCGTAATTACAGCACGTGGATCTATCTTACAGCTTTTTGGAAGAACAAAAATTGTCATTGAAGTCCTATTACTTTGGACTGCGCATGGACTCCTTGGCTTCCCTTGGCTCTTTCCATATAGTTTATGGTTGTACATAGAAGGCATCGGGATCTTTCATTCCATACAGGCATGGTATGAGGGCCATATCTTGATAGTCATGCAGAACTCTTTCACTATAGGATCGCATCGATTCTAATGTATGGGTTTCATGCCATTGTGTGGGGTTCTTTCAAGTATAGGATCGCAATGATGGTAACAAAGACATTTCTGAGCTAGCAGGATAGAAAAGTCCATAATCGCTAGGATGGAACAGTCTAGAAGAACCTTCTAGAAAATTGTAATGTGGAATTCATGTCCACATTATATTTGTGGGAAGGATTCGTCATTGAGGTCCTATCACTATGGATGGATGCTTCCCTGTCTTCTCCCAGATTCATTGATCTTAGTAGAAGGCGTTTGGGTCTTTCATGCTGTACCGGCATGTAAAAGTCTTCTAGTATGACGGCCCTTTCTTGCCATGTGGTGTTCTTTCACGTATCCCATTGATGGTAACAAAGCCATGTATTCCATGTAATTTCGAAGAGTCCATGTTGAAGAACGATTTCTCTGGGCATCTTTAGCAGCTGTACAATTTTCATTTAGTTCCTATGACTTGGAGCTTATAGTGACTAGAGCGCTTTTCTAGTTGACCGCATGTCTGTATGAGAAGATAATTTGTATTTCATTGAAATCTCGGACGAATCGGAATGCGAATTATATAAAAAAGGACGAAAGAGTGGGTGAGAGTAAAGGTTTATTGAACCGCCGGACGTCCTTTACCAGACCTCTCCAAGTCACTCCTCGCGGGGTCCTCCGCCAACTTGTAGAATGTTAAGGTCAGTCCCGACCTAATAAACTGCAAACGGCGTAAAGTTCCTTTCTATTGAATGGCCTTTTTTCTCCCTCCAGATTCGTTTTTTTCTCGTTTTCATCGCACGTCAATCCTTTTCAAAAGATAAGAAAAGTACGTCATTCAAAAATAAGGATTTTCAGGAAAAGTTTTATTTTAAAAATTTTTTTATTAAAAAAACATCGATAGTTGAGGTGGCGGAGACGAGCTCGGAGATAAATTAAAACTGAACTTGAAACGGGTCGAAGACTCGTATTTATAACAGTAGCAGTAGTGGCGGTAGTGGTGGGGGAAACTTGGAAGATAGTTTTCATACTTACGCCGCTCTATTTTTATCCATTCATGATTTCTTACACTTCTTTTTTTATAATTTTTTCTTTTATTTTCAGACCCTAATAGAATTTTTTTGGGGGGCAAATCTGAGGACACTGTCACGAGGAAAGCACAACTGCCACTGAGAAACTTTCACAACGTTATAGTGTCTTTAAATGGGGGCCCCAAACGTTTGGCCCTCTCCTGTCCTAGATATCGCCACGGCCAGATTACGTTGTTGTTTTTTTTTGTTCCTTTCGTCCGTTTCCTATGTCTAGGTCGCTTTTTAAAAATTTTTCCACTCGGAACTTCGAATCCGGTTCCGAATTATGGTTTGGAACAATTTATATAAGAATCAGGAGGTCGAATTTGACTTTTTTTAATGTCCCCATTTGCCTCATCACCCTTGGAGCTTAGAAAGCTCTTTTGAAGAGTAGAGTTAAAAACCTGACTTTTCACCCTTAAAAATTGCCCCCAAAGTTCCTATTGTACAAAGATTTCAAAAAATCCGATGTCCACGACTTGTGCTTTTAATTTTTTAGGTTTGGTCGCGTCGGAAGGTGATAAATGGAAAGAGCAGCGACGTTTCGTGGCATCGTTCCTCAAAGGCCTTGGCGTCGTGAAAGTAGGTTCAAAGAGGGCTGTTATGGAAGAAAGGATACTCGCCGGTCTTCGAGAAGCAATTAAAGTACGACTTTATATACAGAGAACATTTTTACCTTTTTTTTCTAGATGATCGTCGATTTGAAAGAAAAACCGACGAATCCGAATGATATTTTGCTCCACTCTTTGGGAAACGTGATCAATTCGATTGTTTTTGGTAAAATGTGGTCTTACGATGATGAGGAATGGGTTTGGCTGAGGGAAAGGTTGAAGGAAGGCGTCAAACTTATCGGTGTCGCCGGTCCCATTAATTTTCTCCCTTTTCTGAGGTAAGCCGTTTAAGTGGAGAAGCTAAAATGGGAAATTTTTTGGGATGGTAACCATTTCTACCTATTGTGCAGGAGGGTCACTATTTTCAGTATATATTAGCCACCAGGACGCTCTGGGATAGCAGAAATTCTCATTTCATGAGGAGCTCCTCCTGGAGTGCGTAATTGGTCTCTTTCTTATCCCAGAAGTGTAAAACTATTTTAAAATTTTGAAGGATTCCATTAGGAAAAGGATGAAATAACGAATAATGAAAGGAAAAAAAATCACTTAAGTTGCATGAATAAAAAGTGTACGCGGAAATGAAATGAAAAGTGCATCCGAAGGTGAAATTCCAAGGGAAACCGACTGTCGTTTACGTCGAAAAGACTTTCTCGGGAAAAGAAATTTGAAAGAAATGTGACCCAGAGACCTGTATTACTGACCCGCGGGCAAGATGGTCGGAAGGGGGGGAGGGCGTACAAAATTACTCGTCTAATCTATGGTAGATTAGGATGTAATGGTCCGTAGGTGGTGGCCTGGATACGGCTCGTCGCTACGATATCTCGTCGAAGGCAAACGAATGACTCATCGCCTCTACCAGAAGATCGCCGACGAGAAAGAAGAAGGCGAAGACCTCCTCTCATCATACAAAAACGCCATCAATAAAAATTCAGGGAAATTTTTCGACAGGAAACAAATGTACCACGTCTTAGCAGACATGTTCGGTGCGGGAAGCGACACTTCATTAACGACAGTCCGATGGTTCATTTTATTTATGGCATCGAATCCAACAATCCAGGTATTTTCCCCAACAAAAGGTTTTTCCACTCCTTTCACCTTTAATTTTAGAAAAAATTGCATAAAGAGATCGATCTCGTTTTGGGCCAAAGAAAAGAAATTTGTTTAAGCGATATGGAATTCATGCCATACACATTGGCCTCCCTATACGAAGCACAGCGCATAAGATCCATCGTCCCATTAGGTTTTTCAATTATTTTTTATTTATTCACAATTTTTTTTAAGGAATTCCTCATGGGACGTGGGAAAAAACAACTTTGGCCGGATACGAAATACCACCGCAAACCATGATATTACCCCTTCAATGGGCCATCCATATGAACCCTAAGGAATTTTTCAACCCCGAAGAATTTCGTCCAGAACGTTTTTTGAACGAAGAAGGGAAACTAATCAAAAAACATGACTACTTCTTACCTTTCCAATGCGGTAATTAATTTTTTTACCCTACCTTAGTGATGCTAAACTCATTAATACACCTGGATGCTATAATATAATCTTTAACCCCATCTAGGGGGCTTTAAAGGTACTCATTACCACACCTAGGTGCTTTAAGGTACTCATTACCACACCTAGATGCTAGAGGATACTCTAATGATGTATTCTTTAGTCATTAAAACACCTAGTTGCTGTAACCTTCCCATTACCACACCTAGGTTCTTAAAAGTTACTCATTGCTACACCTAGATGCTAAAGGTTAGGACGCTCTAATCATGTATTATTAAGTCATTCATCATCTAGATGCTGTAACCTTAGCATTACCACACCTAGGTGCTGTAAACTTCCCATTACCACACCTAGGTGTTTTAACGGTGCTCATTGCTACACCTAGATGATGTAATCTACTCATTACCACACCTAGGTGCTGTAACCTTAGCATTACCACACCTAGGTGCTGTAACCTTAGCATTACCACACCTAGGTGCTGTAACCTTAGCATTACCACACCTAGGTGCTGTAACCTTAGCATTACCACACCTAGGTGCTGTAAACTTCTCATTACCACACCTAGGCGTTTTAACGGTGCTCATTGCTACACCTAGATGCTGTAACCTACTCCATTACCACACCTAGGTGCTGTAACCTTAGCATTACCACACCTAGGTGCATTAACCTTCGCATTATCACACCTAGGTGCTGTAACCTTCTCATTATCACACCTAGGTGCTGTAACCTTCTCATTACCACACCTAGGTGCTGTAACCTTCTCATTACCACACCTAGGTGCTGTAAACTTCGCATTACCACACTTAGGTGCTTTAACCTTCTCATTACCACACCTAGGTGCTGTAACCTTCGTATTGCCACACCTAGGTGCTGTAACCGTCTCATTATCATACCTAGGTGCTGTAACATTCGCATTACCACACCTAGGTTCTGTAAAATTCTTATTACCACACCTAGGTGCTGTATCCTTCGCATTACCACACCTAGGTGCTATAAACTCCTCATTACCACACCTAGGTGCTGTAACCGTCCCATTACCACACCTAGGTGCTGTAACCGTCCCATTACCACAACTAGGTGCTGTAACCTTCGCATTACCACACCTAGGTGCTGTAACATTCGCATTACCACACCTAGGTTCTGTAAAATTCTTATTACCACACCTAGGTGCTGTATCCTTCGCATTACCACACCTAGGTGCTGTAAACTCCTCATTACCACACCTAGGTGCTGTAACCTTCTCATTACCACACCTAGGTGCTGTAACCGTCCCATTACCACACCTAGGTGCTGTAACCGTCCCATTACCACAACTAGGTGCTGTAACCTTCGCATTACCACACCTACGTGCTGTATCCTTCGAATTACCACACCTTGGTGCTGTAAACTCCTCATTACCACACCTAGGTGCTGTAATGCACTCTTTACCACATCTAGGTGGTGTAAACTCCTCATTACCACACCTAGGTGCTTTAAAGGTACTCATTACTACACCTAGATGCTACATTAGTAGCAAAAAAGCTAATACATATTACTTATGTCAAAAAAGTTCCACTTCCTGCACTTTTTAGCATTTTTCTCAAATTATTTTTTTTTAGGTAAACGTGTCTGTATAGGAGAAGAGATGGCGAGAATGATGATGTTTATTTTCGGTGCCGGTTTGTTGAGCGAATTCGAAATTTCCGTCCTTGAGGAAGGTCAAGAATTGAAGAAAGCCTTGGAAGGCATTTGCGGTCTAACGTTCGGACCAGGCGACCACAAATTAATTTTCAAAAAAAGACTCAAAACTTTATAATCTAGTCGAAAAATAAAATAAAAATGTATGGGCTTTTAAATGATTGTTTTTTAGGGGTTGAATGGTTTTTTTAAACGGCGCTGAAGCCCGCACGACTTTTAGGGCATGCAGAACGGTCGGGAGCGCCTTATAAAATTCGACCTTCGCCAATCCCCACCCCGGATTTTGACAAATTACGATTTTTTTTTCTTCTCTCTCTTCTCCCCACGAAACGTCCTTGCACAATGACAAAGCTATCAGTGACACAACAACCGGTCCCGAAAATTTTGAACCACTCCCATCTCCCCGGGGTAGAAACTTCTTTCTCAAAAAGTCGTCGATCCCGAAAAAATGCCATTTTCGCACTTTTTTTAAACAAAAAATTGCATAATTAGGATTTAATGACCCACTTGAAACAGCATATTCGTTGTTTTAAAACCTACTTTTCTTATGTAATTTACATAACTTCATTTTTCCTGACACATTTTTTTTAAGGAAAATAAAATTTAAACATTTTTTTTTTTTTTTTAAATTTTTTATTGAAAAATGAATTATAAAAAATCGTATACTTTAAAAATACAAAAAAGACTTGGACAAATGTCATGTTTGAGTTGGTAAAGAAACAACAAATAAAATTTCAGGACGAAATTTTTTTAAAATTATGACTAGAGAAAGGAACCAACATCAAGAACACATGAAAAAATACAACATGACAAGTCAAAATGAACACAAAAAGACCTTTCTTAAACTTAAAAAACGCACACAGCCTCTCAATAAATACGAAAAATGAACACAAATTTAAGGAATACAAAAAAAAATTATGGCACCTTAAACTGAGATGGGAAAACGCGACATTTACCACCGGATATTCAGTCTTGTAGACGTCAATTTTCTTTCTTTCTGTGTGAAGGAACCGTTGAGGAACTTAGTGAGAGCCGGCGTTCCGCACGCCGGGCGGGAAGTTTAAAAATTCCAAGTTTGAGTCGAGGAGTGGCCTCTGCTCTAAGCTAACTTTGAAGTCTTGAGGTGTCAACGTCACTCCGGTGGTCGCCTTCAAACTCGGAACTTGCGAACCTTCAGGAACGGTTGCATGGAACGTGTGCATAAAACTAGCAAAAAACTGGAACAATTCCATCCTCGCTAGGACATCTCCCAAACACATCCGTCTTCCTAAATAAACAAAAAATAATAATTTTTGTTTTTCTAAATTTTTTTTTTTAACTTACCAACTCCAAATGGAAGAAAAAATTCTGGTTTGCAGACTTTATTTTCCGGTGTGAGAAAACGTTGTGGCCTGAAGGATTCTGGGTCTTCCCAGAGTGTGGGGTCCATGTGGACTGCATGTAAAAGAGGTACGATGTGGGCATTAGCAGGTATCGTATATCCAGCAAGTTGGACTTCTCTGTAAAAAATAAAAAAAATAAGTTTTTCTGACTACGAATGTGTTAATTTTGAACGTTTGAAAAAATAATTTACCTTTTAGCAGCGTGTGTGGTGCCCAAAGGAACGATGCTTGAAATTCGCAAAACTTCCAAAATGGTCGCTTCCGTGTATGGTAGGTAAGGGCGGTCTTCGAGTCTAGGAAGACGTCCTCGTCCGACGACGTTGTCCAATTCTTCGCGTACATTTTTGGCCACTTCCGGTTCATGGAGCATGTAAATGATGGCCCAAAGAAGGGTCGTTTTGATGGTCTCCATTCCGGCTGAAAATAGGTCGCCGATGATCTGCTGCATCTGTCTATCGTGCTGTTTTCCGTCGAAAAGCTCTTTTTCGAATCCGACAGCTTTGGCGTGGTCGATTTCAAGCAAGTAGTTGTCGAGGATGTCCCTCATGTTTCCGCTGTCGAAAGACTCGCGGTGAGAATCCACTGTTTCTTGGAAGAATTCTGCCATTTCGTTTCGGTTCTTTGGATAAAAGTTAGCTTTTGTTTTGATAAAATGGAAAATATAAATACCTGAGCGATTTTTTTGACGACTTCCTGTAAACCAGGGAGATAGCGCATTATGGGGAAGAAGTTCGCGTAACTTAGAGATCCAAAAAGGCGAAAACCTTCAGCGATTAAATTCATAAATCTGGTAAATTTCGCATCTTTTTGATTGAACCTGACGCTCATCACTAAATCGCAGATCACGTTGCTTATCGAGGTACACAAAATTGGGTTTAAATCCGTATCTGTGTCTTTTTCTTTGGTCAAAGTTTTAAGGAAAACTTCAACTTCTTTCTGCATTAAAAAAAAAATTAGCGAAAAATTTTTTTGGGGGTTGTTTTATGTTTACCATGATTCTGGCTTCCATTTGGTCTTTGTTTTGGCCTGAGTAGGTCATACCAAATTTTCTGAGTTTGTCGTGTAAAAATTTTCTTTGGTCTTTCCATAGTTTTCCGTCACTGTTTATGATACCTGAAGAAAATATATTAAAAAAATGTCCTTGGATAAAGAGGTACAAGGTGTGCGAGTTGCAAAATTTGAAGAGAAAAAAAGATTTACCGTATCCTTCGAGGATGTTTGAGAATTCGGTGTCTGGTCGTCCGGTGAAGTCTTCGCGTCGGAAAGCGTCACGGATGATTTTATAATCACTTAAAACGACAAAGAACTGATTTCCAAGTTTGAGGCTGAAGATGCCGCCGTAAGTTTTGGCGAGTTCGCCAAAATGTACGTGAGCGTCAGATTTGAGGAATGGAAGATATCCGAAGACTGGGAGACCCCAGGGGCCGGGAGGTAGACGTTTGATCGCCGTGTAGTATTTCGAGGCGATTTTGACGAGGATCAAGACGAGGAGGAAGACGAGGGAAGTCCGCGTGTCCAGATAATTGGAGAGGAGGTTTAATATCCTGGAGGTTGACATCCTGCCAGCCGACTACTTTTTTTTCGATAGTACTAGGCGCTTGGATCCACGCCGGGTTTTATAGAGAGGCGGACCCTGGGGTGGGAGTACACAATGAGGGTGGGGGGTTGTCTCCTCACCTCCACGCCTTCTCTTTTACCCAGTAGCAGACGACCGTCCCAATCGCCTTTAACCCGTCTTTTATACCCAAACTGGGTCATTTTTACCGATCGTCAAATTCGTCCCAGAATCAAAAATCAAACTTCCTCATCCAAACCACATCTAAATAGTCTAAGTGATTTCTAACCCTTATAAAAAGCAAACAAAACTTAAAATGACCCCAGCCAAAGATCCCAAAATTGGTCCAAAATTAGCTTAAACGGTTCAAAAATACAGCAAAACGTCTAGTATGGATTAGAGGGCACCCCACAACTTTCTCAAATATTCCCCCCTCCACAGACCTCTCCAGGTTTTAGGAACCTTATCAGCTTTTTAAGCGGATTTCCGTAGGAAGTAGGCTATTGAGGAGGTCGTCACGGCGGCTCCCAGGATAGAAGCTTATATATTTGTGATCAGGAAGCTCTGGGGATCACGAAAATATAGATATATATATATATATATAACTGGAGCAATTTTGGCATGTTTGTCATTGTCCGTACCTAAAATTTTCATCCTAAAATTCTGGCAACATGTTGGGAAAAGCTCAGTTTTGACGAATTTAACCAAATTGTAAGTTCGCCTCCATATTCCCCAACGCAGGGGATTGAGGCAATGAGTGGTATCTTTACCCCAAAAAGTCTTTTTTTGTGCTGAAATTCGTTCTACTAGGAAGTTTAGGTTGTTGCATTTGAAGATAAAATTTTTGGAATTTGACAAAAATTAGAATGAAAGATAGTTTTTGGGACTAGGAACAAAATAGAAAAGATTTTTGTTTTCTAAGGATAGGACACGATTTTATCGGTATTTTTATGGAAGAGCTTCCTGTTTGATTGAGTGGTTGGGGTGGCTTTTCTAATTTTCCGTTGGGCGGGCGTTCCCGTTTGTAAACAGAAGGAGTTCGATGACCCTCGGGCGTGCCAGTTTTCGGGTGGAACAGCTGATTGACCGGGTGAGGGTGCTCTTCTCTTCTGTCTCCGTGTGGTGAAACTTCGAAGGAGGGTTCGCTGACCCTCGCACTCTCTCCACTAAGCGAAATAAAAATCCGAGAGAGTTCTTTGCTCTTAATTTTTTTTATATTTCTTTTCTTTTTTTCAATTTCGATTTCGAACAATGGGACAATTTTTTTTCGATGTGGGCCAAACGTGGGAGGGTTTTACGCGCTTAACGACCGTTAAAGTCACCGGCGAGGGACTTCTCCAACTTCGTCAACTTCAAAATTTAACTTCAACTTTAGGTCGATTTTTAAAAACGATGAAGTAGGTATTCAGAGATATTTAAACCTTGGAATATTAAAGCCTTAAAAACATGATGACGACATTTCGACAAGGCCCATCATGCATTGTATCCATAGTAACAATCATGCATTTTAGAGAATTCTGGAGGAAAGGAGGCTAGTAGATAGTGACCATCCAGTTCGGATTTAAGGTCTTGTCGTTCCCCCTCCTTCCCCAGGGGTGTGAGGCAAGGGGACTTCTCAAATACCAAGCTCCAAGGAGTATACCTAATCATTAAAAAATACATTTAAAAAAAAAGTATCTAATCACTGTAATCTTTATTGATTTTTCGATAGTAAAAATCATTCATTTTAGCGAATTTAAGAAGATTTCTGGAGGAAAGGAGGCTATTAAGGTCGGTATTTTTGTTTAAATCATGTCTTGAGGATCCATCTTGCATTTTCGACAGACATAATCGACTGCGAAAATCATGCTTTTAGCGGATTTCCGCAGGAAAGTAGGCTATTGAGGTGGTCGTCAAGTGGGCTCCCAGGCTAGAGGGTATATATATATATATATATATATATATATATATATACTTATATATGGGAGGATATATATATATATATACATATATATTAGCATTTTGATATTACCATTATCCTAATTTCTTGATTTTTGGGTCGATTTTCGAGGAGGTTCAAGCAATCCATGCCCGAATTACCTTTTTAAAAAGACTCGCTTTCAAACGTCGAAACGATTTTTTGATCAATAAATATTCCATTTAGTTGACTCTTGGCGTATTTGGACTACAAATTAGGGACTTCCACGCCCACCATTATGTTTAAATCCATTTTAAGTAATAGACAGGACAAAGTCTATTGCCCCCAAAGGTGAAAGCGATATCGGAGTACATTTATTCGAAATGGGCGTTTGTGAGAGTCGATTATTGTAAAGGAACCTCAATTTAAGAATAAGCCACATGTACACACATTCAATGATAAACCACAGCGTATTAAATGGTTAACTCGTTTAAAATTAATTTTTTACTCAATAAGTAGGCACCTAAAAAAATTAGCAACTATCTGAAAAATTGCTTAGTTCGAGAAAAATATTGGTCTAGTTTTTTTTTTATCGAAACCGCAGGATTCCTCGTGCCAACATGAGAATCATTTGGCGATTTTCGAAAATTTTGACTTTAAGGAGGTGCCACGCCTCTCCAGTTAAGCGAAATATCTTCCAATTACATATCAAATCCGTGAGACCTTGTAATTATAGAAGCAAACTCAATAAACCCAATCGTATTATAAAAATGAAAAAGAGACAGCAAAAAAGTGGAAAGCGATTAACTTTCTAAATTAAGGGGGATATTCTAATGTTTAGGAAGTTGGCGCTGTATAAAAAAAAGGAGAGGAATCAGCGGAAGAAATTCGGTAGGATTTTAAAACTGGGTCAATTTTGAAAAGTTGTTCCAGTTTCGTGGTCTCCAGTAGTTGCTTTTAGGTATGTTTCTACGACTTTCTCAAAACATTAGCGAACTACAATGAAAGTTAACAAAAAACTAGTCATCAAAGATGTTATAGGGAAATAATAGTTTACACTCCGAAGATTTCATTTGAACTCATTTTTGGGTAAAAGAACCATTTTACTTTTTTAGATGAAGACATCAAAATTGAGGCCCAAAGACCACTTTTTCCATTTAAAAGGGCCCAAAACTACCTCGAGATGTGGTTAAAATTGGCAAAAAATGATCAAAAATGGCCAAAAAAAGAGTGAAATTAGCCTCTGTTTTATATTGATCGTGCAAAGAGGTTTTAGGTATTTTTGGTGATGAGAGCAAATTTTTCTTGGATGACTAGAAAATTAAGAGAAATTAAAAGGACGATGTTTTTTACATAATTTTGGTCTTAGCATACTGGATCGGCGGAAGAGTTCGTCGACCCCGCGAAGCAAGAATACGCTCTACAAACCGGAGCGGTGAAAGTAATGGGTTGCCAAAAAAACCTGCTCACATACTCCGCTATTTTTACACACAGGCGTCCCCCGCCCGGAGAAGGTCCCTCTTGACACACTCCCACTCCGAAATCTGTCACTTCGACGCCGCATAAAATGTCAAAAAAACCGATTTAAAATTTTTTGACCTCAAAATTAGGTCAAAACGCAATTTAATTTCATAAGAACTTCGCTAAACCCAAACATTGGTCCAAGCATTTTTTTTTCTCTTGACTTCAATGCAAACAAAAAATTTTAAAAACAAAAAACAATTTCGCAATCGGGTAATTTTGCCTTTTTTCAACAATCTCGCGTGGTGTAGATTGTTATGAGAAATTTTTTTTCTTGAATGGAATTTGAACCTTCCAAGGAGGATCTACATTTTTTTGTTCATAATTTTTATTTAATTTTGTTAAAAGTCTTCAAATTAACAACAATAAAATTAAGAAATAGTCTCTAAAAAACCTAAAAGTTGAAAACTGAAAGATAATCAACGATTTTTTAACTTTATGACAGAAAATTGACTATTTTTTGGTTTGATTTTGAAAGAAAAATTCACTTTTTGGATGTCGATATTGTGAGCTTTGATGGAAAAATGGATTTTTTTTATTGTCAACTTCAGTTTTTTCGACACAAATTTTTTTTAATATTATTTTCTTGCAGCTTAAAATTTATGGTTTTTGTACTGAAAAAGGGATTTTCTTGTAGATTTTAAGGTTTTTGATGTGGCTCGTTAAGGGTCGATTTTGAGGGTTTTGACAGTAAAATAATTGTCTGGTTTTTAAATAATTAAATCTCAAGCTTTTTGATAGAAAATTTTAAATTTAAAAAAGGAGATTTTGGATTTATATTTGGAAATGTCGTTCACTATACCAATTTTTGTCAAAATTTCTTCCCTCCATAAAAAAAAAATTTGATTTGATTTTTTTTTAAATTCCAATCATTGACTAATGAAACAAATATTTGACCCCGTTCTAGTGAATTTATTTTTCTTATGAAATATTTTCTCGTATTTACATTTCCTTGGCGAATCGACAATTTCCGTTCAGGAAACAGCCAAACGTGTTTTTTCTCCCATAAATAATAAATTAGACGCAAAATAGCAAAATAAATTTGTTTTGATAAAACTACGTGTTTTTGTATTTTCTTGATTTTTTATTTTTTCCAAAGAAGTTTGAACTGACAATTTTAATCGTCGTATTAAATTTCTGCATTTTTTGCAATTCCTTGTAAAAAATACTGAAAACGTACATTATTCAGAGGGGTCAATAGCTGAAAAGGTCATTTTTTTAAATGATTGAACTTTTAGCTGCATCGTCAGATATTTTCATATCGTGCAAAATTAAATTTTTTTATAACTATTTAAAATTGAAATCCAACCCCTATATGGGTTTAGGCAATTATTGGGGTTTATGGATTTTTTTTTTACCTCAGCATTTCCTCTTAAACTTTAAAACCTCTAAATCCAAAAAACCAATTTTGGTAAAAAGGCAAGTTAAATTGAAATTTAGGACATGTGAGCTCTTATAAGCTTACTAATAGTGCCCATCATAAATAATAAACAACTCTTGACCCTGGATTAATGAGTTTATAAAAAGCGGTCGTTGACAATAAGAATAATCAAACAGAATGTGTTATGATGCAGAAAAAAAATTAAATATTTTTCAAGTATTAAACCCTTTTTTTCGTCCTCAAACAAATAATCCTATTGTTCGTTCTCCACTAAAAAGGTTACGAAGATCAAATTAAAAAAAAGAAGATTATGTTTGAAAAGTTTATAAAGAAAGTAGGCACGTTTGTTGTGGGAGGGGAAGGAATAAGACGGTTTTCTCATCCGATATTTGTTTTAAATCCTTGGGGCCTATTTGTCCTCGCATTCTCTCACCTTTTATTTAATATTTTCGTTTAATTGTTTAAAAAAAAATTATTTATGTAAATGAAATTCGAAGAATATGTGAGGCTTTTCATGTTAATTAGGTCCCTATCTAATTTCGCCTCTCGCGGTTTTTCTGGGGTCAGCATTTTATTTTAAAAAGCGAATAATTTTTCAAAAAGAGTTTTTCACTGAAAATTTAGTCCGAGACAATATGTGAAAAGTTGGTAGCATTGGCTAGGAAAAGTGTGGCAAAAAAAGTTTACGATTAAGGCTAGGAGTTATATCAGGTTGGAGGCTTGAACATGGTCCTGTGGAGAGACTACTTCAAAATATAAAGGATAGGGAAGTTAAGGATGTCATTAAATACTCATTCATTAGTATACTAAAAACCCAGTACCAAGGTGATATCAGGTTCATGGATCCAAGAGCTGTTTGTTTATTAATGTTTGTTAATTGGTAGCCTCCGCTGTTATAGGTGGCACATGCATCTATTCGTGGCCTCCACATCCATCTATAGGTGGCCTCCAGATCTATCTATAGGTGGTCCACACATCCATCTATAGGTGGCCTCCACATCCATCTATAGGTGATCCACACATCCATCTATAGGTAGCCTCCACGTCCATCTATAGGTTGCCTCCACGTCCATCTATAGGTGGCCTCCACGTCCATCTATAGGTGGCCTCCACGTCCATCTATAGGTGGCCTCCACGTCCATATAAAGGTGGCCTCCACATCCATCTATAGGTGGCCTCCATATCTATCTATAGGTGGTCCACACATCCATCTATAGGTGGCCTCCACATCCATCTATAGGTGGTCCACACATCCATCTATAGGTAGCCTCCACGTCCATCTATAGGTGGCCTCCACGTCCATCTATAGGTGGCCTCCACGTCCATCTATAGGTGGCCTCCACGTCCATCTATAGGTGGCCTCCATATCTATCTATAGGTGGTCCACACATCCATCTATAGGTGGCCTCCACATCCATCTATAGGTGGTCCACACATCCATCTATAGGTAGCCTCCACGTCCATCTATAGGTGGCCTCCACGTCCATCTATAGGTGGCCTCCACGTCCATCTATAGGTGGCCTCCACGTCCATCTATAGGTGGCCTCCACGTCCATATAAAGGTGGCCTCCACATCCATCTATAGGTGGCCTCCAGATCTATCTATAGGTGGTCCACACATCCATCTATAGGTGGCCTCCACATCCATCTATAGGTGGTCCACACATCCATCTATAGGTAGCCTCCACGTCCATCTATAGGTGGCCTCCACGTCCATCTATAGGTGGCCTCCACGTCCATATATAGGTGGCCTCCACGTCCATATATAGGTGGCCTCCACATCCATCTATAGGTGGAATCCAGATCTATCTATAGGTGGTCCACACATCCATCTATAGGTGGTCCACACATCCATCTATAGGTGGCCTCCACGTCCATCTATGGGTGGCCTCCACGTCCATCTATGGGTGGCCTCCACGTCCATCTATAGGTGGCCTCCAGATCTATCTATAGGTGGTCCACACATCCATCTATAGGTGGTCCACACATCCATCTATAGGTGGCCTCCACGTCCATCTATAGGTGGCCTCCACGTCCATATATAGGTGGCCTCCACATCCATCTATAGGTGGAATCCAGATCTATCTATAGGTGGTCCACACATCCATCTATAGGTGGTCCACACATCCATCTATAGGTGGTCCACACATCCATCTATAGGTGGCCACCACGTCCATCTATGGGTGGCCTCCACGTCCATCTATGGGTGGCCTCCACGTCCATCTATAGGTGGCCTCCAGATCTATCTATAGGTGGTCCACACATCCATCTATAGGTGGCCTCCACGTCCATCTATAGGTGGCCTCCACGTCCATCTATAGGTGGCCTCCACGTCCATCCATAGGTGGCCTCCAGATCTATCTATAGGTGGTCCACACATCAATCTATAGGTGGCCTCCACATCCATCTATAGGTGGCCTCCAGATCTATCTATAGGTGGTCCACACATCCATCTATAGGTGGTCCACACATCCATCTATAGGTGACCTCCACATCCATCTATAGGTGGCCTCCACGTCCATCTATGGGTGGCCTCCACGTCCATCTATGGGTGGCCTCCACGTCCATCTATAGGTGGTCCACACATCAATCTATAGGTGGCCTCCAGATCTATCTATAGGTGGTCCACACATCAATCTATAGGTGGCCTCCACGTCCATCTATAGGTGGTCCACACGTCCATCTATAGGTGGCCTCCACGTCCATCTATAGGTGGCCTCCACGTCCATCTATAGGTGGCCTCCACGTCCATATAAAGGTGGCCTCCACATCCATCTATAGGTGGCCTCCAGATCTATCTATAGGTGGTCCACACATCCATCTATAGGTGGCCTCCACATCCATCTATAGGTGGTCCACACATCCATCTATAGGTAGCCTCCACGTCCATCTATAGGTGGCCTCCACGTCCATCTATAGGTGGCCTCCACGTCCATATATAGGTGGCCTCCACGTCCATATATAGGTGGCCTCCACATCCATCTATAGGTGGAATCCAGATCTATCTATAGGTGGTCCACACATCCATCTATAGGTGGTCCACACATCCATCTATAGGTGGCCTCCACGTCCATCTATGGGTGGCCTCCACGTCCATCTATGGGTGGCCTCCACGTCCATCTATAGGTGGCCTCCAGATCTATCTATAGGTGGTCCACACATCCATCTATAGGTGGTCCACACATCCATCTATAGGTGGCCTCCACGTCCATCTATAGGTGGCCTCCACGTCCATATATAGGTGGCCTCCACATCCATCTATAGGTGGAATCCAGATCTATCTATAGGTGGTCCACACATCCATCTATAGGTGGTCCACACATCCATCTATAGGTGGTCCACACATCCATCTATAGGTGGCCACCACGTCCATCTATGGGTGGCCTCCACGTCCATCTATGGGTGGCCTCCACGTCCATCTATAGGTGGCCTCCAGATCTATCTATAGGTGGTCCACACATCCATCTATAGGTGGCCTCCACGTCCATCTATAGGTGGCCTCCACGTTCATCTATAGGTGGCCTCCACGTCCATCCATAGGTGGCCTCCAGATCTATCTATAGGTGGTCCACACATCAATCTATAGGTGGCCTCCACATCCATCTATAGGTGGCCTCCAGATCTATCTATAGGTGGTCCACACATCCATCTATAGGTGGTCCACACATCCATCTATAGGTGACCTCCACATCCATCTATAGGTGGCCTCCACGTCCATCTATGGGTGGCCTCCACGTCCATCTATGGGTGGCCTCCACGTCCATCTATAGGTGGTCCACACATCAATCTATAGGTGGCCTCCAGATCTATCTATAGGTGGTCCACACATCAATCTATAGGTGGCCTCCACGTCCATCTATAGGTGGTCCACACATCCATCTATAGGTGGCCTCCACGTCCATCTATAGGTGGCCTCCACGTCCATCCATAGGTGGCCTCCACGTCCATCTATAGGTGGCCTCCACGTCCATCTATAGGTGGCCTCCACGTCCATCCATAGGTGGCCTCCACGTCCATCCATAGGTGGCCTCCACGTCCATCTATAGGTGGCCTCCACGTCCATCAATAGGTGGCCTCCACGTCCATCTATAGGTGGTCCACACATCAATCTATAGGTGGCCTCCAGATCAATCTATAGGTGGTCCACACATCAATCTATAGGTGGCCTCCACATCCATCTATAGGTGACCTCCACATTCATCTATAGGTTGCCTCCACATCTACCTATAGGTCTATTGTAGCGAAACCGTTTAATTTTACGGTATCATCTCAATTTATAAGTAACCTTGGGTGGGAAGTTTGCCCACTCTAAATATTGGGAAATCGCTAAACTTAATTAAAATTAAAAATTCTCTTTCCGGATCACTTTCTTTGAAAATGAGGCTTTTCAAAGCTAAGTGCGACTGCGAGGCAATCTCACTTTTAAAAAGTTAAAAAAAAAAAAAATAGCGTTTGACCTTGAACAAAAACCACGAGCCTTGCCAGACACCTGGAAATGAGTCATTCAAATAAAATTAGTCACTTTTTAATAAAATAAATAAAAAATTATCCCCTACACTTATTATACAATTTCAAATCAATGTTTTGAATGTGACGTAACAATTTCGTTGGGTTTAAAAAAAAAATCGATTTGACAGGAAGTCTGCGAATTCGAACCCTTCGAAGAGCTCAGCGATTTCAAACTATCTGGAAAGCGAGAAATCCCACAGTTCACAAACTGTCTGGTCTCGTAATTTAAGAGCCTAACTAGGAAGTCCTCTCAAAAAATATAAAAAAAATCAAGGAAACGTCTGGATTTCCAGACTTCCCGAAGGGACAAAAAAAAAAAGAGCATTTTTCAGGGGTCAAAAGATTCCTTTTCATACGATAATATTGTGCCAACTTTTTTCTTTTCTTCCACTCAAAAAAACAAAAACGTGTTGAAATATTCGGAATTTGGTCTTTAGTTTGCTGATACGTAGGTGATTGTGCTAAATAAGTGTCATTAACTTTTCTGGTTCCTTTTTTTCGTTAACACGAGGAGAAAAAGAAAACCAAAAAAAATGGCTTAATTTAAAAACAATCTTTTCTTACGTTGTGAAAATTTTTATATTTTAAGAAAATTACAATTGAATTTTGGGAGGAAATTGGGGTATAATGTGCGACCCAGTTGAGTATTGGGATTTGCACGAAGAGATCCAGTTAGTCCGCTTGTTTTGGGCATTCTCCTTATCCCATTTTCCTTTTGACACGTTTCGGCCCCTCACGATCCCTCTCCATTAATCAAGGGTCGATAAAAACAAAACGGAAGCCTTCTTTTTTCCAAGCCTCCGCGAAATATAAGACGCAGGGGGAAAAGATAAAGATGAGCAAATGGAAGCAAGTCGGGAATGCCGAAAGGCTTTGAGATTCGAAGGTCAACCCCATTCACATCCTAGGCGCTAACCTTTCATTCATAGTGCCCGACCGCCAACTTTTTATCTAATCCCTTACGTAAGGCTCAAAATATCGCATTAGAAAAATAACAAACCTTTTTCCGTCGCAATACATATTTGCATTTTTTAGCTTTAAAAGTAGGAAATGAGCGGATTTCGACCCTCAACTGTTGAGAAATTGTGGATTTTTGACCTCCCCCGATAACGAACATTATGATAACCAGTTTGCTTCCTTTTAATTTTCACGTTTATCACCGTGACCCCTCGGTGACATTTCAATTGTGCGAAAATTGCATAAATTTATCATCAACTTTTTGACGCCTTTTCGTTGTCCGAACGCTCTTTATCGGAATATGATTAAAATATTAATTATAAAAATTATGACGCACAATTAACGTTTTTAGAATTTCGGTGTTTTGTTTTTACAGTGCGATAATACGATTGTATGACCCCAAATGAATTTTTTTAAATAAAAGAAAATGAATAATAGATTTGCCCTACTTAAACAATTTTTAGGTCAATTTTGAGTACAAATAACTAGGCAATACTTAAATTAATTTATAATTAAAACTTTAAACTTTAAACATACTTACCTAAAATACGATTTCCTCAGGTTAGCCGATGGACAATTGGACTTGAGGAGCCTAACCCAATACAGACCTCTCCACAAACATCGTATTATCCCTACCAACTACCTCCCACCACGCTCCCCTTACCACTCCTACCCTTCTCGACCATCCCCCACCACCCCATCCAACCTTTTCCCCCACCCTCCTCTCACCCATCACTTCCCCTGCCCTCCTGGACCCTACATCCACCTCCCAACGCCCTCTTCTCACCAACCCTACTTCACCCCACTACAATCTCACCTCCTTTCCCTGAAAAATACCATTTATAAACGTTTTTTTGTTATTGCTATAGGCTTGGAAACCAAATAAGCCAACTTATGTATTTCCCCATTTGGACCTTCGAAATATCAGTTCTACCGAAAATGCCTACGAATGTTGCCAAAAATACCTAAAGCTGCTAAAATAGCGTATTTTATGGACTTTTTCTCTTTCGGGTTTTCTCTTTTGTCACTTATCTGACTCCACAAATACACGTGGCTATCAAAACGAGACATTAATGATTAAATTCTTTTATTTATAGGTTATCACGAGAAATTTTTACCGACACTTCCTGAGGTTCAAACATGGGTTAAACAAAACTAATTGTTTTAATTAATTAAAAGAGGATTGACCTCTTACTTGGGAACTGACAACAAATTTATTTCCCATCAAATTTGACACGAAAAAAATTGTCACTTGAGAAAATAATTTGTGGAAAAAATCACGAATTTCTGACTCCGGTTATGGAAAAGGACGTGTCGCTGTTTTGAATAAACGAGGAAATATGGACGATTCATTTTTTAAAAGACTAATAACCTCATTTTTTTTCCTCCCCCGGCGTCTTTATCTTCCCATCCTCTAGTTCAAGGCCGTCCAATCCACTAATCTCGTGTTGATTCTTTTTTTTCGAGCGTACGTCTTTGTTTTTCGAGAAAAAAGAAAATATTTGTTTAAAGGGAATTCAGAATTTTGCAAAAATCCAAAAGATTACGATATCGCTTTTTTTGCTTCTTTTATTTTATTTTTTCCTTTTTCTTGAATGACCCTTGATTAGCACTCGCAGTTTTCTCAAGTTTAACTCGTGTTCGTCGACATCCGATATCCGTGGGTTACCTGTTTGTGATATCTTCTGATATTTTACCTTTTCTTCTATTTTTCCATCTTCTCATTATCACCTATCTCGTCCAGTTTAATGTTAAAATAAATGCGATTGTGAATTTATTTTTTTCACATGTCTAGCAACCCCTAAAGGTGATTTATTGAGCATTAAATTGATAGGATACTAACGTTTTCGTAGGTTTTATTCACCAAAGAGGGGACCACTTTTTTGGCAAGAAAATTATTGTCTTTTTATTCCATCCCAAATGTGGTTTCTGGGTGAAAAACACGAATATGAAGTCAGTTTCGGGACATGAAAACATTTTTTTCTACACCCAAGGGTCACTTCTTCACTTTTTGACCAAAAATTTTAATTTTTTGATTTCACCCAAAATGTGGTTTCTGACTGTTTAAAGAGTGAAAAACACAAATCTGAAGTCAGTTTTGGAAAATGAAAAAAAAAAAAATTTTTTTTTTGACCTCACTAAAGGGGGGGACCCTTCTTTACTTATTCTGACCAAAAATTTTCATTTTTTGATTTCATCCAAAATGTGGTTTCTTACTGTTTAAAGAGTGAAAAACACAAATCTGAAGTCAGTTTTGGAAAATGAAAAAAAATTTTTTGACCTCACCAAAGGGGGGACCCTTCTTCACTTATTCTGACGAAAAATTTTCATTTTTTGATTTCATCTAAAATGTGGTTTCTGACTGTTTAAAGAGTGAAAAACACAAATCCGAAGTCAGTTTTGGAAAATGAAAAAAAAAAATTTTTTTGACCTCACCAAAGGGGGACCCTTCTTCACTTATTCTGACCAAAAATTTTAATTTTTTGATTTCATCCAAAATGTGGTTTCTAACTTTTAAAGAATGAAAAACACAAATCTGAAGTCAGTTTTGGAAAATGAAAAAAAATTTTTTTGACCTCACCAAAGGACCTTCTTCACTTATTCTGACCAAAAATTTTCATTTTTTTATTTCATCCAAAATGCGGTTTCTGACTGTTTAAAGAGTGAAAAACACAAATCTGAAGTCAATAAATTTTGGGAAATGATTTTTTTTTTTTTTTTTTTGCTTTCACCCATTGACTTTGACCAAAAATTTTCATTTTTTGATTTCATCCAAAATTGGGTTTCTGGCCGTTTAAATGGTGAAAAGCACGATCCAAAGTCAGTTTTTTATATCATCTTTGAGGGGCCATCCTTCTTCACATTTACAAGAAAATTTTCGTTTTTTTTTTTTTATTTCAACCAAAATTTAATTCTAGGGTCGAAAAACACGAATCGGCGTTTTTTAATTTGTTGAACGGTGTTTCACAAGTCAAAAAAAATTTATATAAAAATTCCGGACCTCAAGGGGCTTTTATTTTAATCCATTAATGTTGCCAGTTAAGTTTATTAGCCAATTGACCTTTTTACACTTCAATTATGCTAAAAGAAGAACGATTAAGATCGGAAATATTCAAGATCAAAGACGTCTGAATCAGTCAGTGATTTGATATGTTGGTCAATGTATACAAAATTCGATGTATGAGGCCCCCTTGTATGGAAATTTTAAAACGCACACCTTAAGAATTATTCAAAAGGTTTCCTACACAACTATTTTCGAGAAAAAAACGATTCTAATTACTCAGGGGGGAACAAAAATTAAATAAAAATAAACTTGACAGTCACGGCCTTGCTTCGAATCGCTTCATGCATTAAGAACGGTGCAAGGTCGAAGCCATTGAAGCTTTCAATTTCCCCTCCCCCTGCCCTTCCTTAAAAAAACTCGCACCCGCTAAAAGCAATTAGAATCATTTTTGCAGTGTTTGACTCGGGATTATTCCCATTTTGTATATTATTAAGGATGCCAAGGTTTTTGACCGGAACGCCTTGAAAGTTATATCGGTTTTATTTGAGTTTTATTTCGATCCTCTTTTGGTCATTATCGCCAAGTATGAATCTATAATGTTATGCGTAGTACGATCATTTGGATGTTTTGTCTTCGATTAACTTTTTTATCCTAGAGTCCTAAAGTCAAATAATCTGGAACACGAAACGACTTGTACCTAGGGGAATGAGGCAACGAACAGCACCCTTTCCACTGTCTTGAAATTTATAGGGCTTTTTCCTATCATACTTTTGATTTGATCCAAAATGTCAATCGATCCTCGGATGCTCATACTCAGTCTCACAGATTACCCCTTAATCTAAAAACTTAGATTTTTCTTCTAAAAACCCAAAAAAACACCAAATTTTAGTCTCAATATGCATTTTTCCGCCCTAAAAAGTTCCTTTTGCATTCGATGTCCTCCCAAGCGTCATGTGGTCAAAGCAGGAACTCAAGCAGGTTTATATTAATATCAATAACCTAAATTAAAATCTGTTTTCAAGTTTAAAAATAGCAGATTCGTCGAAAAAATGTGGATTCTAAGAAAGAAGTCTACCTTTTATGTCCAATTATAGTAATAATATTGTCGAGTCGATGACCGTATTTAAAACAAAAACGGCATTGTTTTCATGGATGTTCGATTCTTAGAAAAACAAAAGGGAAGATATTGTCCTATTAGTGCTGAGATCGCTTTTAGTCCCTATTCGAATCGATCGCATTCTTCAAACGTCGGCTACTTCGGTAATCTTCCAAGGTTTTCGGATCTGTTCCGGTTAAAATGGATGTTTGTTGAATAAAAAAAGGGAGTCGTGAGATGTTGGAGAATGCTGTGCGATGTGGCTATTGAAATTAGTCGTGATGAGGGGGGAAGTCGGGATGTGGGGCACCAGCATCACTTGACTAGGTCACCGAGCCGCGTCTCCCCCTTTCTCCCGACTCCCACAACTTCCTAATTGCTACGGAACCCTCCCGGTAAAGATCCTGTCCTCGATCCCGCCGTCCTCTACCCAAAATAAACGATCCCAATCTTCTCGTTTAGAACCGATGGCTTCAGGAAGATGTCCAGGGATTTTTGTAAACGGTTTTTCGTCCAATATCCCACCTCCAGGAGGCCCAAAACAATGAAAAATGGTTAAAACCTCTGTTTTTTTGTTCTGCAACACTGAAAGGCTTCAAAATCATTGGAAATTGGACTGTTATCACATAAAATGCTAAAAACGACTTTAGTCCAAAAAAGTGTTTTTTCTGTCCAAAAGTGCATGGTTGGGACATATTCTAAAGCAGAATGTTTTGTAAAGTCTTGGAAACCTTAGGCCTCAGTGTCTTAATGGCTACGGGCTAACGGCTTTGATAGACTGGAACACAGCTCAGGGGAGTGAGGCAATGAGTAGCACCTTTAGTGAGGTATAATTTGTTCCACAATATTGTTGCAGTTTTATTTAAACGGTGGGAATAAATTGGAAAAACGACCCTGGGGGAGAATTATTAATAAAAAAGAAAGTCTTGGATGAGGTCGTTGGTCCCCGGGTCGGTCCGCGGAGGCCGCGAGTCGAGAAAATCGAACTCAAATCGGCGCATATTAAAAGGTCTTTGACCGCCCCGTTGCAGTTCTGCATCTGACTCGCGGCCTTGAAACCGTACACACAATTACTCCCTTTTTCTTTCTCACTCTCTCTTTCCTTTCCTTCGCTCCCGACCGTTTCGTCTTCACTATCTTTTTTTCCCGACTGGATTCCGATGAAATGGAGGAAGACGAAAATGGTCATTCACTTAGCAACATTTTACGATTTGTTTTTCTACAAAAAATGCAATTTCGATGTCTCAAATCTTAAGAACCTTTGCGATGGTGTGACCAATGGAATGAATTTTTTAAAGAGAGCGTGCTAGCTATAGTGGACCAACCGATTATCTGCCAAACTTTTGACCTGACAAAAAAAAGTTCACAAGCGAACTCCCCTTAGATTTCAGCAAGGATTCGATTGAGATGAATACATTTTGATCCGACATTCAGGGTACTGCCCTAATTTCCTTATTTTAGATACGAAGCCTATGTTTTGACGATAGAAATCGAATTATGATTGATTTCCAGCAACTTAGAACACATTTTTGATAGGAGTTACGAATACTGTTCCTCTTTACATGGACCAACCGATTATCTGCCAACATTTTGACCTTAGATTTTAGCGAGGTATCGATTGGGATCAATAACTTTTGGATGCAACATACAGGGTGCCCCAGAACGACCCTACAAGTCCTACGTTTTGACGATGGAAATCGATTCTAAGCTTGATTTGCAGTAGCTTTTACTTAAAACTCTTTTTTGTTGAGACCAAAAGTTCTGGAGTTACGAATTTGGTGCCCCAGTGGCTAACATGGATATACAGTATTCGTAACTCCTAAACTTCTGGACCTTCTCAGCCATTACTAGGCATCACCTTTTCAATCGCCTCAACTTCTTAGGTGTCCACTATTAGCACTTTCGATAACCGATGATTCTCTCCACAATTCACTGCTAATTAGAAGGGAAAAAAAAAAGTTTATAAATGAGTAAAAAGGTTGAAAACAAGAAAACAAGGCCCATTGACCTATACGCTTTCACATAATCGTTTTGATGGGATAAACCGCATGAATGAAAGTTGTTCGAGGCTACTGTCCCTAAGTTGCAATCAAAACAGTGAATCTTAATAGTGGAGAAGTTGTAGGGGAAGTGGGTCACCCATAAGTAGTATTTATCCATGGAAACTGGACCAGAAGAAGAAAGTTATTTACAGATTGCACCTTATGATCTAACAAGAAAGTCGTTCAAGTACGAAAAATTGAACTTTGACAAAAAAAGTGTTTAAAGATTGAAATAGTTTACGGAGAAAGCCCTGTCCTCTTTTAAGTCTTTAACTGCACTCTCATTTGTACTCTCTCCATCTGTCTCTTTCTTCTTAAAGGTTTTCAGGTGGGGGTGGCCTCTCTCTTTCTTTATGTATCGATACACCTCTTTCTCTCTTCATCATCCGATCTGTAATTTATTCAGAGGAGGAAAGCTCTCGAATAAGGAACAGAGGAGGCGAAAAGATTAAAACGTCTATTGACCCACTTTCAAACATTTGAAGGGGATATCCTCAAAAGCCTAGAAAGAGAGGAATAGGGAATCTGTGAATGAAAAATTGGAAAGCTCATTAAAACACTCATTATCAAGTCCATTTTTCAAATTTTTTTAAAGCACATAAAAATTGTCTTCATTCTCTACAAGTTGTCCATCAGTTTGGGTATATTTGTGTATTCTTTTTAGGCCACCTTGAAAAAGTTATAAAAAGGTCTGAGGAACTGATAATGCACTTCCGTCCCAAATGCAAATGTGGCCCATAACCAAATTTGTTTTTTTTTTTTTCGAGATGTGGGAGGGAAAGAAAGCTTATGATTTTGTTGGTCATCGTCGAGGGATAAAGCGTGTAAAATCGAGCACGTAATCTAGATCTTGGAGTTCTAGTTCGGGTGAGACAAAGTCCGGATCGAATAGTGCGACGATTTTTCGAGACGAGAAAAGAAATTGAATTTTATGACTTTGAGTGCAGTTTCGAAAGGACCTATGCTGTTATTTGAATTCCATGGATGAACTGGGATCGGGGATGAGATGTTAGGTTTAGCCAAAAAATACTATGTACCTCAAAGCTCACAAAAATCAGTTTTAACTTTTTGAAACCTGAGTTATTACGAGTTGCAACATGGTACTGAGTTGGGGATAGGGGGAGGGAGAAGTTGGAGAGTGGGGGAGGGTAGTGGTAGTGATGGCAGTGGGAGTGGGGGTGGGGGGCTGGAGTGGAAGGGGGGATGTAGTTTGGGGAGTGGTGGAAATGGGTTAGCAAGTTAAGTGGAGGTGGGGGTGGTTATTGGTATGGTGAAGATGAGTTGGGGGTAGTAAGAAGGAGAAAGAGGGGGTAGTAAGAAGGAGAAAGAGGGGGTAGTAGAGGGGATATTTTGGGGGTTAGTTGGTTGATAGTTGGGGGGATAGTTAGGGGGTTAGTTTGGAGATAATTTAAGGTAGTTAAGGAGACAGTGAAGGGGAAATTAGTGTGAATAGTTGTGGGACAGTCTAGGGAGGTAATTTACGGTGATAATTTGGGGAAGGTATTTGGGTTTTAGTTTGGGGGATAGTTTTACGTAGAATTGGGGGAAGATATTTGGGAGATGGTTTGGATAGTTGGAAGTATAATTGGGAGAGGGAGATATTTGGGGGATGATTAGAGGCATTTGGAGGATAGTTGGGGGCGATTTGGGGGTATAGTTGGGGGAGGGCAGTTGGTTAGAGTTGGGGGTATGGTTGGGGATGTAGTTGGGAACAGTTGGGGGATAGTTGGGAAAGATTTGGGGGTAGAGTTGGGTAGAGTTGGGGACAGTTGGGTAGAGTTGGGTTAAGATTTTGGGGACAGTTGGGGGGTATAGTTAGGGTATAGTTTGGGGTATAAGTTTGGGGTATAATTGGGGGTGTAAGTTGGGGGTATAGTTAGGGGAATAGGTGGGGGTATAGTTAGGGGGTATATTTGGGGTATAGTTGGGGGTAGAGTGGGGGTAGAGTGGGGGTAGAGTGGGGGGGGGTGGAGTGGGGGTTGAGTGGGGGGGGGTAGAGTGGGGGTAGAGTGGGGGTAGAGTGGGGGGTAGAGTGGGGTATAGTGGGGGTATAGTTGGGTTATGTTTGGGGTATAATTGATGGTATAAGTTGGGGGTATAGTTGGGGGAATAGTTGGGGGGAATAGTTGGGGGGTATAGTTAGGGAGTATATTTGGGGGTATATTTGGGGGTATAGTTGGGGGGTATAGTTGGGGGTAGAGTTGGGGGGGGGGTAGAGTGGGGGTATGGTGGGGGTATGCCGGGGTATAGTTGGGGTATAGTTAGAGGTATTGTTGGCTGGCATAGTTAGGGGTATAGTTGGGGGGTATAGAGGGGGATAGTTGGGGGGAAAGTTAAGGTTAGTTGGAGCTAGTTGGGGGGTGGGGGGGTTAGAACTCGGGGAGATATTTGGGGGATAGTTTGGGAGAAAGTTGGCATAGTTGGGAGATTCAGAGATAGTTTTCTTCGTTCCAACTCCATACTTTTCCTTGCGTTCTAAAAAAATTGTTTTTATTCCGAATAATCTAAGGAGTTACTGGTTCAAGGTTGGTCACCATCGAGTTCAATCGAACCGAAATAAAAATATTGATTAAAAAACAAAATGAATTCCGAGCCCCTTTTCAAAATTAATGATGGGCTTGATAATTTTTTTTTTCTTCCTTTTCTAACGCTTCTTGAGGGCGTTCTGCAGATGAATGACCGCTCAAGGACTGCCACTGGACTCAAGGAACTTATTGCATACATTTTATTTCTTCAACGCTGAAAATAATTTGCATTTTCATTATTTGCAGTTGTCTTCTCGCATAAAACTTGACTGGAAAAAAAAATTGCAATAATTTCTAAATGACTGAATTCTAGATGGATAAGATAAAGAATATTATGGCTCATTAGGTCGAGGTTCGAAAGCGGAGTAGATTTATTGGGAGGATGGGAGGTTCATCAACCTACCCCAATTAACTCCAAAACTGAGATTTTAATTCAATTTTTAAAATTTCGAAGCTCAGAAAACTCAAAATCAATATTTAAATAATTTAAAAATTTAACAAAGGATCGACCTTGGCCTTTTTATCGAACAGTTTTCGTAAAACTGGCTAATTTTAATCTTTAAAATATTATCATCAAAAAATATAATCTCGATTTTTTGTTATTTTGGTAAATCCCAAATATTTAATGGAAATTGCTGTCGCAAATACTTTTTTTCTGGTAATTCCAAACACCTATGACCCAGAATAGAATTTCCGTTGAGACCCTTCTAGAGTTTTCTTGGCCCATATAACTTTCAAAGTCAAATTTTTTTCGAAAGTGAATTTATGGACGCGTTTTAAAAGTGAAGTTTTCCGTTATTTCATTCATGAGAGTTCTTCAACCCTTCTTGTGACTTTCCCTTTGAGATTTCACTAAAGGGGTTGTCTTCGAAACCGTTAGCTCGAAAGGTTGTTCAACTTTCAAAATCTTAGTTCCAACTACCAGATCTGCTCGTCTGATTAGCTACTGGAAGGAAAAACTTGGAAGTGGCCTCGCACCGGTCTTTTCTCTCGGAGTGTAATAACAACCTTGCACCCATTCAAGATCCGGGTAAATGCCCTATCATTAAATATAGAATTACTCTCACTCGACCGTTTTTTTATACGAGGAAACTCCCTAGCGAGGCATTTCTTGGAAATCAAGCCTCGTTTCTCAGTATTGTTCGCCTTTTTCTTCTCCATAAAGCTGGAACTATCAATTTTTAGCGCCCAAGGGACTCAAAGAAACATGAATAAAATTATAAAACCAAGTTTCATTTACTTTATTTGCTTTCAAATGAATGAAGATTTTTGAGTTTTTGAAGAAGGGTGGTTTTTGTCCACCACACCTCCTAGGCCCGTCTGCCCCTGTTTGTGTTCTTCATGTCAATTTTAAAGAAAAAAATATCGATTTTCATGGTGCAGTTTTCGGGCTATTCGAATCGATTAAAAGGGGTTCGTTGAACTTCTAAAATTTCGGCTTCATGCCCAAAACGCCGTCACGGTACTTAGAAACGAATTTCGTACAAAAGAAGGCCCTTTATGAGTTTTTAAAGCGTTTAAAATTTTAATTCGTTTTCATATAAACGTATTATCCATCCGACACGGTAGGGCCATTAAAAAGTCTAATATTATTTTTAAAAGGGTTTTTTGGAACTGCAATCCGTACTTTCTAAAAGGGCATCAAACTCATAAAAAAGTTCAATCTTTTTTTTTAGTGCTAAAAAAATTGAAAAGAGAGAAAACTAATTAAATGATGCCACTTTAGAGAAGAAAATGTTTGAAAAAAAAAAAATTCGTGCAGCCTTCATTTGAAAAAAACGAAGGTCGACGTCTGGCCTCCAGATCATTAACACCTCTTTGAATACATATATCAGATACATGTGTTTGCCCTACTTAAATGTTATTTTCGTGAAAACAAACAATACCGTCTGCCCCTTTTTAGGTGAACCTTGATTTCCACACGTGTCACCGGTCACGTTTTTTCCAACGATTTTATTCATCACTTAAAAACTTTTAAGTGCTTTAAATCTGTAAAATGGAGAGTGAAAAAAATAACGCTAACAATGAAGACAAAGAGCCCAGAGTGCATCAAGGTTGAAAAAATAAAAAAAACAAGACTAAAAGCCTTGCCCGTGGGGACCATTACCTATCCCAACTCATGATTTCGAAGGACACCTTTTTGGAACTAGTTTTGTTCACGTGTATCTAAAGTTTCGCTTTATTTATCGAGTTTTTAAAATTTGTTTTCAATTGTTTTCATACGTCATAGTCTCGTGATACCCTGTTCTTGACCCGATAATCTAAAAACTATATCGCATAAAATGGTCAATGAATTGAAAAAAAATCGATATCAGCATCTTTTTATAATTAACCTTGTTCTCGATGTAAAAATGACACTGATTTAGGTCGTAGTTTGGTCAAATCGG
This sequence comes from Orius laevigatus, assembly GCA_018703685.1. Lineage (NCBI taxonomy): Eukaryota > Metazoa > Arthropoda > Insecta > Hemiptera > Anthocoridae > Orius > Orius laevigatus. Next base: position 55,906 of record JAGWEN010000396.1, on the reverse strand, counting down.
ATGGTATTTGAGTCCCGAAAATGATAATCGGTTGAAGGATCTTTTGACCGTGGGAACTTAACGGGGTCGAAGGAATTCTACCTCGGAGGGAGGATATTAACATAGAAAGAAAATAGATGAGACCAATTAGAAGGGTGCATTCACCCTCATCCCTTGAGACAAAAACTTTATTTAAATTAGAGGGGAAAAAAAGGGAACTTTGATTAGTATAGAGACAGAATGAGTGGAGGTAAAAAAAAAAAAATTCCATTAAAAAACCGGCCTTGACTAAGGGTGAGCGCACCTTTGCAGACGACCTCTTACTTGACCCCCCTTGTCGCCGCGCCGGAGGCTCCAATCTACTAATCTATTCATTTTATTCAACATTTTGTACTACGCCTTTGTCCGTTCGGGTTGAGGTTTTATTTTTGTAACGATCTTTGAAAGGAGAAATCAAATGATGCAGAAATCAAAACGTTTAAGGTCCAAATGATAGAAGAAAGCTGGAAACCTTGCTGACGTTTCCCTGAAGTCCTTAGGCTCTCTACCATGGGCCACCCCTCCCATTTCTGCGACTACAGCCTCCTATACCCCAAAATTTTGGTTTTGATATCACGGTGCCTCATTACGATTCCTCAATGAAAGATATCTCCAACCTGGGCATCATACTCAAAACCACAGTTTTAATGGCATAAGAACAAAATTATGGTACCTACGTTGACACTATCCTAAATAACCCCACTCCTATATCAAACAATCTCCAACTACCCTTTCGATTCCTCCCTGCTGGGAACTAATCCCCCCATATCTCTATTTCGCTAGAAACCCCTAACTAGCTACACGATTCTTCCCTAGAATCTCTGAGGCCACATCTCCATCACACTCAAAACGTCAGTTTTGATAGAATGACGAACATCCTCACTGTAAAACCGAGAGGCAAGCTGAGCATCTACATCCTCAAGTTCTCCAGAACCAAGGAAACCTACTACGTCTCCCATTTACTTCCACTGGACCTCCACAGAACTGAAAACTACCTATAGCCTCAGGATTTCAAGAACCTAGTTAAGGGCTTTTTCTCCCTATATGGATTGGCGCAACAATCCTTGGACTCTCAAGCATTGCGTACTGTCACTGTAGACCTAAAAGCTGTAGAAAACTCTATAGAATATTAAATACTCCATGTGAAATTACGAAATGAGCTGTTGTATAATTAAACATTCGTCTTTAGTCAGTTTTTTTTCCACCTTTCAGGTCCACAGGTGTACAGCCTAAAGGAGGTTGAGAACCCAGTGTGGTACACTTTCTTCTTAATAGTTTTTGTTGAATTGTATGCTTTGAAAAGACGAGGGCATTGAACTTGAAGAATACACCCTCACCTCGCCAGGTGCCAACCCCCCTTGTCTCCTCCTCAACCCTTTCTCGAAGCACAAAAAGAACTTCCCTTCAATTACAAAAAAAGGCTCTATTAGCCTAGACACTATTGAATCTCTGACAATGTAAGCGAGATTATAAGGATTTTATTAAATATTTGCAGATACATGTTTACCTCTTTATGATAACCTTGTGTTATTCGAAGAAAAAATGTTTTTGACAATCTATCATCAAAGATTGAAACCAAGGACGAAACTTGAACAAAGGAGCTGGAAATTTAAATCGCCTCGGGTTGTTCACCGGTATAAATCAAGGTAAAGTGCACATAACTGGAGAAGCATATTAATGACTTAATACTTCAAGGTCTCTTTAAGTTGGCACGACTGGTATATCGACTGATGTCACGTTTTGATACATTTGAACGCCTGGATATTCCCAGACTATTTGAGAGGAGACGCTGAGTCATTCGATGAGATAAATGGACGTCGGAGGGCCTTATTAAAATGATGCACAAGTTCTGCGTATGACGCCTACCCCCAGGGCCCCCGTCAGATCATCCTTTTGTTTTTTCCGAGAAGGTCACGGTCAAGCCAAATACGATTTATTCGAGGGGAGAACGACACGTAAACAAATTCGAAGAATCGCTCCCTTTTCTCATGAATGTCTTATGAGATGATTTTCATCGCGAGAAATGAGCAAAAAACATTTCTTTAAAATAATTGAGAATTATCGAGATATTGAAATAATTGAGTTTGATGTTTAATTAATATTAACTTAGAAAAATAAATAAAAAGAGAAGCTTCAGAATTCCCCCCTGATTCCCCACATACACTATCCTTCTATTTCCCCCAAACTAACCCAACACAATACTCTCCAGCTAAACCGCCCAATTGCCCTAATTTACCCAAACTCTATTGAACTCTCATATCACTCCAACTTTCCCAACTATCCAAATTCCCCAACCTACTCTAACTATCACGTTTCCCCTCCCAAAATAATCCTACTATGTACTCTTAACTTGCAATGACAAGAGGGGTAGTTTAGGATTTCTACCTCAAAGAAACCCAACTGCCCATAACATTCCCCAACGGCCAACACAATTGATCTCATCCTATCGTCCCCAAATATGTACCCCTTTGCTGCAAGCACATTCTTCAATTACTTATTCATCTACAGCCATCACCCTAATGATAACTTTGCCCGTCACGCCAACTGCCCTGCCACATAGAGGGTGTCGTCATTGATGTTAGTGGAGAGGTCTGTGCAGGCCACCTATAGACGGACGTGGAGGCCACCTATAGACGGACGTGGAGGCCACCTATAGACGGACGTGGAGGCCACCTATAGACGGACGTGGAGACCACCTATAGACGGACGTGGAGGCCACCTATAGACGGACGTGGAGGCCACCTATAGACGGACGTGGAGGCCACCTATAGATGGACGTGGAGGCCACCTATAGACGGACGTGGAGGCCACCTATAGACGGACGTGGAGCCCATCTATAGACGGACGTGGAGGCCACCTATAGATGGACGTGGAGGCCACCTATAGACGGACGTGGAGGCCACCTATAGACGGACGTGGAGACCACCTATAGACGGACGTGGAGGCCACCTATAGACGGACGTGGAGGCCACCTATAGACGGACGTGGAGACCACCTATAGACGGACGTGGAGGCCACCTATAGACGGACGTGGAGGCCAGCTATAGACGGACGTGGAGGCCACCTATAGACGGACGTGGAGGCCACCTATAGACGGACGTGGAGGCCACCTATAGACGGACGTGGAGCCCATCTATAGACGGACGTGGAGGCCACCTATAGATGGACGTCGAGCCCATCTATAGATGGATGTGGAGGCCACCTATAGATGATAGATGTAGGGGCCACCTATCGATAACTGAGGAGGCCACCTATAGATAGATGTAGAGGCCACCTATAGATAGATGTAGAGGCCACCTATAGATGGATGTAGAGGCCACCTATAGATGAATATACTTTTCGAGAAAATTCAAGTTATGGGGTTCCTCATCCATACCAGAACTTTTTCGCGTATTTTAAAGAAAGGGAGAACAATTTTATTTTAAACTGGAAATAAAATCTTCCCTTTCATATTCTTTCACTGTTTTAAAACGTAAGTAATAAAAAAGCAGGAAGTTAATAAAGAACAACCTAGAGCAATGCATTTTCCACCCAATTATATTTAAATATTTATCTATTCTTAATCATATCATCTTTAGATATGGAATTTTCTATTGACCTTTTTGGTCAATGTTAAATTCACATCCGACGCGACGACGGCAATCAAAAATTTCACAATCTAGGTTCAATAACATTTAAAATTTGTCACTTCCGAATCCTTTTTCAAAAAAGGAAGTTTTGGCGACAAAATTTTACTTCCTATGATTTTTTTTTTGGGTATTTGACAAACTGAAACCTTTTAACAAAAACAACAATATTGGATAATTAGCAAAAGTTTTGTTCATTCGGAAGTTGTGGACAAAGTTTCGTTTATGGTGGTGATACGTCATAGCCAGTTTCGTTCCTGATGCATCTCGATTCTCGGAAGGATCCGTCCGGGAAATTCGAAGAATCTCGTAGCAGGTAGAAGGCTTTTTTTAAGTCCCAAACGCGAAGGAGGCGACGTCATCGGTTTCCCGTCATCGATCAAGGTCGAAGGGACTTCTCCGTCCCATCCCCGATACCGATGACGTCACCAGACGGATCTTCAAGATCGTTGAACCTCGAGTTAACAACATTCAAGATCCCGAGCCCGTTTTTATAAGATCCCTATTTCTTTTTTATTCTTCACCATCCACTCTTCCTTTTACTCACTGATTATTTATGCGGAAATCCCGTCCTTTTTAATTTTTATAAGACCATATTTTATCTTTTAAACTTATTTTTTCATTCTTATAATGGAAAAAAATCATCATTTTTTCGATTATGCAGAAAAGAGTGTGGAAATTGGCTGACAAGCAATAAATTCGTCAAGCGGAAGTGTTCCTACTGGCCTACTGTCCTCTGCCGATCATCTATTTCGGTGAAAGCCACTTTTTCTTCGGCAAGCTGATTTTTTCAAACTTTTTTTTTCTTCATGTCAATCAATACGGTAGCCCAGAGACCTAAATTTTACGAGAACAAAAAGGGACCCAAAGTTTACAGCCCAAAACGTGTAATAAATCAAAGAGAAAGTTTTTCCACTTATGAGAAAAATCGAAGTTTTTTTGTTGACAAAATTTAAATAGAATCTAGGGTGACCTAGTGGAAGGTTTCCACTCTTCAAAAAAGGTTGATCTATTATTCAAACGAATTTTGTCCATTTTTATGTGCATCTTTTTTGGCTCAAATTTTTTTAAATAGAGCGAAACGCCTTTTCTTGTGATTCTTCTTGGAGTTAGTAAATCATCCATTTTGAGGAAGGTTCGGATCGAAAGGGGTGAACAGTCGGACTTCAAAGGGTTTGCCCTCGTCTGTTTACCCTCGTAAATTTCCGAAAAGTCAAAACACGAGACAATATTACGGGACATTTCGGGAAGAGGGGTTCGAAAGGACCGTTACTCGAATAGAAGATTTGCAACCCCTTCGACGAAAAGTACTGTTATTTTCGCAGTCCTTCCCCCTTTACACGCCATCTGCACGTTTTCGAATAACGGCAAAACGGTACCACCTTTTAATTCCTTTATGGCTCTTTTGTGGCCACCCTTCCAATGGCGAGGTAGGCAATTCGGGACGACTCAGATGTATTCGGATCAAAAGTCGTTTCTTCCGGACTTTTCAGAACAATTTGGCTTTTTTATTCACAAAAGTCCTTTTTATGCTTCAAATCGTTCAAATTGAACCATTCTAGAGGGTTTATCCACCTTCTCTTTAGAAAAGGCAAAAATTAAAGATTCTTTTGTCCCGTTTTTTGGCTTGACCCAAAGTAACGATAAACTTTGGGGTAGTAAATGGGGGAAAGGGTAGGCATTTTGAGATAGTGGGAAGGGAGATTTTGCAAGTTTCGTAATTAGTAGTTATGTGTTGCTGATGGGTATACTTTTGGGGTGATCCGAAGTTGGGGGTAGTTGTGGGAATGAAAAGAAACTTGGTGGTAAGTTGTTAATGGGAATAATTGGGGGGAATGGGTGGGAAGTTAAATTCAGTTGTGGGGTATATTGTGGGGGATGGCTGAGAGCTGTTGCGGGAAGAAGGTTTATTTTGGGGTAGGCAGTTGATGTTTATGGAGATGCTTTGGTGGTAATAGAGGGGATTTGAGGGTAGATTGTTGGAGGACATATTGTACTTTGGTTGATGGAGGAGTTAATGGAGGATATTGGTTTGATGATTAGAACTTGGTGGAGTTGGCATATACATGTTTTTGAAGTGTTCTCTCCACAGGTCACATCTCAGTGCGGCTGGGTTATTTTGGGGGAATTGGTGTAGAGGTGCTGTGGGAAGGAGGAATGTCAGAAATGTGGGAAGCAAGGTTGATGAGGATACTTAGTTGTATGGGAAGTTGGGGGTGGTTGTGGATAGTTGTGGTAGTGTATTGTGGGGATCAAGAAAAGCTGGTGGTAGGGTGTTGATAGAAATACTAGGGTGGTTGTTGTGTATACGTATTGTGGGGGATTGGTGAAGAGCTGTTATGAGAAGAAGGTATAGTGTGGGGAACCTAGTTGGGGGAGGTTGTTGTCAGGAATGCTTTGGAGGACAGTGTGGGAAATCGGGGGTATGTATGTGGGGGCTATTTTGGGGGGAGTGGTGAAGATGAAATGTGTGAAGAATGGTTTAGTTAGATGGCGTTAATGGTGATACTTTGGGGGTTCCCACTTGAAAGTTGTGGAGGTGTATTGTAGTGGGTTATGGCAAGGTGTAGAAAATTTTTCTAGAAACAGTTATTGCTAGAGGAGGGTACTAATGTATTTGGGGATGTTGAGTTGGGTTTAATTGCTAAGGTATCTAGTCTAAAAATGAAAGTTCTGCGAACTTGATATCTTTTTTTGTCTTCAAAATTGGACCTTTCCGTTCAACTAGAGGGCCACGGACCTAAGTACATCAAATTACCCAGTATGTCATTACAACTGCGATTTATTTAAACAGATGGTTTTTTTCGTCGATGAAGGTTTTGTCGAAATTGTACAACGTTTCTATTTTAAGACTAACCGATCGTCCTTGCTGAAATTCGCGAAGGGCACGTGGATCCGCAGAGAGAGAGAAAAAACTGGAACGGGAGGATAATCAGAATGTATTTTGCGTGTTGGGCCGTTTCGAAATACTTGCCAAATTCTACACGCACACACACAACCTAGAGACGATTGGCAAACCGCTCAAGCCTCCTTTTATTGTCGACCATTAAAAACACCCCAAAACAATTAATTTTATTTTTTAACCATAAAACAGATAATGGGGCGTGGTAGGATCAAAATGACCCCTTCATGTGTGGTGCCTTCCGGCCGTCAGTCACCATTTCTTCCATCAGAATACTTCACGTTTTAAATGATTCAATGAATTATTAGGCATCCTTCTATTAAGGACCTAAACTGTAGTCTACACCATACCAGCTTAATGTCTGCCCTATATCTGATGACACCTACATAAAAACGGTGAATTTTATCAATGAATTGATTGTTTTATTGATGTAGCGTGGAAGATGAGGCTGATGTGTAATTAAACAAGAGGAAGACAGGGAAGAAAGCGTTGGGCAACTTGTCCTCGGCTGGTGGACATTGGCAATGCTCTCGAATTAGGCTTGTAGGCGACCTTGACTTCCTTCGCTCTCAGTATGTGAGCCACGGTACTCCCTTACGCAACACGAACTGCCGCATCTCGAATCCTCAAGTCCGAAAGGATAGAGAGAGAGAAAAAAATTCGACACGGAGTATAAAATTTTCGGTCTAAGGGGTTGTAAATCAGATGGAAGTAGGTCACGTCCTATATTCTGAGGGGGTTGATGGGGGGGGGGAAGGTTTTTCCTTCATTAGTGACGCTTTCTCGTCGACTTTCACCCCTCCCTTAAACTATAAAAACCAAATTAGCCACCGTGGCTACCGTTTTGAAATTGAGGGAGTTTCCGGTGAAATATGGCCTAATAAAACTCAAAAGAAAGTTTACTTTGTTATGGTCGAAAAAAGCTCCACCCTCCTAACTATTATTTTGGAATACCATAATTTAGGTCGTGACTCACTCGTGTAGGGAAAATTCATCAAAAGTGGATTTTGAGTGGAAAGTAGAAAGAGTGGATCTTCAATTTTTAGACTGAGAACTTCAGATTCAGGGTAGAAAAGCAAAAAAGTTTACTTTTCACAAAAACCAGCATTCAGGTAAAAGGTTTTGCTTGAATTTTGCCTTTTTACAACCTGTGAACCTTCAAAACCATTCTACAGGCCCAAAAACACGAAATTCTTCGTAAAACTACCAATTATCTTGCTAAAATCACTCAAACCATGGCTAAAAACATTAAAACGTCATTTTTTTGGTCTAAAGATTTGGCGACAATCAACTCCTACTCGATTACTCAGAAGCAATGGTCTCAATATGATTTTTCATGCTACATACACATCTATCAAGCTAAAAAATGATAAAAAGTCAAAATAATGATTCTAAAGTTGAATTTTTCACACAATAAAACTCGAATTTCTTCATGAAACTGTAAGTTTTCTGGCTAAAACCATCAAAAAGGCCAGAAAGCAAAGGCTCCCGCCGGGTAAGATAGGTGAATCGGCCCCGAACGAGTTTTCGCTTTATAATTTTTTAGGGTGTTTTATATCTAAAAAGAAACCTACTCACCAAATTTTAGGGTCTTAGGGTGCCCCTAGGGTCAGTTACAACAGAAAACGTGAAAAAGCGAAGTTTTGTCACTACTTATTTTTTCTCGGACGAAAAAATCAAATACAATTTTTTTGCGAAGTCGAAAATTACTTAAAAAGATGTCAGAAACAACTCATTTTTTTTTTTGGTTTGGATCGTATTTATGCGAAAAACCAGAATATTAACAGAAAACGTGTATTTTTGTGTTAGAAACACTCTCAATTTTTTTCAGAATTTTAAAATTGGTGGATCGACTCCGTTTTCAAAGAAAACCACACGTGATTCTGACAAAATTGGCTTCATATTGGGCTTCGAAGGCATTCTGGGTGATAAAATTTTTTTTATCGAGAAATTGACTTCAAAATCGTGTTCCTCACACCAAAAAACGTTGGGAACCTCATTTTTGGGCAAATAAAAAAATAAAAATTTTTTTTTTTTGTTAGTCAACTTCGAGTCGATTTTTGAGGGTGAAGGAGTCATCTGAGCATTATTTTTAGTAAAACAACTTTGATAGCCCTTTAAAATAACTTTCCAACAGTGAATTGAATGAGTAAATCGGTTAAGAATAATTGCGGAAGTTATGGACGTTTAAAGTTAATCGTTACAAAAATAGTGTGTGGTTTTCTTTGAAAACGGAGTCGATCCACCAATTTTAAAATTCTGAAACAAATTTAGAGTGTTTCTAACATAAAAATACACGTTTCCTGTTAATATAAATGTGTCACGATTTTTTTAACTACTGTTTTTAATAGAAAATGTGAAATTCGCACTCTGGTTTTTCGCATAAAAACGTCCAAAACTGGTCTCAATAATTTTTTGATCCAAACCAAAAAAATTTGAGTTGTTTCTGACATGTTTTTAAGTAATTGTTGACTTCGCAAAAAATTGTATATTTTGATTTTTTCGTCCGAGAAAAAATAAATAGTGACAAAACTTCGCTTTTTCACGTTTTCTGTTGTAACTGACCCTAGGGGCACCCTAAGATCCTAAAATTTGGTGAGTAGGTTTCTTTTTAGATATAAAACACCCTAAAAAATTATAAATCCGGGGCCGATTCGCCTATCTTAACCGGCGGGAGCCTTTCTTGGATATAAACTTTATAATCTTGTTGCAAAAGTCAATTTGCTGTCTTAAAGCACAGGTTTTGTTTGGAGGACTGACCAGATTCGCGCCTAGACAAGTTGGCAACACTGGTATTCTGCATGTTTCCATGCCTCTATGGTCGAAAAGGTAAATCTGGTTTAGGCTTTCCACCTTTTCGATCGTAAAGTTGGTAACCTGATTGAGCAAAGAAGTTGGCACCACTGATTTGTACAATTTTCCTCTTGTTTAAAAGCTCACGTTCGAATGACGCCACTGTTCATCATTCCAGTCTCCTGACGGTCCTTTTAAGGATATTTAAAGGCAAGCAATAAAATAAAAAAGATGAATGAATGTAAACTAATCATCACAATGTGCTAATTGGAAATGTCTTATTTGTTGTAAATTGATATCGTTTACTTTTCAAAAGGACACCTGTGTAAACATACACAACTATAAATGGCTTATTTTCTTTTGTTATGTCTTCATTAGAGATGATTAAGTTTTGTATACTGATTTTAACGGCGACGCTTGCCTTTGTAAGTTTTCGTTTTTTGGTGTTGATTTTGAGGGTTTTTTAGGGAGAGGTGTCCGAGACGGGGACGAAGTTGAAGGCGGTGATGAGGAATGCCGTCTTCCAGACGCAGCTTTGCAATGTGGCGGTTCAGACTCAGGTGGTCGGTGTCTTCAATTACGAGAAGAATAGCGCGAAAAGCGAGGAGGAGGTGAGTTGCTTGAAGAAGGTGAAGAAGACGGCGTTGAGTGAGAGTTCGGACGTCGTCTCGCACACCGTCGGCGTCGTCATTTTCGACCTCGCTCAAGCCGAGAGAGACTTGAAAGCCGGCAAGGAGGAGAAGGTCAAACAGTTCTTGGAGAAATTGAACTACGACAACTACAAAATCGAATCGAAAAAAGAATTCAAAGAAGCCATGAGGGCCTTCATTCTCACCGTCCAAAACAAAATGCAAAAATGTAAAAAAGCTTAATTTAATTAAAATATTTTTTGTTCAGATTTTTTATTCAAGTATCACCAATATTTTAAAAAATGGCAATAGTATAGATGTTAAAAAGCTCAATTTTGACCCTTTTCAGTTTAATTTGCAGCCATGTCTTACAAAAATAATTTTTTTTATTAACCAGATTATTACATTTTGAGCTTGGTTTTGACTCCTTTTAACAAAAAACGTTCTTCTTAACTCAATTTCTAGCCATTTTTGACCAAAATGACCATATTTAGACCAAAATCTTGAAATGATGTCACTTTATGAAGAGTTATTGACGTTTGTAAGTTTGTTGGTCAAAGTGCCATACGATCTTCACTAAATTTTCACCATATAAAGGGTAGGGCCTCAGGAGGTCGGGACCCTGCCCATGGTGAGAAGCCACTTTTTGAAGAAAAAGGCCGCTTTTACATCAATTTTGAGCAATTTTCGTCCAGGAAAACCCCTCCATCTCGGTTTAAATGAATTTTTGATAAGAATAACCACCTTTCAGACTTTGACGTTTTGAGCCATTTCTTTGGTTTTCTAGAAAAAAAAAAAAAGTCAATTTTGAGATCTTGACCCATTTGATCACTATTGCTTAAAAGGGTTATCACTTATCACTCACCACGACAGTTTGGTTTGGATCCTCATGTCATCGATGAGTAAATTATGAAAGACCATACACTCATCAGTAGGGGTGGGATTTTTATTTAAAATAAAGAATCAGTACGATAAAACAAAGAAATCAATCCGTCAAAACAAAGAAATCAATCATTCTCCTTAACAGTCATCCATCAATCCGTTGATGATTTCATGGATTTATGTATTGCTTCTTTATTTTAAATATAAATCCCACCCCAACTCATCAGTCATCACTAGGGCTCGGATTTAAAGGTAAAATAAAGAATAAATACTATAAATCCATCATATCATCAACAAAAAACCGTTAAACATTTTTTTTAACTTAAAACAAAGAAATCAATCATTCTCCTTAACAATCATCCATCAATCCGTTGATGATCTCATGGATTCATCGTATTGATTCTTTATTTTACATAAAGATCCGGGCCCTAGTGATAAGTAGGGCCCGGATTTGTATTTAAAACAAAGAATCAATACGAGAAAGCCATAAAATCATCAACAAAAAACCGTTAAAACGAAGAAATTAATCATTCTCCTTAACAATCATCCATCAATCCGCTGATGATCTCATGGATTTATCATATTGATTCTTTATTTTACAGAAAGACCCTAGTGATGACTAATAATTGTTAACGAGAATGATTGATTTTTTTTTTTTTTTTTTTTTTTTTAAACGGTTTTTCGTTGATGATTTGATGGACTCTGGCCCAGATTTAAGTATATGTAAAACAAAGACAAAGAATCAATACGATAAATCCATGAGATCATCAACGGATTAATGGATGATTGTTAAGGAGAATGATTGATTTCTTTGTTTAAACGGTTTTTCGTTGATGATTTGATGGACTCTGGCCCAGATTTAAGTATAAGTAAAACAAAGAATCAATACGATAAATCCATGAGATCATCAACGGATTGATGGATGATTGTTAAGGAGGATGATTGATTTCTTTGTTTTAACGGTTTTTCGTTGATGATTTGATGGATTTATCATTTGCCGATTCTATTCTTTATTAGTTATTAGTAATTACTAATAAAGAATGACTAATACAGGAATAATGAAATTGGAATGAATGAATAATAAAGGGACCGGATGTTTATGCAAAATAAAGAATCAATTCTTTTAATCAGTGAAATCATCAACGAAAAACCATCAAAATAAAGAAATCAATCATTCTCCTTATCCATCATTCATAAATTCGTTGATGATTTGAATGATGGATAGAATTGATTCTTTATTTTTCATAAACATACGGTCTCTAGACTTATTACATATAAATCCGGACCCTACTCATCAATCACCACTCATCACCAATTTATGGAGTCGGATTTATTGGAAAAACAATCAATTGGCCTCAATCAAATTCGATTCTTCAGTAGGTTTCCTTGATGGAGATCAATAATGTTTTATGATCGTACAATTCAATTTTTTGAACAAGTTAAAAGCTTACGAAAAAAAAAAAGGCAATAGGTGGTAAATCACTAGAAGACCCGGAAGGAGGGGAGGAAATCCCTTTGAAAGAAATAAAATATGCCCGAGGCGGCTTTTCCCCCAATAAAAGAGAAACTATCCTCAGTCCGTTCACCCCGAACTATTTTACCCCCTTAGAGAAATTCATATTTTTCGCCTCTTTTGCAACACTCTTTTTCCGGGTCCGCAAAAGAAACATAAAATTTTTAGGGTTCAAAGGAAAAAATATGGTGAAGGATTTATGAGGGTGGGGAACGTGTCTGGGGGAAAAAAGCGGGTAAAAATTGCGTGTTCGATCGTTTTCGATAACCAGAAGTCTATTGGGAATATTGAATGAGTGAGGAGTCCGACTATGTCAGGGTTAGCCCTAGACAATAACCTAGTTCGGGGCGACAAGGCCGCCTCCTTGGTCCCAATACCGTTCGGCATTTACATACTGTACCGAATGACAAATCGTCCTAACTTAGCCGGTTTATCGATCATCCCTCCTTCGCGCTCTAAGAAGTCACGTACGCTCCCTCACGTTTTTTCCAACATTTTAAATTCATTTATTACCAGTAGACAGATCAACGTGCTCATGATGAATTTTTGTCATATCAAGACTTTTCTTTATTTCAAGAGGCATAGAATGGGGGGTCATAATGAACCAAATCCAGTCCAGAATCAGAATGAACAAACTCTTCAAACAAGTGGGCAAAATTAAATTAAATGAAAATTAACATTATATTTGAGGTTCCCAAATGTTGATTGATACTTCCAGAAAAGGGTAAAAATCTTTATAAAATGGGTCAAAATCAGGTTCAAAATGTCAGAGTTTTGTACAAAATCAGATTTTTAATGGTTATTTTTGTCTGAAATGTCTTGAAACTGTGCTGAAGATGAAAAAACTAGTAGTTTCTTGTTATAAAATGTTCATAATCTAAAAACTACCCCAGGAAAAAGTTTTCTCACCAAAAACAACACAATCGATGTCTTTTTTGGGGAACATTTTGGGTCATTTTCCACCAAATAAAGACAGTAAAAAAAATTAGCACGTCAAACTTTGAAAATTCTAAGAAATGCCAATGAAAGGTCTCACGCCCTAATTTTTTTCCCCAAAAAAACCACTTTTGTTCATATTTAAAAAAAGTCTGGAAAAAACTTTTTTTACCGTTGGCTAACCGTTAGGGATGTATAATTTAGGGTTTAGGCAAATTTTTTTACCGAAAACGTTTTAAAAAATGGACAAAGTAAGGTAGGAAAAGGGACTTTTTTACCTAAAGGTCCCGTTATGTATAACAAAAATCTTCAAAACGCAAATGGGATTTTACATTAAAAAAGTTGAATTTTCACTTGTTCAATTACCTATTAATTTTTTTCTCAACTGTGTAAACATTGAATATTCATGAGAGTAATAGATTTTTCTATATAAAAAGATGAAGATGAGAAAATTAATTATTTGTCAAAATGGTGAAATCTGTGTTTTTCGGTTTATTGGCTGTTGGTTTGGTGTGTTTGGTAATTAAAATGGAGTTTATTTGGTTCTTTTTGAAAATTTCGTTCTTAGGTTTTAGGGGAGGTGCCACCACAAAAGGATTTATCGGTCATAACTCGGAATTGTCTGTACACTATGCGTTCTATGAAGGTCGACGGTGAACTCCAGGTTAGCGGTTTGATATACGAGAAGTCAAAATTGGCCAAGACTGACGAGCAGAGCGACTGCATAAGAAAAGACGTCATGAAAGATTCTCTGGCCGGAGTTTCAGATGCTTTAAGCGAAACTATCGGAAAGATCCTCATCGATTTGACGAAAGCTGGCGAAAAACTAGCAAACGGCCAAAAGGAAGAAGTCGACAAATGGATCGAAGAGTTCGATTACGACACCGAGAAGGCAAATGCTAAAAAAGAGTATTCATCCAAAATTCAGAATTTACTTAAAACCGCCGAAGAAAAAACCGACGAATGTCTTAAACTTTAAATTATTTTATTTTTAGAATAAATAACAAGGTTTAATCATTTTTTTCATTTACCTTTTTGGTCTAGTCTTGAAAGTGGAACCCCCAAAATCGGAAACTTTCTCAAAAAGTGGGTTTTTTAAACGAATTAATGATAGAACTCTCGTTCTAAGCTAGTATTGACGATAAAACATCCCTTCTAAGCTAGTATTGACGATGAAATTCTCGTTCTAAGCTAATATTGACGATAAAATTGTCGTTCTAAGCTAGTTTGGACGGTAAAATTCTCGGTCCAAGCTACTATTGACGATAGAACGCTCGTTCTAAGCTGCTATTGACGATAAAAACTCTCATACCACATAGTATTGACGATAAAATTGTCGTTCTAAGCTTGTATTGACGATAAAATTGTCGTTCTAAGGTAGTATTGACAATAAAATTCTCGTTCTAAGCTAATAGTATTGACGATAAAACTACCTTATATATTGACGATAAAATTGTCGTTCTAACCTAGTTTTGACTGTAAAATACTCGGTCTAAGCTACTATTTACGATAGAACTCTGGTTCTAAGCTGCTATTGACGATAAAAACTCTCATACCACAAAGTATTGACGATAAAACTTTAGGTCCCAGCTAGTATTGACGATAAAATTGTCGTTCTAAGCTAGTATTGACGATAAAATTCTCGTTTCTAAGCTAATATTGTTGATAAAATTCTCGTTCTATGCTAGTTTGGACGATAAAATTGTCGTTCTAAGCTAATATTGACCATAAAACTCTGAAACACCATAGTATTGACGATAAAATTGTCGTTCTAAGCTACTATTGACGATAGAACTTTCGTTCTAAGCTGGTATTGACGATGAAAATCTCGATACCAAATAGTATTGACGATAAAACTTTAGTTCCCAGCTAGTATTGACGATAAAATTCTCGTTCTAAGCAAATATTGTCGATAAAATTCTCGTTCTTCTGCTAATATTGACGATAAAATTCTCGTTCTAAGCTAATATTGACCATAAAACTCTGAAACACCATAGTATTGACGATAAAATTGTCGTTCTAAGCTACTATTGACGATAAAATTCTCGTTCTAAGCTAATATTGACGATAAAATTTACGTTCTAAGCTAATATTGACGATAAAATTCTCGTTCTAGGCTAACATTGACGATAAAATTCTCGTTCTAAGCTAATATTGACGACAAAATTCTCGTTCTAAGCAACTATTGACGATGGAACTGTAGTTCAAAGCTAGTACTGACAATGAAACTCTAGTTCCCAGCTAGTATTGTTAGTAAGTATGGTTATTATTAATTATTATTATTATTATTATTATTAATTATAATTATTATTAATTATTATTATTATTATTATTATTATTATTATTATTATTATTATTATTATTATTATTATAATTATTATTATTATTATTAGCTTGAAACCTAACCTCCTAAGGCCGTACTCTGTTTATAGTGAATTTGGTAAAGATTGGGGGTTAATCACTGCAACCGAAATCTAGGGCTTAGCGCTGTTTTCCGTAACTTCTTCAAAAAGGAAGAGTTTGTTCGGTATTTTCCTTTTAGAGAAAAATTAGGGCAAAAGGGAGTTCTCGGAAATTCGCTTGACGTCAATAAAAAGGGTAGGAGAGCCCTTTTTCTGACAAGCTTATGCAATAAAAGTTCAAGTTTTTCGCCCTTCAGTGAAAACGCGCGGGTTGGAAATGACAATCTGTCATTTAAAGAAAAAAACAATTTTTCGTTCGTTTTTAGGGCGGTCGTAATTCTGTCAGACTGACGTAATATATTGGGAACTTTCTTCTCGTTTTTGTTATAATGAGAGGTAAATAAGCGAAAAAGAGGAGCCATTACGCAATCAAAGCTCCCTTAAGGGCTTTTCAAAATGAGAACTTTTATGAATCATAAAAAACAAAATAACAAAAAGAATAAAAAAAATCGTTTATCGTCTCGTTTTTTGAACTCAAAATTTGGAACTTTTCAATATCGACTGACGTGTTTTTCGAAAATAAGAAAAACTGCAAATTCGTCAAAATAAACAAAGTTTGGTGACGGAATCTATGTTATCTGGGGTTATAAAGTTGCATAATGTTTGCATAGGTAAATATTGGTGTAGGATTCCTTATCATTTTTGTTAAGTTTTTAATAGACTATAAAAGGTGAAATGATTTCTTGTTGAGTATCTGTGTCTCTTTTGGAACTGACCAAAGCAAGAAAATGGCAAACACGACTCTTTTTGTACTCCTCATCGCTTCACTTTGCCTCGTCGTAAGTTAAATTTTGAAAACATATTTTTTGACATTGAAGTTAATTTTTTAGGGCCAAAGTGCTCCGCTTTCGGATGTCGAGGTCATCATTCGTGAAGCCATCGAGATAAACGTCAAAATGGCAATAGGGGAGATCAAACAAACTGCTGGGCAGTCGATGGCGACCGCGACCCCCATACAGAGGAGATGCATCGGAAAAGCTTTGGGTATAAAAACGTCCGAGACTGTTTTGAAAATCAAAGAAACCGCCAGACAATTGAGGACCGAATTGAACACTCCGGATGTTGATTTGGATTCGGCTAGAACCCAAGTGAGGGACGCAATAGGCGCAATTAGGATCCAAGCTGTAGAATCCGCCCTTCAACAAATTGCCGCTTGTTAATAAATTATTTAAAAATAAAACGAACATGAAATAAATCTGGTTTTATTGTAACCGAAACCTTACGATGCTAAACCCGCAAGACTTAAGTGCTTAAACGGTTTATCTACTTTAACGCTCGGCGGCGCACAGTGGTCGTAAAATGCAATTTTTTGAACAAATCAACCGGAAATCTTGTGCTCATTCCGTATATACCGCATTTATACTGTTTTAGGCTGAATTTTTGGTATTTTTTTAGTTTTTAAAGAAAAAATTCTAGTTAAAATTTAGCAAAAATGTCACAACTTGGCTCAAAATGTAGTCATTATTGTCGGAAATGGTTTAAAATTATGTTTTTCTTCTCGGAGAATAGTTATAAATGTAGCTTGAAGTGTCATTTTTGTTGAAAAAGTGTTGAAATCGAGGATCTTTCTCGTTATTAAAGGTTATCAGCATAAAAATGTCGAAATCCATTTGCTTAATGAGTTTCCTCTCATCAGTAGTAAACTGTGAAGCTGGACACTCATCGAAAAAGGGTCAAAATTGAGATAAATGAATTGCCAAAAATGTGGTTGAGGTTTTTAATATTGCTATTCAACTTTTTAGCAAAGTAGGAAAAACTCCGCTAAAAGGGTCAACTTTGACCATTAATATCTCCCTAACGGCTTTAACGATTTTGACTTTTGCAAGCTTCAATCAAAGCTAGATAACTGCTCTACAACTTTCTTTTATATGAATTTCCTGGTGGGATAAGTATTAGAGCCAACATTCTAGCCAAAGGACGAAAAAACTATAATTTCAAACTTTTTGGAAAACAGAAATTTTTGAAGTCCTTAACATCTCAGGATCTATTGGACCTACAGAGATCAATTTGAAAATCCGTTTGGCTTCTTTAATTTTCTCAAAAAAGGTACTTAGATAATAGGTAAGTCATAATTGAGATAAAGAAGATCGAGATGAAAACCTCATTGTCTGGCCTTAAAATACTGTTTCGAACCCAGTCATCTTTTTTCTTCCAGCTGATGACGTTTTGCATAGATGTGCTGCCATCTTTTGACTCTAAGAAACACTATTTTAACAGGAAAATTGGCCTTAAGTTGTCACCTATGGGCTTTAAGTAGGATTAATGTGAGGATACACACAAAAAGAAAAAAATAGTCACCAATGGTTTATTGTTTAGGACATACAAGTTTGCAATTCGGTTTTAGCGTTGTTTACAATGTCGCTTTGGATTTTGGCACATTGCTCGGTCACCACTTGTCTGAAAGATTCGACATCTTTCGCCTGGACTTGTTCCCAGTTTTGAATAGTCGTATCTGTGATTGCACGAATTGCCGTCAAAATATTCAGTTTGCTCCCGACGAAAAGTTCACGGGCTTTGCTCCCGACGCACAATTTTTCCTGAGGAGTCCCGACAGCCAAGGCCGCCTGCATGAGCATCGCCAACTGCATTTTAGTCCCGCCGATCGTCTTTCCTTTATTTTCTCCGATTACGCGGAGAGCTTCGCGCTGAGTCAACGCCATACTGGAAGCCTAAAAGGAGTTATCATAAAATAAGAACATTCTTTGCCAAAGCAACCATGTAGCTTCAGACTGTAGAGACAACAAACTCTAAAAACCCCAAAGGGGAGGAGGGAAAGGAAAAAATCTTTCCGCACACTTCACAGGGCTCGAAACTGCAATAAAAAGTTACTTACGACAAGACAGGCTGTCAAGCAAAGAAAAAATGAAAATTGACCCATAGCGTTGTGATTCTGTACGTTAACTGAGACCCTTGTAGAAGTTGATATTGTTTTTATTATATTCATGCCTAAGATAAGAGCTAAACCATTAAACTAACATTAGGTAATATTGTTTATACTTACGTGAAGTCATTTGTGATTTTTTCGTTCACTGACGTGGTTGTTTTCAAGATAACTTATGTCCACATTAGAAGACTAACCTACCTCTAGGCCCTATACTGTCATCATAAAGGGCATAGTGAAGAAAGTGATGTTCGTTTTACACTATCCTTACTCTTCCTTGGTGCACTGAAACTTGATGTAATAGAAACACGAAGGGAGGTCGTCATATTAGGGAAATAAAACAACGGCTATGAAAAAGATTTTGTTTAAAAATTAGATAACAAAATTGCCCAGAAGGGAGATTTTAACAAAATGAGCATTTCCTAGGTGATTGTAAAACTATTATCTAAAGTGAAATCCCCAAAAGTCATAGTCAGGATTTTCGGTCGTGATGACACCACCGCCACCGCCACCTCCAGGAGAAGAAGAGCAGCCATACATGATTCGAAGTTTATCAAGATCTTTGTCGCTGAGACGTGACCGTTGGCCGATTGAGGCTCCTTCCTCCTGAAAATGCGTTAGAAAAAAAATCGTTTTTGGGCATTCCTGGCTGAATTTCACTTACCCTGGGTGTTATGGTCGGCTGGCCGTTTTTGGAAAAGGCGTGCGTGCTATAATGCATGACGCTATCGTAGTCGTATCCGACGTTAAAGTCTGTCACCCTACCTGAGCTATAACGCTTGAAATTCCTCTCGGTTCCTAAAACGAGGTTGTTTCATTTGTTTAAAAGAAGTACCTGTGGATACCTCTTCTGATATTCTTCCAATGGATTTTGACATATTTGTCTCTATCGTGAGAGCTCTGTTGATGATGGAAACCGAGGGCGTGGAGGAGTTCGTGCGCAGCAACACCGTGCTGGACGCACCTTTTACCCAAATTGACGACCTGTCCGCCACCCCTTCGGCCGACGTAGGACCAACAACCAGGCGAATCTCCTCTCACACTCACCCAAGCGGAATCGCCTTCTTTATACGGCCTAAACCTTATACACGAATTCTCATGGAATTCGTCCATAGCGGACATAATAACCGAGACATCGTCTTCATCTAAAAAGGGAGCCGGAAATTCAGCCAGAGAACATAATTTAAAAGTACCGAAATCGTCGCTTATGTGGTATGGGACGACACCTCCAGGCCATTTCGACGATATGTCCCTCACTGCGTTCCTCTCCACGTCTTTGTCGTCGATCTCATCCGTCATGATGTCGCCTTCCAGCAAACCGCTCAGCTCCCAAATGTTTTGCTTGTCGGAAGGACTCCAGTCATAAAAATCCCTCACTGGAACACAAATTAAAGAAAAAAGGAAAATTCGTTTCACTTACTGACATCGTCCATGTCGTTGTTCATCACCATCGCCATCATTTTGTGATATCCGTGATGCCTCGGAGGCGGAGGGACAGGACCCCGAGAGAAGGCCACAGCTACGAATAGCAACAGAATTAGCCGCTTCATAGTCAATGACTAGAGCCCGCCGCTCAGATTCCGCTCCGTTTTACCCTCTTTTCCTTTCACAACTTTTCTCCCACTTGAATGAACTTCAAGCCTTTTCTTTTAACGTCCCTCCCCAAGATTGCATTTTTTAATTTCAAAACTTTACGTTCTGTTTCTTTGTTTGTGGGAAAAACAAACCACCGCCATAGCCTCAATGTTTTAACCAGACTTCCCGAATCAATTTGTCATTAATTGTAAGATCTCATATCATTCTCACTTTTGAATGGTATATTTGGGAAAGGTCACAAAAGGGGTACATAAAAACACCAAAAATGGGCACCACGAATGGGGTAAAAAGGGGCAGGATCGGGAAATTCCCGAAGGGCCGCTCCGACAGGATGCTGCAGAGAGTCTTCTCGGTTATGATCCTTTTTTGGACACGATGGGGCCCTTTTTAGTTAGATTTTTGATCCTTTTTGGACATTAGGGACCCTTATTATCTTGATTTTTGATCCTTTTTGGACACTAGGGGCCCTTTTTAGCTAGGTTTTTGGTCTTTTTTGGACACAAGGAGCCCTTGTAACTAGATTGTGTTTCTTTGTGACCAAAAGGGCCCTTTTAGCTTGATTTTTGATCCTTTTTATACACGTGGAGCCATTTTTACTTCTTTTTAGCTTGATTCATGTATATGAAGGACTCGTCGCTTTTTCATTTCTTCAGGTTTTTAATTACCAAATCTGAAGAATCGAATGGTCGGGAGGGTTGCGGCATCACTTTTAATGTTTTCGACATTGATCCCGTTCTGTTTGATTTGGCGGCGGTCGCGTTCGAGTTCGGAAACTCGGAAGCAACGATTTCGTTCCCCAATCAGCGAACAAAAAAAAAGAAAAGAAATTCGTTTAGTCCAACGTAGCGTGAATAAGAACTGTAAGAAGTTCAAGGGTCTGTCGAAAATCAGCTTTCGACCCAATTCTTTCGCTCAAAAGAGTCAAATTGAGTCGTTAAAAATCGTTTCAAAATCGCACGATTATGCAAAGTTTATATCGATTTAATGACAGGTCTCGAGATGTGCCGGGAAATTTACCTTTCACCGTAAACTTTGTTTGGAATGAACAATCCTTTTACAAAAGGCAAAAACCTAATATTTTTAGCGGATTCCCCAGCCCTTTCTTTAATTTTATGTTAATTTCATTATTTTTCAACGTCCATTTGCTCGATTCGGTTCAATTAATGATTTTTATTACGTAGAATTTCTGCAACTTTTGAAAGTGAATGAATGTCTTTGATGTTGTAAAACTCTGTAGGTACTAGCTGGTTTCTTGGTAGAGATCTCGAACCTTACATTTGGAAACTAATTCAAACATCGGATGTTCAATCTGGACCAGTCAGGATTCGTTCCATCTAGACGGTTTTTTTAGTGTTTTCACGAATGGATGTGCTTGCTATGACCATTGATGCGGGAAACATTAGAATATTTTTATGCAACCATAAATAAAAGGGAAAAAAAGGAAATGTAAAAGCGTCCGACCGAAAACGAACGCAACATTGTGGAAAAAGTAAGCAAGTGCGATGTTTCAATGAAATGAAAAAAACTTGCAAAAATCAAAATGCTCGAAAAATATTCCGTTTTTGAGTAGCACTTGATCGTTTTTTAGCGGATTTCCGTAGGAAAGTAGGCTATTGAGGTGGTCGTCACGGAGGCTCCCAGCCTAGAGGCTTATATATTCGTGATCAGGAAGCTCTGGGGATCACAAAAATATAGGATGTTCCTTTCATGTTTATATATATATATATATATTTATATATATATATATATATATATGTACATGTTCATCGCATAACTGGAGCAATTTTGGCATGAGGTTAATGAAACTCTGTATTTAGGGCCTAAAAAAATTGAGAAGGAAACCTATTGAAAATGGCTTGAATCGAGCAAGCGGTTCTGGTACTTCGCTTAGGGCATAAAGGGCATTTTCGTGATTTTCTCGGAACCTGAAGGTTTGAGATGGTTGAAAATCGTGACGGGAAGGTCCTAGGGGCCGAGGATCATAGTTAATAGCAGTTCAAATTTCAAAATCGGTTCTGGGACTTGTCTAAGGGGCCTAAATGGAATTTCGTGATTTTCTTGTAACCTTAAGGTTTGAGATGGTTGAAAATCGTGATGGGAATGTCTGATGATCCGCAGACCGAATTAAGAACGGTTCAAATAACGGAAGATGTTCTGGGACTTGGCTAAGGGACCTAAATGGAATTTCGTGATTTCTTCGATACCCGAAAGTTTGAGATGGTTGGACATGGCGACGGAAATATATTATGGCCCGAGGACCATAGTAGAAGACAGTTGGAATCGCCTAAGCGGTTCTGAGACTCTCCTGAGGGACTTAAATGGAATTTCGTCATTTTAGGAAATAAGAGCAGGAGATGGTCGAAATCGGTTATAGGAGCTGCTCATGAACTGAGAATTCACATTTGACAACAGATCAAGCCCGCATACGAAGAGGAAGCTACTTCTTAGGGCATTGATGAAATTAATTTTAGAATTTGAACTTTTGGCGGTGAAAATCACATGGTTTAATTTGAGCCATAGGCTTTCAAAATTTTTCGCTGATTTCTAGAGGAATTTAAGCTATTGTGGTCGGTGCGATGGAGGTTCCAGGCTCAGAGACCCCTTTCATTATTTTACTGTGGAGGGGGGGGGGATAACCAGGACATCATAGATAGGCTTAGGGAAGGCCTTTCCGGAGGAAATCCGCTGCTTCTCGAGGCTGCCTCGAGGCTTTTTTTTTTCTTTGACGTTTTTGAATTTAAAGACTTTTTTAAACAAATTTCGAAACTTTGCTAAAATATGAATACCTTTTAGTAGTCACTCTACGTACCAATCTGTTCGAAAAGGTCATCCACAAATTGAAGAAACTGCCACTTTGGTAGGAGGTGTCCCGAGAATTCTTCGCTACGAAAATTCGTCGCCAAAAGGGAACAAATTTGGGATGGAGGTGGCACCCCATAACTAAAACTTTTTCAAAAAGTTTTCCGCCTTCCCAAAAACTGTAACTCCTGTAAACTGGTGTTTGTGGAGAGGTCTGTAGAGCCCCAACTTTTGAGATAGTTTTAGTTATGGGGTGCCCCCTCCATCCCAATACTTTTGGAGACGAATTCTCGTACATCCTACTGAGGATGGACCGACGGTGAATTTTCAAATTTTTCACTAGAAGACTGCTGTTTACCTTTTTTTTTTAGCTAACAATAAAGCTTTTAGCTGATTTTTTTACCGTGTACAAAAATCTTAGGAGATACAAATAAAACGATTTTTATCAACATTTTTTTTATTTATTTGCGAAAATTTAAAATAACAAACTCGATTATGAGAAAAATGAAAAACATATAAACACAAATAAAATTTTAATAACAAAATACACAAAAAAGCAGGTTATTGTTCTTTATTAGGTATGTCGTAAATATTTCTTCATTAATTATCATTAATCATTAATTATTCGCAATACGGCAAAAGGCAAGAAATTCGATCGAGGGGGTAGGTACTATATTCATTGGACAAAGCAGGACTTAATGTTATTCTTGAAGGAAAATAATACAGGCTGTAAAGAACTGTATGTCAAATATTAATAAAGAAAAATAATAATAAACCGCATACGGGGAAAAGATCCAAGTTAGTAAAAAGGGTGGCCAAATTAATTAAAGAACTAGAACAAAAATTAGATAGGACCAATTCTTTCAATCGCTCAGCAAAAAACAGCAGCTTCAGAAATATTAACACCCCATTTCTGACAGTTCAAGCGCACTCCTGCGGCCGGGACCAACAGGGTATCGCCAACAGATTTTGAAGATGGGGCCCGATACATCTCTGATGGAGAGCAGGACAGATAAACAATAGGGGCAATCCCAAAGTCAAGACTGGGAGGATCCTTTGAGGATTTTCTCTCGGAGAAACGGCGGGCAAAGGTTGATGAACCCCTTGATGGATTCGCCTGTGATACATGGGGGCCGAGCTACAACTGTCGGAAATGTATTCGAGTATTTGGAGGCTGAAAACGGCGTTAACCCTCCAGCACTCGCGTCGGGTCTATGTGACAAAAGTTGATTCGTTTTTAAACTTATTTTTTTACCCCCTCCCCTTCACTTGCTAAGCCTCTAAGATTTATTGGTCCACTCCTCAGTAACAAAAAGACTGAGTAACAAAGAACATCTTATTAGAAATTGGCCTTTTGACCCGACGCGAGTGATCACGTAATGATTTTTTTCGACCTTTGACCCGACGCGAGTCATCAAGTTACGGTTTTTTTCGACTGTTGACCGGATGTGAGTTCCCGCCTTTTTACTTTTTCTGTTGACCTTGACGCTTGAACTGAAGTTTTTCGAACCGTTTTCTGTGATATTCTTTGTGATAATTGATATCTAGTATTGTTATTTCGTAAATATAATGTCGGAAGAACCATTATTTACGAGCGATCAGGAGCTTCTCCTAGAATTAGAGCGCCAAAATCAAAATTCGCCGACTTTGGACGACGATTTTTTTTCCCGACGAAAGTGACGACGCCGAAAGCGATCATCTCGAAGTTCTCGACCACGACTCAGAAAGCGAAATGGAGTTGGAGGAAATAGAAGAATTGGAGGATCACGAAAACAACAACCATCCAAGATCAGTAAGACATTTTTTATCGACGAACAAAAAGTTTAAATGGTCCCTCGACGCTCCTTCTACAACAAGGACGCGAAGAGAAAACATCATTTCTCATCTGCCTGGGGTCCGTCAAGGTTTCCGGGATACGGAAACTGCCCTCGAAAGTTTCGCAAAATTTTTCACTGACGAAGTACTTTTACATGTTGTTGCATCCACCAACATAAAAATATCAGCGATTCGTCTAAAATACAAGAGAGAGCGGGATGCCTCTGCCACCAACATCGACGAAATTCGGGCCCTTCTCGGCCTTCTTATCATGTCTGGTATTTTTAAAACATCTCACACAAACACCAAAGACCTCTGGGGTATTGATGGTCCCCAAATATTTTCTTTGACCATGAGCCGTGAAAGGTTTCATTTTTTGCTGAGGTGTTTGAGATTCGACGACATCACGACGAGAAGCGAACGAAAAATTTTAGACAAACTTGCGCCGATTCGAACGATTCTTGACCTGATCGGGCAGAAATTTGAAAATGCATATACTCCTTTTGAGTTTTTGACCATCGACGAGCAACTCGTCCCTTTTCGTGGAAGGTGTTCTTTCCGACAATACCTTCCTAACAAACCAAAGAGATATGGACTGAAGGTCTTTGCCATGGTCGACACCAAAACCTTTTATTTGAGTAAATTTGAAGTTTACGTGGGTAAGCAGCCGGAAGGACCTTTTAGAATTTCGAACTCAGCTGAAGACATCGTCCATCGCCTCGTTGAACCAATCAAAGGAAGTGGTAGAAACATCACAACCGACAATTGGTATACCAGTGTGCCTCTTGCTCTTTCTCTTTTGGACAAGAAGTTAACATTAGTCGGTACAATGAGAAAAAATAAAGGCGAAATACCACCCTCTTTTAAGCCAAATAAAAATCGCGGACTTCACAGCTCATTGTTCGGCTTTACGAAAGAACTAACTCTTGTGTCGTATGTGCCAAAAAAAAAAATAAAAGCGTCGTTCTTCTCTCTTCTCTTCATCACGACTCCACGATTGACGAAACTACCGGAAATAAAAAAAAACCCGATATTATTTCTTTTTACAACGCGACGAAATTCGGTGTCGATACGAACGACCAGCTTTGTTCTCTTTACTCCTCGATGAGGTACACCAATCGGTGGCCCTTTGCCCTTTTTGGGCATATTTTAAACCTCGCCGGAATAAACGCGTACGCAATTTATAAACTTAAAGACGCGGAGATGATGCGGAAGGAGGAGCAGCTCAGCAGTTAACAACAAGGCTAGGGAAGCTCGAGAAAACCTTGGAAAAAGCGTTCCAACAGCCATACAGAAAAAGAATTGAAAGAAAAGAGTGTAAAGAGAGCTTTATTTTTTGATAAAGGCCAATGTTGTGAGGTTGGCTCCCCTGAGTGGGTTTCCCTCCAGGTGGGAAGGTTACAATTGTATTCTGGTTTTAAGTTGGCACATGGCCGAAATGTATTAAACGTCGCCACATTCAGGACTCTCTCCGCAGCAGCCAAGGCCTCCAACTCCGCCAGTGGCTAATGTTAATAGTTTCATATGGTCCACCTCAAGCCGAGGTATAAATAACATCCAATATGACCGTAGAAAAAAACTTAACAGACGACCAGATAATGAAACGCCATACGACTTCTTTAGACTGCTACTGACAGACACAATACTGGACATGATTGTTGAGGAGACAAACAAATATGCAGCAGTCCTTATTGCTATTAATCGGTCACCTAGGGCACGTATAAATTTTTGGAAGCCCCTCTCCCGGAATGAATTGTTAGTTTTCTTAGGCCTTTTGTACCATACGGGCACAATAAAAGTCCCTAGGTTGGCCGATTATTGGTGCTCTGAGAAGCTACATGATGGGCTGCTGTATATCCCATGCTTCTCGACAATTATGTCCAGGGACAGGTTTCTCCTGATATGGCAGTGCCTCCATTTTAGCACGAATCCCATATCAGGAGAGCCAATACCGACTGACCGACTTTATAAAATTCGACCGCTACTTCAATACTTTAATGAAAAAATGACCGAACTGTTTGTCCCTGGCAAGGAGCTCTCCATTGACGAGTCTTTGGTGTTATGGCGGGGTCGTCTTGGGTTCCGCCAATATATACCTTTAAAAAGGCACAAATATGGCCTCAAGTTGTATATGTTGACGGAACCCAATGGCCTAGTGTTGAGGTTTTTCCTATACACCGGGTCAGCAGATACCGACGTAGGCGGTCTCGACCATACCACCAAAGTGGTAAACAAATTAATGGAGGGGTTTACTTGCCATGGGCACAGTCTGTTCATGGACAATTTTTATAATAGCGTTTCATTATCAAAGACTTTACTGACGCAACAAACGAACACGACAGGGACCCTACGACCGAAACGACGACACAACCCTACGGAAGTGACGGAAGCCAAATTAAAGAAAGGAGAGATGGTTCAAAGGTTCTCTCAGGACGATATATGTGTAATGAAATGGAGGGACAAGAGGGATGTCCTGATGATCTCGACAGAGTCATCAGGAGACCTGGTCGATGTCACCAGAAACACGAGAGGTGGTCCGACTGTAGTCCAAAAACCTAAGATGGTTTTGGACTACAACCGTTCAATGGGTGGCATTGACCGGGTCGACCAACTTCTTTCATACTATCCTTGCACAAGGAAAACCTTGAAATGGTACAAGAAGTTGGCCATCCACATCTTTCACCTCCTTATGAACAATGCACATATATCGTCCCAAGCATTCAGGTCCCCCAATACGCCCAAAAAGCCCTTGTATGAATTTCGGCTTGAGGTGGTAAAAAAATTGGTCTCCCTTGATTATCCGAACCGGCCAAAAGCTAAGCCGAAACAAAATTTAGCTCCGTTGTTAGACCATTTCCCTGAACTGTTGCCCTTAGCTGAAGGGACAAATAAAAGGGTACAACAAAGGTGCAAGCTTTGTTACCAAAAGTCAAAAAAAAATAGCAGAACCACATTTATCTGCAGAGGGTGTACCTCCAATTCGGGATCAAATGTTTATTTATGCGTGACATGTTTTAGGGAATGGCACGAAGAAATGTTGTAAATTTATTGTACATAAAATCTGTAATTATTGTAAATAGTTGTAAATATTTGTTTATAAAATAATATAATTTCAAAAGTTTTTTTTTATTGCACCTCCTCCAATTCGCACATCCATTCAAGGTAAATAGTATAAAAAGTATTTTGGTGTAAATCAGGTAAAAATCTAATCTGAACTGATAGACTAAAGTCACTAAAAAATAAGTGGCGGGGAGGTTTCCCTACCCGGGTAATGCGGTATTGCCTACCCATTTTATGTAGCCCGGCGGAATGTACGCCTGGGCGTACAAAGTGTTTTCGGTATCAAGGAGGCATGTGGGATTTTTTTAATTAATTTTTACGTCATCTAGAGGTAAAATTATGTGGAATTAAGCAAAAAACCGAAAAAAAAAAGTGCCGCCCCGTGGGGTTGAACGGGAATTTCGGGGCCGCATGGAAAGTGTTAAATGTATTAAACAAGTTCTAATAAACCTACAATAAAACTTGGTGTCAGGTGTGAGCATAGTACATCAATAGTACAAGTGTACAACGAATTAATGGGCGGCGTGGATTTGTCTGGCCAGCTCGTTTCACTTTATCGAACAAAGAAAAAATCACGTAAATGGTACATGAGCATCTTTTACCAAATCCTCGATATGTGCATCAACAATGCGTGGTTGATGTACCGGCGTGACTATGAAAAAGCTAAAAGAATGGACTCTGGAAACAACGAAGAAGATCTCGACCGGGTAAAACAAATGTCCTTGAAGGAATTCAGGGTACTTTTGTCCACCCAGTTGTTATCTTACGAACGCGCGAACAATCGAGGTCGTCCGAGGAGTTCTGGGGCAAGAGAACCGACCAAGCCAAACATGAGAAAAATTAACATCGCAAAGGACAAAAATGGCAATAACAAAAAAGGAAAGGGCTCAATAGACGCCAAGCACACCCCGTCCGTTTCAGTACCTCCGAGCATCCGATTCGACAATGTTGGGCATTACCCTGTAGCGGAATCAAAAGGAAGATGCCGGCTTTGCCAAACAGGCCAGACGGTTTGGTTTTGCACCAAGTGCAAAGCAAGAATGTGCGTCCAGGTTGGGAGGAATTGTTTTTTAAAATTTCATCAAAAATGAAGCCAAAGAAATTAATTGTGATAATTTGTACTGAATAATTAATATAAGAGATTTTGTTACCAACCTTAGTCATTTTTAGGTAGATTTCTTTCAGAAAATCTACCTATTTTAAAAGAAATAAAAATTATTCATTTAAAAAATCTTCAATTTTCTTATTATCTCTAAATCCCTAAACGTCCAATGTATCTTCGAAAGAAAGTTTGAACTTCTTCGATAGCCAGCCAATGTATCCTCAAAAGGTAAAACCTGCATGTTCGATGTGTGGCCAAAGTATCTTCCAGAATACTTGATGTTTTTTGTTCGATTTGCAAGGAACATATGATAATTTTGAGAAACTAAAGGTGGATGAGTATCAACTGAGTCATAAACTGATAAAAAATTTTATCCAATTTTTTTTCATGGCCGTTAAAGGGTTAAGTGAATACATACAATAGAAATGTCAGTTCCATCGACAGTGCCCTACAATAAAACAGCCAAGAAGAGCAAAAGAAGCCACTATCTCCCGATGAGCCTGTCGAACATCCTGAAGATGTCTACGAGGAAACTCCCAAGGAAGAAAATCAACAGGCAGGCAATAAAACATATAAAAGACCGAAAAATTTTTGCATATTTTGCAAAAAACTCCGTTTCAATCTACTGGCTGTTCATTCGGAAGAAGAAAAAGTGTTTATATCTATAAATTTTTCGCAGAGCTTCTAGGCCGCAGTATGGTGACGAGAGCGTGGGATGGTCGAGTTAAAGAGAGACAAATCGGTTGTTAATATAGTCGGAAGAGTGACACCAGAACACAAAGTACGGGATAAGCCCTACGTTGTGGAAGTCGTCTTCGATGAGGAGAACGACGTAGTAATCAGCGCCACCATCTGCATGCTTCAAAAAATTAGCACGACAAGGGCTCATTTATTGAATACTGCAAGAGGAGTATTAAGCAGGAACACTGCGATGATGGCCAGAGATCTACGGTTGATCAAAGCAAGTCCAAGTTGTGGTTTGAACTGAGGTAATTAGCAATTAATTTTAAAATTTGCATTTTAAAACTACGTTTTTAGGTATGGTCGGATAACTGCTTCAAAACTCCACGAGGCAGCGCATTGCCATACTGAAGATGGGTGTCTGGTCCAACAAATTATGGGAGCCAGTAAAAAATTCACTACGAGTGCCACGGAGCGTGGATTGAAAATTGAGGACGAAGTGATCAAAAAGGCTGAGAAAATATTCAAAATTAAAATTAAAAAATGTGGATTTTTTATAAGGCCAGGCATGCCGATCTTCGGTGCCTCACCTGATGGCATTACTAAAGATTTTGTGGTGGAAGTGAAAGCCCCAACAACACATGAAAGAAAAAAAGCCTTTGTAAATGATGGAGTTCTGTCGGCAAAGCTTAGGGCGCAGGTGGACCTCCAAATGCATGTATGCCAAGTAAAAAAAAATGTTCATTGCTTATAGCAAGCCCCGACTTTGAAACAAGTCGTGAATTTGATTTTTATTGGGTAAATTTTTACGACCAGTACTTACAAAATTTGTTAGAAAAAAGTACAAAGTTTTGGGAAAATAACGTTCAAAAATTTTTGTGATTCCAGCCATACAGAACGGAGCCGGCGTTAACCGTGCCCCCTGGGGTTTACGACCACATACCGTATTAAGCCCCGCAGCGCGGCCCTCAGACTAATGCGCCAATTCAAATCAGCTGGTCGATCTTAACGCGTTTTACAATCTACCAAACCACTGGGGCCTCGGAAGCGACGCTTTGGACATCATTTATAAAGGAGCAATCCTCCCAATCCTTTCATATGCAGTACCAGGTTGGCAAAGTGCTCTAAACTCGAGGAATGTGAAGTTGTTGAGAATGGCCCAAAGATGCATGCTGCTCAGAATCATCAGGGGCTACCGTACAATCTCGTTTCAAGCCTGTTGAATGATAGCCGGAAAACCATTGTATCTTCAAAATAAAATAGATTTTCACGCATTATGGAAATCGGATAATAGTATAGACCCAAAATACCCTGTAGACTCGTCAGTACCTCCGGAACGATGGACGCACCCTTCAATTTTGCCAGATATTACAGCAGAAGACGAAAGTGAAATAATATATGTACCTAACATGAAAGTTACTATTGAATCGCTAAGGACAAATAAGCTCATTCCACAGTGTAAAAGGTGCCAGCGTAAAAGGCCACACCCAAAAATACTGTTTCCACACTCCACACTGCGTGAAGTGTGCTGGAAATCATTTAACGATCGCTTTCAAAAAGACAGTCGAGACTCCACCAAAACAACTGTGGTGAGGAGCACCCGTCAAATTACCGAGGTTGCGTGATAGCAAAAGAACTCCAGAAGAGACGAGCCGAAAAACAGAAGAAACCGACCCCAATGCTAAGGAAGTTATATAACTCCGCCCACCAACTTCCAAACCCTTCAGCCATTTTCTGCCCTCTCACCTTCGCCGAACACATCTCAAACAAACTAAAACACCTCATAACCCACACAATTCCAGGCTCCGCCGTTTGTTTCAAATACAAAAACTAAGGAAGATAGTTAGCGATAGGCTCTAGTATGCGAAAGCCGTTAAAGGCTCTGCCCAAGACGACAAAGTGATTAAACCAAATAACCACAAAAAAATCGATGGAGATACTACGCCCATGGAAAAATTCATGCTAATCGATGTCTCTGAGAGACCAAACAAACTAGAAGATAAATCACCTACAAAATGAAAGAGAGACCTTTAAAAATCCTAGCCTGGAATGCAAATGGCATTCTAAAAAAAAAAAAAAGAGGAAGTAGAGGTTTTTCTAAACTTTCATAACATAGACATATGCTTGGTCTCTGAGACACACTCTGGTCTCTGAGACACCCCTCACCCTAGCAACAAGGCACATTCCGTTCGACGACAATGACATAACTGATAACGACGACACCCAGAAGCAGTCTGGGAGCACTTTTGACCTAATGACTACCGATAAAGAAAAAAGGCTCATGGATTCCGGCTACTGTGTGCGAACCATCATCATACCCAAGGTCGTATATGATAGAAACTAAAGGAGGAATCGTACGTCGGAATCGGCAGCAGCTTCGACCCAAGAAATAAGTGTTAAGGTGTAAAAGTCAGCTCACGTCGTTATGTCGAAGAAGTTCCTTCCTCCTCAGAATCAAGTCGTTCAACCAAAAGAAAGTTATTTCATGATGAAGAAATTCCCTCAACATCACAAACACTATCCATACAACAAAGGAAGCCATTAACACCCGACAGTGACACTGACACCTGAGTGGAAAAATCATCCTCCACCGCAGAATCAAGTGTTTTGTTTTTTAACACTAAATTTAATATTTCGTTCTCCGCACCGGCTAATGACGAATGCAGCACCTGCCTCCAACTTGAATTGAAAATAAAATCTGAAAGAAATGAAGACACTCTAAAAGGATTAAAACTATCGAAAATGTTGCACAAGAAGAAGGCGAAGTGCTTCTTTGAACTAAAGCGATAAGTTTAATGCTTTAATAAAATTATTGTCTTTAAATATTTGAATATATTTTCCGACTTTTTATATAATTACATATGTATATCTACATATGTTTGTAGCTGTCCGCTACAATATACTTCCTCCGCCGAAAAAAAAAAAAAAATAAATAATGTTTTGGCCGTTAAGAACCATGGCTGATCCCCCAAACATGGAAGAAATACTGCATCACACGGGGGGCACGTTCACTCTAAAAATTATGCTAGATGAGATCGAAGATCCCCGCATGAAAGTGGCCCCCATCGCCCCTTGGACGGGCAAAATTCTACCCCCATATTGGTGCAGGAGAGTCGTGACCCGTGCCTACGAAGACATTGTTATGATGGCAGACTATGTGAAAAACTGGGAGACGACCGACCCACAACTGGTGGAGATCCGAGATATGATCACCAAGGCAGCCTCTTCATTCTCTTTAATAGAAGTAGACAAAATCAGCCCTCAGCTGAAATCGGACCTAGGAATAGAAAAGAAGAAGGCCATTCAGGACGATGGAGATGAATCCACGACACAGCCAGAATCCAAAGCCCCCGAGTCAAAGGCATACCATCCCTGGTTTGACAATTTAATGAAAGATTTGGCTTGCAGGAAGCATCGAGACCTAGCAGAAATGCCTGAACCAAGATCTGGGCAAACTCACCCACTGTCCTCCATTTCCGTGTGTGTGACAAATGAGATTCACAAACTGTTCAGCATGACTCATGCATACGATCTGGTAAAGGCTGCAATAAACTTCTACTCCAGGATTGGGGGATCTTACCGCACTGGGAAGGCAATAATGGGGTTCCCGATATATTACAAAGTGAGAGGTTTATGATCTGTGTATACGACAAACTGACGTCCTTCCAGCAAGTGACGAAAATATCGCACACTAGCGTATATAGCAAGTAACTCCCTGTCGTAAGCGGAATACTTTCTTTCACCTGAGCTTAATTTCCTGGAGAAAAATCCAAGTGGCTGCCAAGATCCATCAACGAATTGTTGAACAGATCCGCCGAGTGCACTATCCGATGCGTCAACAACCAAAGACCAAGGAACAGAAGTGTTCGGATATGCTAGAAGAATCGCTTCTCTAATACCTTTCTTACAAGACTCAAAGGCAGCAAGGGCTTCTGATGTCCAGACAATATCTGAATCTTGTTTACCCTTATGTCCTTGAAGGTACGCATTTAAAAGAAATGCACGTTCCGCTGCGTTAGGCACAAATCGACGATAAAAATTAAACATGCCCAGAAAACGTCGCAATTTGTGTACTGTAGACGGTGGAGAAAAACTATCAATGGTTTCCACCTTAGAGGGCAGCGGCTGTATGCCTTTAGACGAAATCAGATGACCTAAAAATTCGACTTCTGACGCTCCGTATTCGCACTTCGAAACATTGATCACAACGCCGTACTTTTGAAAACGCTCAAAAAGAGCTTTTAGGTCTCGAAGATGCTCCTCGACCGATGAGCTGGCCACTAGGCAATCGTCGATGTACGCACTAACATTTTGTAAGCCCATAGTGACTTCATTGACAAAACGCTGAAACGTCTGCGCTGCGTTACATAAACCAAAAGTCATTTGAGGAAATTCGAAAAGTCCAAAAGGAGTAACGATCGCGGTTTTCTCAATATCTTCAGGTGCCATCGGAATTTGATGATATGCTTTTAACAAATCAATTTTTGAGAATATGGTTTTACCGCTAAGATTTTGTGTTAGATCGAAAATGTGTGGCAGTGGATATTTATCTGGTTTCGTTTTCTTATTCAACGCCCTATAGTCTCCACATGGTCTCCAATCCCCTGTCTTCTTAGGAACCATATGTAACGGACTAGACCATGGACTTTTGGAAGGCCTACATATACCTTGACTGACCATTTGATCGAATTCTTTCTTCGCAACAGCGTATTTAGCTGGGTCGAGGCGACGAAATCGCGAAGTGCACGGAGGCCCAGTTGTTTCTATGTGATGTCTCACATTATGTTTTACCGGCTTATTTCCAAGCGAGGGTCTGGTAATGTCCGTATACTGCGACAAGAGATTCGTATATATAGAATCATTTAAAATCGTAGATATTGATTGATAATTACGTGGATGAGATATGATACCTCGAGTAGACTGAGAAGATTTCTTATCTCTTAAACAACGCGATCTTAAATCAACCGTTAAATCGAAATGAGTCAAAAAATCCGCACCGATAATAGCATAAGGAACGGAGGCAATAAGGAAAGTCCAAGAAAATTTTGTTTTGAGACCGAGATCGACGGTAAGTAGCTTTACTCCATGAGTTGCTATCTTGGAACCGTTCGCGGCAAAAAGGGTGGCAGATGAAGGCTTAGATGTATGTATCTTACTATCGAACGGAATGACGGAAACATCGGCTCCTGTATCTATGAGGAAGCGAAATTTAGTCAATAAGTCCTGAACGAACAAGCGGCTAGTAGATTGGCGTGAGTCGTTCGCCGCAGTTAACGACCGCCGAAATCGTTTCCCGAAGGCTGAGGGAAATATTTGCAAGGGAAAACGCACTTACGGGCTCTTGCGCCGTACCTATTGTGATAAAAACAGCAGTCTTGTTGATTCTGCTGATCTGTTTGGTTTTTCTTGTCATTTCGGACGTATCGATGATTGACGAACCGTTTCTTGTTCGCAACAGGTTGACCGGATACAGGCTGTACAGTGGTAGGGTCTAACTTGGAAGAGCTGGCGGGTGTCAAGGATGGTGCCGGATGCGTCTGTACGATCGACACATCTGCTTTCGCTCGATACAAGCGTTCGCGTTCATCGAATTCGTCGGCATTTTTGGATAACGTTACGAGATCTTGTGCGTCGGGGTCACCAGTTAAAGCGATAAGTTTAATGCTTTAATAAAATTATTGTCTTTAAATATTTGAATATATTTTCCGACTTTTTATATAATTACATATGTATATCTACATATGTTTGTAGCTGTCCGCTACAGAACTATTAAAATCAAAGCCAGAAGATTGCCTGCTGCTTTCCTTCGACTGTCAAAAAAATTTGCCTTTGCCGAAAGTCAGTGATCAAACGGCGTACTATTCAAGAAAGCTCTACTGCTATAATTTGACTGTCGTGACAGGATTGTCAACTGATCATCTTACAAAGGATAACGTTTCGATTTACACTTGGACAGAAAACGAGGGAAGGAAATCTTCGAACGAAGTTGAGTCCATCGTGTACAATGAACTTAAGTCGAAAGACTTGGCAAGTTACTTATACAAGCACAGAAATAATTGAAAAAGCAACAAAAGAAAACATTATAATTTTAAAACTCCCACCTCACTCATCGCATTTTTTACAGCCCTTGGATATTTCAGTATTTAAATCCCTAAAATCAAAGTGGGATGCAGATTTGGTCGCCTGGCAAAGGAAAAATTTGGGAAAAGCACTACCAAAAAAATCTTTTCCAAAATGGTTGGAAAGCTATGGAAGGAGATGGATCCGAACCTTTTGATCACAGGATTCAGAAAAGCAGGAATATATCCTCTAAATAGCAATGCCATTTCAGAGGATCAATTTAATCCTGGGGCCTTAAGGGAGCCGCCGTCCAACCACGGTGGGTGTCATCATCTACGTACCCCGGAACTATGTATGGTGCGACCGGGTGGTGGCTTATAACTTCTCCGTTATACAAACCGCCATCGAGAATCACATTAAAAAAATTAGTGTGTGATAAATATAAAGATTCCATAAAAGAGGGGAGTATTGTTCCCCCACCAAAAAGCTAAGAAAGAGTTGTTGTAATTAAGAGTCCAAGAAGAGACGTTCCTTTTTAGTCCGCCCCCCTCTCGAGCTGTTAATATAAAACTATTTTGCCTAAGTGCTACTGTTATCTTTTTAAAACCCAAAACTACAGAACCCAGCAACGCTACAAACTGGTGGCAGCGGTGAACGACTCTTACACGTGAAAGGGAACCAGGTAAGAGGAATATTTTTTATTTCAGATTCGCATATCCATGCCAATATCAATTGCAATTTTTTTTTGAGCATTAATCAGGTTATTGTAAATACGGCGAAAGATAAGAAGTTCGATCGAGGGGGTAGGAGCTTAATTCATTGGTCGAAGCAGGACCTAATTTCATTCTTGAAGCAAAACAATAAGTCACATATAGGGAAAAGACCCAAATTGGTAAAAAGGGTAGCAAAATTAATCAAAGATCATTTAAATCGCTCAAATATGTCTCGCTACTCATCAAATAGCAGCCTCAGCAGCATCGCTTACAACCCGTTTCTAAATATAAACGCCTTAGAAAGGACTCCCGCCCCAGGAACACCGGAGGGGGCACGATACCTCTCGGATGAGAAACGGCTGGGAGATTCCTTTGAGGATTTTGTGAAGGAGAGACAGCCAAAAAAGAAAACTAGCTTTGTCCAAAGGCTGATGAACCCGGTGATGGAGTCGCCAATATTACACGGAGGCCGAGCTACAACGGTCGGGCATGTGCTTGAGTACCTACAAGCCCAGAATGGAGTAAAAGACGCAGAGCTGTTGAGAAAAGAGAAACAGCTCAGCGAACTAGCCACAAGGCTGGAAAGGCTCGAGAGAGCTTCAGAAACGGGAAAGGTGCAGGAGGCCCCCCCATTAACCATACCCGCAAACATATATGATCATTTGTTGCCGCAGCAGCCTCAACAACCTCACCAACTTCATCAAACTCAGCAAGTCGCTCACGTCGGCGCTAGAAATAATACACAAGCGCAATTCGCCGACCTGCAGGCTTTTATAAGCCTGCCGAAATTCGATGGGATTCGATGTGTCGGGACTGTACAAAGAAAAATTTCGAAGTGTACAATCATTTTTCTCACGACAGATATAAGGACCGATACTCAGCAAACGCGAAGCTTTTTGGGTATCACCCAAAGAAGGTGATCTCGTCGTCATGGACGCCATTCGGTTGCTAGGGGCGCGCCATCTTGTTGTGACGTAAACGGGAACTTTTTCATTAATACGTTAATTAGGTTTCAGCTAATGTAGATGAATTAATTCTTGAAGACCTCCCAATTATAGAAGAAGAAATGATGGCGATTGTTCAGCCTCATCGATCGAGTGGCTACTCTTCAGACTCGGAATTAAGTACGAACAACCAAGAACCTTTAAACAACCAAGAACCTGAAAGCGATGGACTCGAGTACATATGCGGTTATTTAAGCCGCCGCTTCAGAGATAAATATAACTAGACAAAAAAAAATCTACCTAATAAGCAAGCCATGATTATCATAAAGGGTCATGGATAAAAAACTTAAGCTTTGGCGGATTGTGCGAGCCATCTGAAGAGTGGGTCGAAAAAGTTAAAATGATGGAATTCTATTTCAAAAAATTACATCGCCATTCATTTTCATTTTAAAAAAATATTTATGAAAAAACTAAAAACTACATTGTTAATAAATTAATCAATAAAAATATTGAAATAGAAGAAGATTTAATTAAAGCTTATATTAAATTAAGAATACATATTCGTGTTAAATTTTTAAACAAGAACATTTATGAAAGTAGAAGGGGGAAAAGAAAGGGTCAAGAAATTGACAGGGCCTCTGCCAAAAAAAAACAAAAAAAAATTATTAATTAATGTGATATTTTCTATTTCCATGATGTAAATTGCATTTACTTGAAATTCAGGTAATGTATTTAATAAAAAATGGTAACACTTTATTAAATTGATAATTTACCTAATAATACTTGGCTTGAAAGTTGATATTCCTTTGAATTCCCCATTAAAAGATATGGGAAAAGTGGGGGCGGTTTCCTTTGACGTCACCCACCGATCTGTGTTCTTATTGGCTCAGAACTTTGTAGATCACCTTTTACCGTAACGCATTAGTTCCGATCTCGAAGAACCCCCGATTTATTATTTTACTGCCATCGATAACATTTATTCAACTTCGTAAGTATCCCATCTCTTTATTTCTTTTACTGAGAACGTTTTCCACGACGGACTTTTCGTTTCGACAATCTCTTAGTCGATGGGTCCAGGACACCCTCCGAGCAGCAGGTGTAGATACTAACATCTTTAAGGCCCACTCGACCCGGCACGCCTCGACCTCTGCGGCCCTACGACACGGGGCCCCGATTGAGCAAATAAAGTCCTGCGCGGGATGGACAGCAGCATCTCAGACATTCCAAAAAATTTATAACCGCCCACTCCAACAGGAATACTATGCGGACAAAGTTTTTTCCAAATAAGATGACTCTTTAAGGTCCTCTTAATAAACTTATCCTCCACTTGATTTCTTATATTACTTATTCCACCTCATTAAACGGTTTATTCAACTTCTCTATGCGTTCTCAGTTATCAGCACCTGCAGATGCCTGGCCTATGTTTCTAAACGACGAACTTACCAAGTTCAATCTTAATTATACAAGGCCTTCGGTCCGAAGATATTGGGTATCACCATTCATTTTTTTGAAGAAGACCTACTACAAATTACTTCTTCCACACTTGGGCCTTGGCGTAGTACAACTCGACGATCGCCACACTGGCGAATACATTTCGGAAAAGCTGGACGAGACCATGACGTGCCAATGGAACCTTGCAAAAGAAAACCTACATTGTGCAGTGACTGACAATGACAAAAAAATGATCAAGGCCATTGAAATATCATTTGGAAAAAAATTCCACATTGGCTGTTTTGCTCATCTATTAAACTTAGTGGGCACAACGGTCAAGCGATTTCCCACAGTTGTCGTCAGTGATATTGAAAGTGAAAGCAATTGTGGTTTAAACACTGTTACAGCCAGTGATCAATTAAGGAAGCATTCACCACTCAAACTGATACAGGAGGTTGAAACCAGGTGGAACTTCAAATTCTATATGGTGGAGAGATTGAAAGCCCCAGGACAAAAGAGGACCACAGCCTCTGCAATTAAGAGGACAGACATCACTTTGCCCAGGATAGCAGCCTGCTTTCCTAGCCTGGTGGTCTCTATCTTTGCTAGGGGTCATGGAAGACCCTTGTACACCAGGGCAGAGATTGGCTTGCCAGATACCATCTCTGGTGCTGTACTGACACCAACTATAGTGTCATGCATACGAAAGGCCTGGCTGGCAAAGGGTGCTGTAAAAACAGTATTCTTCTTGGCGTACATCCTGAGTGACAATGTCATAAACTCTGGTG
Organism: Orius laevigatus; assembly: GCA_018703685.1. Classification (NCBI taxonomy): domain Eukaryota; kingdom Metazoa; phylum Arthropoda; class Insecta; order Hemiptera; family Anthocoridae; genus Orius; species Orius laevigatus. Next base: position 16,275 of record JAGWEN010000396.1, on the reverse strand, counting down.
CCGAGAAGCCTACTCCTGTGCTGGGCTTTACAGCTATTTCCAGAGCACAATGGAGTCTGCAGTGATGTCAGAGACCCTTAGGACTCAGACCATGACTCACTGCAACCAGCCGGATAACGCCTACTCCGTTCCTAAACGCCTCCCAACTTCTTTCTTCGTCCTCTTCAGATGGTACTCTTCGAATGGTTCAAAAAATTCGTCGAATTTTCCAATCCCTCATTTTCTAAGCCCTAATTTTAGATGGCCACGCCACACATACTAAGTCGCTCGACCTCATCACTTTGGCTAGAGAAAGTAAAGTTCATATCCTATGCCTTCCTCCTCACTGTACGCATCGTCTACAACCGCTTGATGTTACTTTTATGTTTCCTCTGAATACTTTCTACGAACAAGAAACCCGAAACTGGATGGCAAGAAACCCGGGATGTGCCATAAATGATGACGATAAGCAAATTTGCTCTAATATTCAGCCGAATGTGTTAAATGCAATTTTATGGACTCGAGCGGCCATTACAAAAATTAAAGAACAGACAGTAATCAATTGCTTCATAATAGCTGGATTTAAACCCTCAGCAGTTCTTGACGTTAACGAAAATGATAATGAATCGTCTCTAAGCGAAGAGTTTGAGCTTCTTTCATCACAGTTCGGACCTCAAAATGTACGCGAGTATTCCGCAATAGATAAAGAATTATGCACAGAAGACTGCAGAATGAAGTATGCAGTGATGAAGAGGACGAGGCGACAGAAAGCGAAACTGACTGTGCACCAATAAAAACATCAGAAGCACTTAAATACACCAAGCTTTTGCAGCAGTTTTTTCTTGATACGAACGATGCGTCTTCGATGATCTTAATTAACCAAGTGGAAGAAAACATCATCAAAAATTCGCTTTGTACCAAAAATTTGAAACAAAAAAAAATTTCGGACTTCTTTAAAAATAAATAAAACTTTTTTTATGGCAATTTTTTTTTTTAATTCAACCTTATTATTGTACATAATATGTACATAGATACGTATGTAGATAAATACATACATATCTACACTTTTTTCCTATCCCCTCTGTTAAAAGGACACCTCCGCTGGGCGGACAATTTCTACGGTCCCATGGCTGTCCGCCTAAGAGAGGTTTCACTGTATGTCGAATATATACGCACAAGCTCAAAACCACTCCCTCAATCTTACTGCAAAAGAAGCCAAAGTTTACATTGCCATTCTTTTATTGACCTTGCACCAAAATACATGCGAATGTTCTGGGAAGAGCAAAGTGATACCTACAATATAATGGTTTCTCAAAGTATGCGAAGAAATCGCTTTTTTGAGATACAAAAGTACGTTCATTTATGTGATAGTACTAACTGACCAGATAATGACAGGTATGCTAAAGTAAGAAAATACTTTACTCTGCTCCGTATGAATTTTGAAAAAAATTTCGAAGAATATTTTTCATCACACATTGCAATCGATGAGTCCATGATACCTTATTATGGTCACCATGGCCTGAAACAGCACATCCATGGTAAACCATTCAGCTTTGGATACAAAATCTGGTCTGCCGCTACTCGTGATGGGTATCTCATTACCTTCGAACCGTACCAAGTAAGCTCAAGGGCTCCTTTTCCGTTCCAAGACGAATACGGTCTTGGAGCAGCAGTAGTCATGGAATTATCATCAAGACTCCCAGAAGATAAAGGACCGTACAACATTTACATAGAAAATTTTTTCTCCGGGCTTCCTTTGGTTCGTTACATGACTGAAAAAGGCTACGGAATTTGTGGAACAATAAGGGGCAATCGAATTGAAAAATGCCCTCTCAAATCAGTTGCTGAAATGAAAAGAACGCCTAGAGGATCTTCGAACTGCTAAAGACCTATGCATAGTGTGATGGAATGATAACAATATAGTAACAATCATTTCAAACTGCCATGGGCTAAGCACCAATCCAAAAAGTTGATCGTATTGGCTTTGTAAACAAGAAAAAGCAATCCGAAGGGCAAATCCGAAAAAGAAATTCAAATGATAATGAAACTTATTGCGATTTCCGAGGGTTAACGGACTCGTTGCCAATAGGAATTTACTCTTTTACGAACCACTAACTATTCGGAGACCCGAAGCAAAGAACACCATCTTACGTCTAGGCATTACACATAATGTGTTCCCTGAGACGATAGATAACACCGGATTTAACCTCGACTTCATCGTCGAAATTTCGAACATTCTTGAAAAGTGTCAAACATGCAAGAACCCGAAAATTTATTCATTACGTTAAAAGGTTAGCCGAAATCATTGATGGTATCTAAAGGAAAAATATTCCAATGACACCCCTGACACCTGATGAAATCCATTCATTCAACAATCAATCAATCGAATCGAAGAGGTATCGCTAACGATAATCTCAGCTCAGTTCTTCCACATCCTTCTGACCAGCTGCCTTTGTCATTCCATGATGACGACTTGAGCCCACTTGATCTATTTATGAAATACCTGCCTCATCGTTCTTCGATTCGACTTCTTTTTTTACAAATCTGTACGCGGTTCAGAAAGAGACGAAAAAGTTCAAACCCTCAACGAGTGAGGAAATTAAAAAGTTGGTAGGACTGCACATTTACACTGGAAATTTAAAATATCCTCGCATTCGGATGTACTGGGAGAGTAAATTAAAAATCGATGTGTTCCCTCAAACCATGACCCGTGATAGATTTTTCCAGCTTCGAACCCATCTTCATGTCGTCGACAACACCGCTCCGCACGATTCGAACGACAAATTTTTCAAGGTGAGGGCTCTTTATGAAAGTATTCGTAGTCGATGCTTAGAAATGCCGTTGGAGGAGCAATTAGCAATAGATGAGCAAATGGTTCCATTCAGGGGAAATTTTAATGTGCTCAAGTACGTGAAAGGAAAGCCTTGCCCGTGGGGTATTAAAATTTTCTTCCTCTGTGGTAAATCAGGGTACCCGTACGACTTCATTCTGTATCAAGGGGCAACAACAGAATTCGACGTTGCAGCCAAGAAAAACATGGGTATGACAGCAAGTGTGGTGTACACCTTGGCTAGCCGTCGAATTAGAGACCAAAAGTACCACGAGCTATACTATGATAATTATTTTTCGAGCTATCATCTTCTTCGCCTCTTGAAGCAGATGAAAATAAATGCCGCAGGCACCATCCGGCTCAACAGACTTGCGAACAACATAAAAAAATCTCGGGCAGGCGTCTCTGCTGAAGACCTCAAAAATTTCATAAATTTCCTGTCAAAAGAACTTGAAGGTGTCCCTGCCAGTAACATTTTTAATTTTGACGAAACCAATCTTACAGATGAGCCTGGGAAAAAAAAGGTTCTCGTTCGACGAGGCTCGAAATATGTGGAGCACATAAGAAACACGTCGAGAACAGGGACGTCGATTATGTTCTGTGGGAGCGCGTCGGGGAAACTGCTTCCCTTATTTGTGGTGTACAAGTCCAAACAAATGTGGGACACCTGGAAGGAAAATGGTCCTCCAGGTACCATCTACCGAAATTCGCCATCAGGATGGTTTGATTCTTCATTATTCCTCGATTGGTTCCAGTTTGGATTCCTTCCAGAAATCCGTAACTTACAAGGGAAGAAAGTCATTTTGTGCGACAACCTCGGTGCTCACATTTCTTTAAAAGTCATAGAGCTGTGTGAGAAGAATAATGTGTCATTTGTATGTCTTCCTCCTAACAGCTCCCACTTGACACAGCCGTTAGATGTCGCTGTGTTCAGAGGTGTTAAAGGAACATGGAGGAAAGTGTTATCCGATTGGAAGGACGAGAACGGGAATGAAAACATAAGAAAGCAGGACATGCCTTTTCTTTTGAAAAAATTGTTGGAAGGAATAACGCCGAATGTCGCTCAAAATCTTCAGTCTGGGTTTCGTGCTTGCGGAATTTACCCTACGCATGTCGAAGAATTGCTCAAACGTATTCCTCATCAAGATTTATTGTGTGAACACGACCATCAACTTGTTGAAAATTGTTTCATCGGAAACCTCGAAAAGAAAAGACGAGAATGGACCGAGAAAAAAACTCTTAAAAGGAAAAAAAAAGTCAACGTCGTTCCAGGGAAAGCTATCGCGCTTGGTGATTTTTCAGAAGAAAAAGAAGCAAATCCGTCCTCTACAGGAAAACGTTTGAGGAAAAAAAAGAATTCTAGCGAGACAGAAGACGAAGACGACGTCGATGAAAAAGAAATCGTCCAGGATGAGTCTGACTTAGATTTAGAGGCTCTTTTTGACAACGGCTTATCAGACAATGATGAGGCCATAACGGAAACAACCCTAAAGCCTGTTGTAAAACAGATCGGTCGGTACTGCGTCGTAAGGTATGATGGAAGCATGTATCCTGGTCTAATTTTAAGTTTTGACCACGATACTGCTAAAGTTTCGACGATGATAAAAGGCCAAAAGTCATGGAAATGGCCGGAAAGAGAGGACGTCATAGATTATCGTTGGGAAGATATAATGGGCGCTATTGAAGAACCTATTGGGGAAGAAGATGAGGCAAGTAGATGGGACAAATCGTCCAAGAAATTCATTTCTATAAAACGTCCCGAAATAATTAGAAAGTATAACCATGCCATGGGGGGAGTCGATTTACTAGACCAACTGATAGGTCATTATCGAATTTTTCTTCGATCGCGCAAATGGACTCTCCGCATGCTTTTCCACGGCTTCGAACTTGCAATTATTTGTGCTTTCAAGGAGTATAAAACTCTAGCTGCCGCCGCTGATGTCCCGACCTCTCAACAGTATGACTTGCTAGAATTTCGAATGAGACTCATCCAAAAGAATCCAACATTACCTCTCAACCTTACAGCAGAAGAATTATCGACTTTCCATGGGGTACTGATTGTAATGGGGTAGGTGAGAATGCCAGCTGTTGGAGATTATTGGAGCTATAACTTGAGGTACGAAATGGTCGCTTCTGAAATGACCTCGAAAAGGTTCCAAAAAATAAGAAGCCACCTCCATTTCTGTAACAATGCTCTTGCATCGACTGATGATAGATATTACAAAGTACGCCCTTGATGAAATGATGATACCATACAAAGGAGTAAAAGCAGGTAAAAGAAAACAGTATATGAAGGGAAAGCCCAAAAAATGGGGGATTAAAATGTATGCCCGAGCCGGAGTAAGCGGCATGATTTATGATTTTTTACTTAAAAATCAAAAGGTAAAGAAACCTTTCCGAACCCGATGCACGAGTTTTCCCCCAAAGAGGAAGGACTAGGCTTTGGAGGAAAAGTAGTAGTAGCTTTGGCCAGTTCAATTCACAACCGTCCATGCAAGACCTTATATTTTGACAATTTCTTTTCGTCGCCATCATTAATCTACCATTTAAGAAATGAATACGGCATATTTAGCCTAGGTACTCTTAGAATAAACCGATCAGGATGCGAAATCGAGGCAAAACGAAAGTGGGAGTATATTCAAAAATGTGACAATCTAAAAAAAGTATGCATAGTTAGTTGGAAGGACAGGAAACCTGTCACACTTATTTCTTCCTTTGTCGGAGCCGAGCCGGAAAAACGCATAAAGAGATATGACAAAGTGGTACACCAAAAAATCGAAATACCATGCCCCAACATAGTAGCCAACTACAATGAAAATATGGGAGGAGTGGACCTCGCTGGAATGTTAGTGTCACTTTATAAAACTAAATATAAATGCCACAAATGGTATATGTGCATTTTTATCCAACTTTTTGATATTAGCCTCAACAATGCGTGGCTAATGTACAGGAGGGACATGAAGTCGATGGGGAAAACAAAAGAAATCGTCGGACTGAAACAATTCAGAATGGAAATCGCTCGATCGCTAATGAAAAAAAATCAAGTCCCAGATGTAATGCAACCGCTGGACAAATGTGTCTTTGGCCCGCTCAAAACTGCGTGGGAAAAAATGCTCATCGATCATGGAAAGAAGAAGATGGGAGTTGGTCCGGGACGATTGAGCAGTTAAAAAACAAAATCCTATTCGACTTAATGTGGTAGGCCTTCCCTTTTTAGGCCGACTTGTGTAATATGAGTTCTATAGATGTAGAATCTTGCAATCCCTCTGGAACATATTATGACACGGAGAACAATATTGCTGATGTAAAAAGATCTTGTTTCTTACTACAGTGAAATTCGACTATAACGATTCCGCATATAACGATATTCCGGATGTAACGATTTGAAATGGGTCCATAGTTTGGTTTGTTATCTAAAAGTGAAGAAATAAATCGGAGGGTTTGGTGAAGAAGCTCATCTTGGATGTTAGCACCAGGTGGAACTCCACGTTTTACATGCTGGAGCGATTTATGGAAATGAGCAACATCATAAGCCAGGTGGTGCTTAATGACATAAATTGCCCCCCAATGCCAAAATATCGGAAATTGATGCGGTCAAGCAGGTTATGACCCTGCTGAGACCCTTTGAGTTTGCTACGAGGGAGTTGTCAGGCGAACATTATGTGACAGCTTCAAAAATAATACCTATGGTGAACATCATAAAAATGCAAATCTCCCAGTACATGCCAACGGGAGGAGATGCGGCATCGCTCGGTAAAATGAAGGCAGCACTGCTGAAAGAGATAGCAGAGAGGTTTTCAAACATTGAAAAGAAAATGCCACTTGCTATTGCAACAATTTTGGACCCCAGGTTTGTTCTTTTTCCAAATTTATTTACAAATTTCAAACATTTTCTCGTTTCTTTTTCCAGATTCAAGGGAATTCATTTCAAGGACCCCACATCTTTGGCGAGAGTGCAGTCTGAGCTGCGGAAGAGCTTGAGAACCGTCTCCTCCATTGAATCAGAAGACGAGGAAGAAGAAGAAGCGACCCCAGACTACGACTTCTGGGGAATGCATAAAGAGCTGGCCCATGGCCATGGTCAGAGGATGAGGTCTAAAAGGAGACCGTTAAACATCGAAGACCGAGCTGTGGATGAACTAAGTGTCTATCTTGCTAATCCAGTTGCTCCGTTATTGAAAAGCAATCCTCTAGAGATTTGGGAAGAGCTTAAACCAGTCTTCCCAAATCTCTATGCTCAAGCAATGAAACACTTGTGCGTGATGGCGACTTCAGTGCCGTGTGAGCGCATGTTTTCAAAAGCTGGAGGTATCTATTCGAAATCTCGAAACAGGTTGTCTCCCAAAATATTGTCAAAACTAATATTTTTAGGGAGCGTCCCCCAAAATGAATTTTTTTTTAATTCTTAGTGTATTTTTATAAATTTTTAAACGTTAATTTCATGTACATACATACTTTACTTCAATTATATAAAACCTGGAAAAATCTATTGCGTTTTTATTCTTAAATACTACCTAATTAGTATAGTAAATTTGAAGAAAATTAATTTTAATCATTTTTAGTGGTATCGATACTTTTCATTCGATACTTTCGATATTTCTACCGATATTGTCTATCCGATGTATCGAAAGTATCGATACCGCTTTGCCGATATATCGCGAGTATCGATACTTGTGTTTCGATATTTATCCGATTCGATATTTTCCAAAAGTATCGTGATATCGGAAAGTATTGAAATAAATACGCGTGTTTACGCAACGAGCTCCAAAGCTCAACTCATTTATTTCATAATGTCATAAAGGCGGTGTGCGAAGCTTTAGAGTTAGAAGTTAAGTGTGGAAGCAAGTGGTTTAGCGCGATGCTACCAATCATCACTTACAGCACCATATTCAAGAGCCGCCTAGAGGAACTGAGACTGGGGGGGGAATTCAAGGACTAGGATACTGGTTCGATGTAGTTGATCGGCACCATGCCCTTTTCACCAGTCCTTTGGACGAGTCCGATCATCCAGCCCGGGCAAGTCGTCTCGTTGCAGTCAACGATTATGTCGCCGGCTACGAAGGAAACGTTGCGTGGATCCTGAGGAAAGTTGTGGTCGTCTATAGCTCGAAATAACCTTCTAGTCGAGCGACGTTGCACCGAACTATGCACCGGATATTTCACCTCATATTCTCTCCTCTCTACCTCCTTTTCTCTCAGCAGAATCTCCCCGTCTCTCAGCAGGATCTCCTCTTCCTTCCTCCTAATCTCTTTTTCTCTCTCTACAATTTCATCCACTTTCTTCGCTATGTCATCTACTCTCATGACAATCTCCTTTTCTCTCTGCTCGATCCATTTTTCTCTCTTCAGAATTTCATCTAATCTCTTCACGATCTCAATTTCTTTCCGCACAATCTCATCTTCCCTCTTCCGAATCCCATCGTCTTTCTTCACGTCATCTTCCCTCTTCGGGATCGCATCGTCTCTCTTCACGGTCTCATTTTCTTCTTTTCCAGCAATGTCCTCTTCCTTCTTCAGGCATTCTTCGATCTTGAGTTTTTCGACTTCTCTTTTTGTTCCGTCTCTCCGACAACGTCTTGCTGAATCCTCTTCCAGCTTGACACGTTTAGGCTCTTCCTTTCTGTGCCCATTTTGGATCGCTCGCCAGGGTTTCGCTCTTTTCAGCGGAAACTCCTCACTCCTTTTCCTCTCCTTCGGTGGTTCCATTCGAACAGCGGCCCCTTGACGCCCATCATTCCGGCCTATAACCGTCACGACAATTTTCAAATTGTCTCGAATCGTCGGATTATACCTCGATACAACCTCTCCGATGGCCCTTTTTAAACCAGAGAAACCCTTGTCTCGCTTACAAGTCGACGCAATATGGCCAAAATCACTGCACGAAAAGCATTTGGGCCCTCTTTTTAAACTGGGGCAAACTCTTGACCAGTGTCCTCTCAGCCCACAATTAAAACATCGACCCCTTCGTGCATCGAATCGATTTTGAATTTTCCTATCCGCCATTTTCCCAAAAGTCGAAATTTTCCCGTTCGTCTTATTCATCGTCTCACTTACCGACTTCGTCTTCACGTGGTAATTCGTCATCATCCCACTTCTGACACCAATGAAATAAAAATGCGACTTTACACTTCGAGCTCCAAAGCTCAACTCATTTATTTCATAAACATCAGCTGATTTTACAACAGTATCGATACCGGGACGGTATCGAATCATCCCTACACATAATTTGTTCCCTGAGACGATAGATAACACCGGATTTAACCTCGACTTCATCGTCGAAATTTCGAACATTCTTGAAAAGTGTCAAACGTGCACGAACCCGAAAATTTATTCATTACGTTAAAAGGCTAACCGAAATCATTGATGGTATCTAAAGGAAAAATATTCCAATGACACCCCTGACACCTGATGAAATCCTTTCGTTCAACAATCAATCGACTTGCATTTCTGTGACAAACCTTTCAGTACCTGTGTGCCTAAAGTAAGAGATCACTTCCATATAACCAGCAAGTTTGGTGGCGCCGCCCATCAAACGTGTAACATTAGGGTCAGAAATCCGGGATTCCTCCCATTTAATTTAATATTCCTCCCATAATTTATCCAGTTATGATGATTTCATCATCCAGGAAAACGACAATTTATCAAAATTAATGCAAAAATTTGGATTGGAAACAATTTGCAGCCAACATGCCCCAGCAGCATTGTACCGATGAAGAAGTTTGTCAAGCTTACTACTTTAGTGACTCAACAGAACAATCAGGACAAATGGAGCATACTCAAAAAATCTCAACTACTCAAGAACTCCACCATCAGCATCTCTCAAGACTACGATCTGTCAAAGAGGAAAAGAAGAAGCAAACTCCGCTGATGGGCTCATTAAGGCATCAACTAAGAAGCAGGTACGTTTGTAATGAATATTTTATTCATTATTATTAAACTCCCGGGATTAGATACAGGCGCCACATCTCCTGAGGGGATCATCTTTCTCTCTGAGAGAGGGGAGAGATCCCCGAGAGAGGAAAAGTGGAAAAATCGTGTCCTGCTGACTGACCTCTGCGATTGAAGTTACATCTGCTCTTGGACCCCCATTTAAGGTAGGAGTAAATTTAAATTCATCCCCCAAACAGAAGAACACAAGTCAACGTCCTATATACACAGTAAAACGAATCTTATCGTAATAAAGGATTGTTTGAACTAATTAATTTGTAATCAATAAACCCCCTTTTGGTTTTAACTAATTAATTGTAATATAAGCCCCACTGTTGATCTCATTGAGTATTTTATTAAAACGCCCCAAACTCTAGCCACTATTTTAATAGCCCCAAACCTTCCTTACAATAGACCCCAACTTATCACATATTAACATTCCCCCTCCTTTCAACGTTCGATACTTAAAGTGGGTCTCACCAGGTTTATCGAAAGTATCACCTCGAACAAAGGACCCAACTCTCCTGCACCGCCTTCGAATCCTTGATCTTGTCATCTGAATCTGAAATTGATCTTCTCATACCAGCCGACTTGTCCACTCCAAACCGAAAAAACCAATTCTTCAAGCTCCAAGGACCAACGTCAAGTATAAAACTTCATTGAAATCAGAACATGTGCCACGTTCCTAATTCTCAAGGCCATTTAGGAAAACGACAATTTATCAAAATTAATGCAAAAATTTGATTTGAAAAAGTTTGACTACAACCAATGGCCTGTGGAAAGACCAACTAAAATCACGATGATTGCCACTCCACCAATGTCGACAATTGAGATAATGGCTAACAAAACAAAAGCTTGTCACCCCCGGTGACCCATCCAGAAGTCGAACCACCCTGCATATGTAAAATAAAACACTTAACAAACAGCCTCAAACGATTTAATTCCATCCTCCCATTAGTTCCTATAGGCCCTAAACTCTCGAGTTGGATGTTTAGCATAATATGGATACACTTTTAAATATACTTTAGTTTTAACCAATATGGATTAAACAAACATTACTTTTGACATGAAAACAAAATAATTTGGTGAAAAGGAAAATAGTCTATATGAAATTTTTAAACAGTCTTGATGTTGTTTTCTTAGTCTTTTGATATTGCAGTTACTAACCTTAAGAGTATTATTTTTGTAAGAGACAATAACCTGCTTTTATAAAACAATTTTCGATGTACTCCTAAAAAAGAAAAAAGAAAAAGTAAGAAAAAAAGAAGAAGAATGTGAGCTACCTTTTAATTTTTGTCGAATTCCAGCTCCTCTTTTTCTGCGATTGAATCCACTGGTTTTCAATCTCGTCGTCGACTTTTGAAAAATCTCAGTTTACGAAGTGCAGCCTCTCGGCATCAAAGTCGAATTTATAATTTGTTAGCTTATGTCACAAATTAAAAAAAAACCTTAAAAAATAAAAATAAAAATAAATTTTTTTAGCGAAAACTTGCTTACAGTGAGACAAGTAGGGGTGATTGGTCAATTTGTTCCAAACTCTTGGACCAGATTGAAAATTGCATAAGAATCATGATGGGAGTTGATCCTTCAAGAACGGAAAAGCTTCGTCTTGATGATTTCTGTCAGAATTCACTCGACAGTGCAGCACCGCTTGGAAGGTCTGCATAGATAACTGTTTTGTTCCGTTCAACAAGAAGTTTGTTGTCTTGTCTTGGTTGTGCATCTCAACAGCTAATAATCTTTCCATCATAAATATCAAGCTTGTCCACCAACTTCCTTGTCTAAAAATTAAATTTAGAAAAATTTATATAGAATGAAAATCAAAAGGAAATGTGATAAAACCATATCATCTCAGCTAGAAAATAAGAAAAAAATACGCTAAAATTTTTTAGCTCCTTTTTGTAGCTCCACGTGATCTTACCTTCCGGGCCTTTTCATTGTAGCGATGGCAAATGAAAAGGGGGAAACTTCTAAATATAATAAAATAAAGGAAAATTGATATATTTAATAATATATAATAAAAAAAAGACCTTTATTGAATGGAACCGACCTTTTTGGAAATTATTAATCGTAATCGTAGAAACATGAAGAAGAGGCTCGCTGTCGAAGATGGAGGATGAAGAAGCTGCGAGGTAGTCTTGAAGATTGTTTTTTTGGTAAAGGTCGTAAAAAATGGTTTTTTCTTGTAGCTGAAAAAACTTTTAAAAAAAAACCGACTGAATGAATCGCAAAGGCGAATGTTTGATGCTCGATTTGAAGGTCCGAATCAAAGAGGTTAAATGGAGAGATCCGGCGTCCCCACGCAAGTCCGAAGTCGGAACCTCGAAAGCTTGTCATTGGCCCATTGGCAGCCTGAAAGTTGGCTGACTTGTTGGCGCCCATTTATGAATCCTTCTTTCCCGTTAATAAATATTAAAGTCTCATAAATATCTTTGATCCCTATGCTTTTTTTTGAAATTGCAGTGGCACTCAGAAATCAAAGCTTGCAGTCAGGGGCGGATCGGCCGTTTTCGGCCCACCGGGCGCAACCCCTAGACCGGCCCCCTTTTTTTTTTTTTTTCAATTATTCCCCAAAAATTTAGTTTTTTTTCTCTTTCTGAACATATTTTAACGCTATTTTTCATCAAAAACCTTAAAATCGACATTTTAAGAGCCAATTTTTCTTTAAAAACCCTTAAAATTAAAGTTTACAGAGCCTTTTTTCGCCAAAAACCTTAAAATTGACATTTTAAGAGCCAATTTTTCTACAAAAACCTCAAAATCAACATTTGTAAAGCCTAATTTTTGTCCGAAAACCTCAAAATTAAAGGTTTAAGAGCCAAAGTTTCGTCAAAAACCTCTAAGTCAACATTTCCAAATCCAAAATTCCGTTTAAAAAAAAAAAAAAAAAAAACCTCAAATCAACTTCAAAGAAACAATTTTTTGTCAGAAACCTCATAATCATGGTTTTAAGAGCAAATTTTTCTTCAAAAAAACCTCAGAATCAGCGTTTAAAGTGCAATTTATTTTATCAAAACCTCAAAATCAACAGTTTTAAAACTCTAATTTTTTTCAAAAACCTCCACGTTTACGTTTTTGAATAGCCCAGGGCGCCCAGGCCCCTGTGAAATGTTTCAGTACCTCGAATTTTTTGCTCTTTCAGCTTTTTTTGCTCCTATTTTAGTTATAGAAAAAGAAAAGAAAAATGGATTTTCCACCTCTCATAAATCTCATAGAGCATTGTTCTTCAAAAGTGATATTATTGGTCTATCGGTCTTAACAAAGCACTCCAATTTAATCAATAACCATCTAACTTTCTGGAAAGAATTAATCACTCTCATCTATGTTTACTCATCATTTTAATCCAATTCTTTGTTGGAAAGTAAAAAAAAATCGAAGTTATCACCCATTCGTGAAGGATGGAATATTCAAGACGAAATAAACTTAAAAGTGTAAAATTAAATCCTTTTTTTGATTTGATCCATCCGGTATTGTTCATCTTTAAACTTTTAGCGAAGACTTCATTCGCATGCAATGATGGTAATGAAAACATGCTGAAAATTGTGTTTTAAATATTTTTTTAAAAAGGAAATCTGGAAAAAACTAATTTTTTATCGATATGGACAGCAAGCTGGGCAACGGTTTACACTCTGCTGTGCTATGTGGTCATCGGTGCTGCATTCGATATATTGCATTATATAAAAAATCAAAATAGTTTTGCTGATTCTGTTTGGTTGGGAGTGATTTTTTTGCTCACAACCCCTTTGATATACATCATGCCCCTTTCATATTTCGCAGAAGCACCACATTTGGTCGAATACATCAACGGGTGGTCTCGATTTCACGTATGTCTTTTTTAGATTTGGGGACTCCAAAAAAGTATTTTAATTATTTTAGAAAAAATATTTCATCCTTACTGGCAAAAGTTTGAAGACAAAAATTAAAAAGCGAGCCATAATGATTGCACTGGCTACCACTTTTGTTATTTCTTTTTTGTATTTGTTGTATGATGGAAGGAATGAATATGAGAAAAAAACGAGGTGGTATCAAAAATTATTTTATTCGACCCAGTTTATGGTCACTTTTTCAACTCATATCTACTGGATAGTTTGCTTAGTCGAGAAACAAAATGCTTCTTTACATATCAAAGAGATGGTGAGAGCTTTATTTTGACTGCATTCTTAGTCTTCTTCAGCTTTCCTCAAACTTGAATTCGAAGAAAATAGTTGAGATTCGAAGATTATGGATCGATCTGGCAAAACTTCACTCAAGCTTTGGGAACACGATTGGCTACTCTGTCATGTCAATTTGTTCCAACTGTTGCTTCTGCATTGTTGCTGCCTCCTATGCTACAGCACATTCTCTCATACATAGGCAAAGTAATGGATCTTTTGCTGTCTCTCAGGCTGTGTTTGTTTTCAACTTCTCCGTCCTTTTTGCTTTGATAGAGCTAGCGGATCGCACAACAAAAAGAGTAAGGTCTTTCTTTTTCGGAATTAAAAAATTTTCATCGCATTATAGGTTGCGCTTGACATCTATGACGTTCTCGTTGACATAAAAATGACAAACGTGGATTTCATCATGTTGAATGAAGTAATCTATTTTTCTATTAAATTTTTTAAAACGAAAATTTCAGCTTCAAATATTTATACAAGTCGTCAAAGGGCTTGATCCGCAGATTACGCTATGTCGGTACATCACTTTGAACAGAAGTGGTTTTATAAGGGTACCTAGACGCTGTTGTATTGTTTTCTGAGATTTAATACATTTTTTCAGCTTACAGAAAATTTCGTTACTTATTTGATCGTCTTGGTCCAATTTAGTTTAAATTTAGTTAAAGATTAACAAACAAAAATGTAAATAAAAAGGCCTTTTTTGTCCAAAATATATGCATTTTGAGGATTAATATTTATTGTGGTGCAGGAGTGTAAGGGAGGTGATGGAATGTTGGGGGGATGGTGGGGGTATTGTGGTAAGGTGGGAGGAGGGTCAAGGAGGGTAGGGGAGGTGATGGAATGTTGGGAGGGGGGTTTGTGGTAAGGTAGGGGGAGGGTCAAGGAAGGGTAGGGGAGGTGGTAGGGAAGGTGATGGCATGTCGGGGGTGGGGGTGTTGCGGTAAGGTGGGAGGATGGTCAAGGATGGTAGGGGAGGTGATGGAGGAGTGGGAATGTTGTGGTAACGTGGAAGGAGCGTCAGAAGAGTAGGGGAGGTGATGGTGGTGTGGTGGGGTGGTAGAATATCGGTGAGGGTAGGGAATGTTGTGGTAGGGTGGGAGGAGCGTCCAGGAGAGTAGGGGAGGTGATGGAATGTCTGGGACTGTCGTAAGGGGAGGAGGGTCAAGGAGGGTAGGGAAGGTGATGGAATGTCGGGGAGGGGGGGGTGGGGGGGTGGGTGGGGGGGGGGGGGGGGGGGGGGGGGGGGGGGGGGGGGGGGGGGGGGGGGGGGGGGGGGGGGGGCGGGGCGGGGGGGGGGGGGGGGGGGGGGGGGGGGGGGGGGGGGGGGGGGCGGGGGGGGCGGGGCGGGGGGAGGGGGGGGGGGGGGGGGGGTGGGGGGGGGCGGGGGGGGGGGGGGGGGGGGGGGGGGGGGGGTGGGGGGGGGGGGGTGGGGGGGGGGGGGGGGGGGGGGGGGGGGGGGGGGGGGGGGAGGTGGGGGGGGAGGGGGGGGTGGGGGGGGGGGGGGGTGGGGGGGGGGGGGGGGGGGGGGGGGGGGGGGGGGGGGGGGGGGGGGGGGGGGGGGGGGGGGGGGGGGGGGGGGGGGGGGGGCGGGGGGGGGGGGGGGGGGGGGGGGGGGGGGGGGGTGGGGGGGGGGGGGGGGGGGGGGGGGTGGGGGGGGGGGGGGTGGTCGGGGGGGGGGAGGAGGGGGGGGGGCGGGGGGGGCGGGGGGGGGGGGGGGGGGGGGGGGGGGGGGGGGGGGGGGGGGGGGGGGGGGGGGGGGGGGGGGGGGGGGGGGGGGGGGGGGGTGGGGTGGGGGGGGGGGGGGGGGGGGGGGGGGGGGGGGGGGGGGGGGGGGGGGGGGGGGGGGGGGGGGGGGTGGGGGGGGGAGGGGGGGGGGGGGGGGGGGGGGGGGGCGGGGGGGGGGGGGGGGGGGCGGGGGGGGGGGGCGGGGGGGGGGGGGGGGGGGGGGGGGGGGGGGGGGGGGGGCGGGTGGGGGGGGGGGGGGGGGGGGGGGGGGGGGGGGGGGGGGGGGGGGGGGGGGGGGGGGGGGGGGGGGGGGGGGGGGGGGGGGGGGGGGGGGGGGGGGGGGGGGGGGGGGGGGGGTGGGGGTGGGGGGGGGGGGCGGGGGGGGGGGGGGGGGGGCGGGGGTGGGGGGGGGGGTGGGGGGGGGGTGGGGGGGGGGGGGGGGGGGGGGGGGGGGGGGGGGCGGGGGGGGGGGGGGGGGGGGGGGCGGGGGGGGTGGGGGGGGGGGGGGGGGGGGGGGGGGGGGGGGGGGGGGGGGGGGCGGCGGGGGGGGGGGGGGGGGGGGGGGGGGGGGGGGGGGGGGGGGGGGGGGGGGGGGGGGGGGGGGGGGGGGGGGGTGGGGGGGGGGGGGGGGGGGGGGGGGGGGGGGGGGGGGGGGGGGGG
>JAGWEN010000395.1:97500-103377 GCA_018703685.1 Orius laevigatus | reverse complement strand
CTCTTCTTGAACACTTGAAGAAAGTTTTAAACCTCTGTCGACCTCACGACGTAAGCAAGTGTCACTATTTTATTACAAATATTGTTTTAAATTCAAAAACAAACGTTCGTGAGTGAAAGTTGGGTAAAAAAAATGGTTTTTTAATGTAAACCAGGATTTCTTCTTTGAATGACGAATGTGGGTTATGCCGCACGTTTTCCTGTTATGCAGCTCAGCAAGAAAAGGTGGAACATATTTCCGGCCTTAAAAAAAAAAAACCTTTTCTTTCTACAATTTTTGTTAACTATCTTAAGACTAATTTTCTCAAAATGAAGCTTTCGGTAACATGCTTTTGCATGCTTTTTTCAATCCTCAACACCTTGGCCTGCTTTGTGTGCTTAATTTAACAACTAATAAACTAACGTTTCTATAACTTTTTTTTAGTCATAGACCTTTGTTCGTTTCCAAGAAATAGATCCGACAACAAAATATCCTCTTCCAGACAGGTGCCCAACGAGTTTATTACAGCGGAGGATGCAAGTGTCGGTAAATAGGGCAGCCTCCGGTGGTTGATGAAGTCGTAAACAAGGTAATAAAAATTACGAAATATAAAAGAAGGAGTTTTAAAAAGTGTTACTTTTTATTCAAAGGTCATGGCCAAAATCACTGGAAGTAAGTGGAGATCTTGTTTTATAATATAAGGGTTAACTTAAAAAGGTTGCGAATAAAAAGATGTTTTGGATTTTTATTGGCAATTTTTAACGTTTTAGAAAAAAAAAAAAAAGGAGATTCGCTTTATTAGCGATGAATAAATTTTTAATTTCGTATTTTCATACATTTTTCTTTGTTTTTTGGACTTTCACTGTGAGAAAGTTCTAAATAAATAAAAGTTTTGCTTTTAAATTCACCCAAACATGACGAACGTTTTATAAATCAAGGAGGATTCTTATTGAAGGGCAGATGTGTTTTATAACGACTTGCATTAGATGGCATTATTGACTATTTTTTTTTTATAGAATACCACTTGAATCCACCCTGCGCAAGCAACAGGTACTTTGCTGTAGGCTCGCTGGGGTCCTGAAGAGCCCGTTGAGTTTTGGGAAGCTCACTCTTGGTTTAGGGTGTCGAAAAAACGAGAAGTACCCACTTCAAAGAACGTAAAAGTGAACGACGAAGACACAATATTCCAGAGATTTTTACACGCTGGACAAATACCAGGAAAAAAAGAAGCCCGCAATCCCCAAACATGGAAATGAATAACGGGTTGTGGAAACCAAATCCTCAAACCGAAATCCTATCCAAATCACTCCAGTAAGTGAAAGATTCATACATCCGTCGTACCCTTTTCCTCAGGAAATAAACATTTCATTAGTGATTCAAGTTCTGGAACGCTTGTGATGCTAACGGGAGAATTTTGTTCTTGCCTTATCTTTAGAGGGTTTCCTACTTAGATGTTTCTTTATGCGGTGATTTCCTTTTTGTGATGTGATGCATGTGTGTGGAATGTGCGTAGTTGTCCTTAGAATGGTTAAAAGACAATAAAAAAAAAACAAAAAAAAAAAAAAAAAAAAAAACAAAAAAAAAAAAAAAAAAAAAAAGAAAAAAAAAATAAAAAAACTGAAAAAAAAAAAAGAAAAAAAAAAAAAAAAAAAAAAAGAAAAATATGTTTAAGAAAAAAAAAAAAAAAAAAAAAAAAAAAACCTTAGATGTTAAAAAATAAAATATAAAAAAAAAGAAAAATAAAAAAAAAAAAAAAAACAAGAAAGAAAAACAAAAAAAAAAGAACTAAAAAAAACAAAGAGAAAAAAAATAAAAAATACAAAAAAAATCAAAATTTTTGTTAGAACTTTTTGTTTTTTATTGTAAATTTTTGTGTATATATTTTATTAATTTTACAAGTGCCCACATCATCATACAAACGCTTTTCCTTCACATGTAGGGGGACTTTCTCCATATATTGAAATTTTAGTCCACAACGACAGGAAGCTTTCACTTTGAACATTTTTAAGCTCGTGATTGATATTATGTGACAAGGTAAAAATGTTGATTAAAATTTTACTTAATATATTAATTAATTCTTGTATGTTATTGTAATAATTTACTGTTCAAAACAAGATTAAAAAAAAAAAATTGATTATTTAGATTGGGGCACTTCAAATAATAAAAAATTGAAATAAATTTCCCTTTGGTTTTCCACTTTTTTATATAAAAAAAATGTTTTTGTTAGTAAGGTTTTAGAAAAATTACAAGCAAATTTGTAGAAGAAGGAATACACAATAGTTGTACGGAATGTACACTTTTAGATTTAATTTTTTTTTTGACTTCTTTATGTTTTTTTGTACTTTTGAACATAGTGTCGATTCATGTAAATAGATCTACTGACATATTATCTTTACATTTAATTACAGTCCTCTATTTATTTAATCAATTAATCTGGTCGCTCAAGGGGAGGTACCATAATTTTGATGAAATTGAACTATCTTAAACATTTTGATAGATGATAAAAGAATTTTTTTTTTTTTTTTTTTTTTTTTTTTTTTTTTTTTTTTTTTTTTTTTTTTTTTTTTTTTTTAAGGAGCAAAGTTGTGAGGGTATTTTTTTTATTTTTTTTTTTTTTTTTTTTTTTTTTTTTTTTTTTTTTTTTTTTGTTTTTTTTTTTTTTTCTTTTTTTTTTTTGTTTTTTTTTTTTTTTTTATCTTTTTTTTTTTTTTTTATTTTTTTTTTTTATTTTAAACTGGGTCGAAAATATAGGGTGGTTTGACTAATACGTAAAAAAAAAACAAAAAAAAAAAAAAAAAAAAAAAAAAAAAAAAAAAAAAAAAAAAAAAAAAAAAAAAAAAAAAAAAAAAAAAAAAAAAAAATTGGGTAAAATAGCAGACTTAACTGAGTAAAACTCCTTTTGCTAGTTTTCCTACGTCAATCCGTCTTGGAGATTTAGGAAATGTTTATTTTTCACAGAAGACTTTTTTTTTTTGTCTTCTTAAAAAGCATGTGCTAAAAATTCTTTCACTAAAACTGTCAATATCATCAAGACCCTTAAATATTTCCAACATTTTTCTGGTGCCACAGATTATTTAGAATCGCGAGCGTTTAGATTTTACTTAGATAATGATAGTTTTGTTGATTTGCATAATGACTAATATAGTTGGCATTATTTAACTTAAAAAAACACTACGCAACCCCAATTTTCTTTAACACTACAATTTTTATGTTAAAGCTCAACCACCCTGTATAGTTTTGATCTTATGAATTTGACAGATCAGCAGAGTGTAATCCAAGTCATGAGCATATCCTTCCTGATATCCTCCCTCCTTTAAAATGATCTCACTGTGACATGCATTCGTGGCAGATAACCTGCAGCAAAAAGGCTGCATCAGGGTTATGGAACGTCAAGTGTGGTGATGTTCACAAAGTAAACAAACCACTGCATATTGGGTGCCCAGGCTTGCAAGATTGTTTTGCTGGTGAAATTGAGTTTTATCATGGAGATCGGGAGCTTACATCAGAGGTTAGAGTTTTTTTTTTTTTTTTTTTTTTTTTTTTTTTTTTTTCCAAATCTTCTTCTTGGTATAGATCCAAAATAAAAATATGGCAAATTTTTAATTTTTTGTTGGTCTTATTTTTTTTTTATTTTTGCTTTTGGACATGAACTTATGGATGTTCTCCTTCCTAGAAACTTGCCTTCTCCTGCTTGATTCTCATCGTGAGAACGTTCTTCTAAGGTACGGTTGATTAGGGGTAAACACAAAAGCATGCTTGGGATGTGCATGAGGGTTTGCAATGTTGTTCAAAATTAAAAGCGCCGTGACTCTCAGCGGGGGTACCAACCTGGGCACACTCAAAACGAGACAAAAAGGAAGTTACAAGAAAAAAACAAATCTAATGAAAAACTTGGCCAAATTTGGTTTTGAAGTTGAATTTTTGTGGTGAACGAAAAAATTTATATTATTTTATTTTTCAAAAAAAAAATATTAGGCGTCTAGCCATGGGACTTTTGAAAATGGTCAAAAACGGAATATCTTGGGCTTTGAACTTTGGTGTAATGTGTTATAGTCGTGGGCCGCCAGCTTGATAATCGGTCGGTGTACTAAAGTAATCCATATATTTCAGTTTTTTTTTCTTTCTTTTTTTTATTTTTCCCTTTGTGTGGTGCTTAGAGCCTTGGAGTAATATGCGAGAGCTGGGGCGGAGGAAGGAAAGCTGGAATGGTTAGGGCTTAGTGCTGCTTAGCTGTACTTAGCTGTGAGCTAGGCTGGGCGGAGGTGGATAAAAAAGGGGAGGATGAGTGTGCGGAACGCTGGCTAGCTAAGCGTTCCTAGAGATCCCAGAGAAGGTCGCTGCTGGCCTAAAAAGAAAAAGAAGAAGTCCACAATGGAGGCAGAGGAGTCGCTATTTAATGTAAACTAGGTGCCTAAGGCTTGAAACAAGCAATCTGAATATAGTTAGCTATCTGCAAGCTTCCTTAAGGCCTAGCGTTTGGCTATGGCATGAGGTTGCTGCTTCGTGAGCTGCTACCTTTCAGGTGCTGAGCTTCTGCTTTGTAAGCTCAAAGCTTGCTTGTAGCTGAATGCTCCTGCTGTAGCTTTGCTGCTGCTGGCTGCTGCTCTGTTCCGTTCCCGTCAATTCCATATTTTATTTTGCGAAATATGTTTCAATGAGTTTCACCAAAAAACAATCTCCATCTCACAAAAATCAGTTTTTGTTGTTTTTTTTTTATTATCTTTTTTTTTTCTATCTTTTTTTCTTTCTTTTTTTCCGTTCCTGATGAAAAAGCAGGTGGACTAAGTAAGATAGTAAGCAGCTAGCGCAATATAACCAAAAAAGAAATAACGCGCAGAAAAATGAAACTAAGTAAACCTGTATTAACAAACGCGCAATAAAAAACTCTTCCCGGAACTACAGTAAAAAGCCGAGGTTTCCACTAAACTTCATTCAAGCACAACACCTCATCAAACTCACACGTCTCTCCAGCATCACATCGATCAAAATTCCTTTTTCTCACCATACCAACCATCACAAACAATCAACAAACATCATTCACATGCACCTCATCGATCAAGCTCACAATCATCATTTCCCGCAAAAAATCATCTCATTCTTTCTTATCGCCCGTGCGAAGTTAAATAACCAATACCAGAGTTTCACAAATCGAATTAAAAAAAAACTTGCCTGACCGCATACAGTTTTCCTCACAAAATGTCGTGATTCCTTCCTCAGGAGCTTCCTGGGTCAATTCATGGGTTGGGACAAAGGAAACAACAAATGGTCACTACTTACTTGTACTAACTAACACTCACTCCTTCAAATCGCAGATAGTTTTACAAAAAAGCCCCCCCCGCAAGACTGTTTCTGGTCTTTCCTTGTTTATTTTAATTTATTTTTGATTAAAAACCTAAAATTCATTCTACCACAAATCCTGTCCCACATAATGGGATTTTGCATTTCATGATAACACAATATGCCTTCTGCCTCAACGGATTCCATCTTCCTCACTCCCCTAGCCCTCCACTCATCCACACTCTCCGGCCTCACTTATCTAACCACTAACTCGTTAACTATCCACACATCTAAAGGCAGCACTTGATCAATGATCACGAATGTGTTAACATGTAATGCACCCTGTCACTATCCCCTAGGGAAACGAGGGGAATTGTCACGAAAATCGGTACTGGAATGTCCATCACGCAGGACCTAGAACGACGACCTCAATTCCTACGAAAATTACAGATTTAAGCCAACTCCTCATGCAAAAAGGTTTGACCAGATCAAGCAACAAGCATCTCAGCAAAGAAGCAGGAGCAGCTTCGTATTCTCCAATTTGGTCATAAAGGAAGCATTATGTTTTGTTTCGCGACTAGTTCGGGCGTGGGGGTTCGGGCCGAAGTGAAATGGAAAGGG
>JAGWEN010000395.1:0-92500 GCA_018703685.1 Orius laevigatus | reverse complement strand
GACCCCTAATTCGAAAAAATTAAGAAAAATATTATTTCGAAAGATGTCTTGTGACAACATTGTAAAATGGTGAAAACCGGCAACCATGTGGAATGAAGGTCACCCTGAGCCCCGAGGTCATTTGGTTTCTTAATAAATCCGCTAGATCTCACTACCGTCAATTCATATTTTTTTCCGAACTCCTGCGGGCCCTTAAAACCTTGATTTTGAGGTTTTTGGACGAAAATTGGGCTTTAAAAATGTTGATTTTGAGGTTTTTGACGGAAGTTTGGCTCTTGAAACCTTGATTTTGAAGTTTTTGACGAAAATCGTCTGTTAAAACTTTGATTTTGAGGTTTTTGGAAGAAAATTAGGCTTAAAAAATGTTTATTTTGAGGTTTATGGCGCAAAATTGGCTCTTAAAATGTCAATTTTAAGGTTTTTGATGAAAATTGTCTCTTAAAACTTTGATTTTGAGGTTTTTGGACGAAAATTGGGCTTTAAAAATGTTGATTTTAAGGTTTTTGACGAAAATTTGGCTATTCAAACCTTGTTTTGAGGTTTTTGATGACAAATGTCGCTTAAAACTTTGATTTAGAGGTTTTTGGAAAAAAATTGGGCTTTTAAAATGTTGATTTTAAGGTTTTTGACGAAAATTTGGCTCTTAAAACCTTGATTTTGAGGTTTTTGACGAAAAATGGGTTTTACAAATGTTGATTTTGAGGTTTTTGACGGATGTTTGGCTCTTGAAACCTCGATTTTGAGGTTTTTGGACGAAAATTAGGCTTCAAAAATGTTGATTTTGATGTTTTTGAGGAAAAATTGGCTCTTAAAATGTCGATTTTAAGGTTTTTGATGAAAAATAGCCTTAAAATTTGTTCAGAGAGAAAAGAAAAATTTAATTTTTGGGGGATATTAGAGAAAAAAAAAAAATCGTGAGCCTCCCCACGTCTCCGGAAACCACTGTTTTAAGAGATAATATTCGTCAAAAATTAAAAACTTACAAACAACTGACAAATTCCTGGATCCGCCCGTGACCTTTACTACGTTGTGCAAGAACTTAATAAACTGTTTTGTTTCTTGTGGGACAAAAGCCGGACACACCTACTAATAGATACGAAAAAAAGCCTCGAGGCAGCCTCGAGAAGCAGCGCATTTCCTCCGGAAAGGCCTTCCCTAAGCCTATCTTTGATGTCCTGGTTATCCCCCCCCCGCCACCACAGTAAAATAATGAAATGGGTCTCTGAGCCCGGAGCCTCCATCGCACCGACCACAATAGCTTAAATTCCTCTAGAAATCAGCGAAAAATTTTCAAAGCCTATGGCTCAGTATATTTCAATTAAACCACGTGATTTTCACCGCCAAAAGTTCAAATTCTAAAATTAATTTCATCAATGCCCTAAGAAGTAGCTTCCTCTTCGTATGCGGGCTTGATCTGTTGTCAAATGTGAATTCTCAGTTCATGAGCAGCTCCTATAATCGATTTCGACCATCTCCTGCTCTTATTTCCTAAAATGACGAAATTCCATTTAAGTCCCTCAGGAGAGTCCCAGAACCGTTTAGGCGATTTCAACTGTCTTCTACTATGGTCCTCGGGCCATAATATATTTTCCAACCATCTCAAACTTTCGGGTATCGAATAAATCACGAAATTCCATTTAGGCCCCTTAGCCAAGTCCCAGAACCGATTTTGAGATTTGAACTAATATTAACTATGATCCTCGGCCCCAAGGACCTTCCCGTCACGATTTTCAACCATCTCAAACCTTCAGGTTCCGAGAAAATCACGAAAATGCCCTTTATGCCCTAAGCGAAGTACCAGAACCGCTTGCTCGATTCAAGCCATTTTCAATAGGTTTCCTTCTCAATTTTTTTAGGCCCTAAATTCAGAGTTTCATCAACCTCATGCAAAAATTGCTCCAGTTATGCGATGAACATGTACATATATATATATATATATATATATATATAAATAAATATATATATATATAAATAAACATGAAAGGAACATCCTATATTTTTGTGATCCCAGAGCTTCCTGATCACGAATATATAAGCCTCTAGCCTGGGAGCCTCCGTGACGACCACCTCAATAGCCTACTTTCCTACGGAAATCCGCTAAAATGCCCAATCTCAGTGTTGAAAAGGAAAAGTAATCGCCCTCCGACAATCTGTTTTGACCGGATGATTACAGAGATTAGAAGCGGTAAGTAGGCGAGCGTGTAATTTCTTCATTAGTTCTCGCGTGGCCCATCTGGCCCCTCAGGGACTTGTGCTTTGCGCAATTTGTGTCCTTCCCGGCCAGTTACTTAACGGACAGTCGAGTCCGTTTTGAAACTTTGTCACTTCAGACACGGAAATCCCTCATGGTAATGGGGAAATTTCGCTTTTCGTAATGCTAGATTTCGTTATATTTAAAAAATTCTACACTAATTTTACCATTAGTTTTCACTTCCTCTGTTTTTGAGACATATGTCAAGATTATTTTCCGAGGAAAAAAATGAGTGAAAAAGTTATGAAATGGGTGCTTCGATCACGTAGAAGGTGGCTTGTTAAAAAACCTACAATGCCTGCTTTCCTAACCGAGACAAATCCCCTACAACGAGAATCACCTCCTTAGGCTTCCTCTCATTTTTTCCCGTAAACTTGAAAATACCCGTTTTTCCATATATATAGGGAATAAGGATAAATCTATTAGCCAATGAGTTGCACAAGTTCTTTTTTTATGACGCAAGGGTGAAAGCCCCGTCCCACATTGTCTGTTTTTAAGTCCTCTCCGGAAATTTAGAAAAGTCACGGGGATGTTAAAACCTACTTATGAGCCCAATCGAGTGGGACGCTCTGCGTTAAATTCGCCTTTTTTAGCCCTTCCAATCCGAAAATTGATGATTTTAATTACGGTAATTGAGTACGTCAAATAAAAAACGATTAAACGATAAAGATCACCATCGTAATCGTCACCTTTGTCCCCGTTTCTTTCAATAGGACCATTAACAATGATTCACACTTTTGCACAAGCATTGATTAGAATGTAGCAATCGTGGAAATCAATTAGGATTTTAGACACGAAAATTGTGAAATATGCTCCACACCTTGAGTGATAGTATAATAAAATCCCGATTTTTTTTGTCATGTCATGAACTAAAAAGAAATTTACTTTTTTTTTGTAGAAAATTGCACAATCGTAAATCAATAGGCTTTCACTTTTCAGCAATTAGAAGACCCCTGGAGTAATTTTTGATTCTATAATGGAAGTAATAAAAGTTATGATTAAAAATATGTCTTCCTTATTAGTTTTTATGTCATTTCCGTTTGTGTGATTTTGTTTTAAAAAAAATACCGTAACGCCGTCTAAAATGGGATAATTAAGGCGTCGGACATTTTTGGAGGAAATTTTTCTTGCTTTTAAAATACGGGACTTGTCACGGAATAGTTGCGTAACTCGCGCAAGGATGACCCCAGAACCGTACTTAGGAATGTGAAATAAAAAGTAAATTAAATAAAAATCCCCAGTGATCCCCAGAACACCCTGATCACGAATGGTCGCACCAACCGCAATAGCATAATTTCCTTTGAAAATTAGCTTTAAAAAAATGAAATTAAAAGTCTCATTTCAAAGTAGGTAGGTTAGACAACAATAGGATTTTTCGGGACTTCTTTTTTATTCGTATAAGCGTAACTCAATTACTTGGCTAATTAGATTCATGAGAGGCGGAAATAAAACTATTATAACGTGTACAAAAAATAGTGAATTTACATATTATGAAAAAAGGGGGCGATTGTTTAAGCTTATTACGAAATTCGCTTTCGACCTATCAATCAAGAATGGCTGCTGGCCTTAGTAATTATTTTAGTGCTCGAAATCTCTTTGTTTCATAGATGGTCCAGTCTACAGAGCCAAAGGTGGTGTAAAAGATTTTGTTTTGAATGGTCCATTTGGGTCCTAATAACATGTTTTTGAAGTGCCAACAAAATGCTTAATGTTTAGCAGCCGAAAAACCTTGACTTTTTTTCAGTTTTCCTCATAAAACTCGAAAACGGGGCATATTTTGAGGGAAACACTTAAGTAGGAAATTAAAGAAGACAAAATTCTGCGTCGATTAAAAAAAGGTTTGCTAAAATTGGTCCAATAGACAAGTTTTGACAGGCGATCAAAAAATTTCATTTTTCCAATATTTGAAAAAAAAAAAAAATGAGTTTGGTGGATTTTATCGTTCTTTTAGGATTTTCAACGCTTTTTTTTCAATAAATTATTTTTGGAAAAATTGAAGTTTTTTGATCGTCTGTAAAAACTTGGCTATTGGACTAATTTTGGCAAACTTTTTTTTAATTAACGCAGAATTTTGTCTTCTTTAATTTACTACTAAAGTGTTTTCCACAAAATACGTCCCGTTTTTGAGTTCTATGTGAAAAACGGAAAAAAGTCAAGGTTTTTCGGCTGCCATAAGTTAAACATATTTTGTTGGCACTCTTCAAAAACACGTTATTGCCTTAAAAAAACCCAATGGACCATTTAAAACAAAAAAATCTTTATACCACCTTTTGCAGGTCAAAACGCTCTATAAACTGGTCAAAAACAATGAAATTTATATCGAAAGGAAAAATAACAACTGTACATAATAAACGTTTTTATAAAAGAAAAATTAAATAAATAAGCAGTTAAATATGAAAATGCTTATAAAAATGAATTTTACCTTCAAAGTGCAATCATTATCTTGTATTTCCTAAGCAATTATTTTTTTATGTTGATTCGAGTGAATTTGGGTCGATTAGAAAGTTTATATTTACACAGTCTCGTCTCGAGGGGAGAAGTAACTAGTGTCAAGGTCGCCTTCTCTGATGTAATAGCAGCTAACTTAATGAAGAAAGAAGAAAAAAAAAGACCTTTACGATTACCTAACTTTCTATCCGGTCGACGTCCTTAAAATTTGTTTTTGAGCTAATATTAGTCATTGGAAGGCCTAAAAAATGGCTCCGAACACAAATGAGAGGCTCGATCGTGTAACTGCTCGTTTTATTTACCTTTAGTGCCTAGTTTACGTGAAAGTCTTGATTTTAAGATAGGAAAAAAAGAAGGTGGTAATTTTTATTTGACATGGACGATTTATTTAGAAATGCTTTGACGAGTCGGAGCGTGAAAAAAAGATCGGATTTAATGTGATGTTTTGCTATTCTTTATCAAATATAAATATGTATATACATATTATCATTAATCTGAAAACCTTCATTACACCTACCTAAGTGTACAGTACCTACTGATAATACTAAAATGAAATGGGGGTGAAGGAGGTGGAGGAGATGGTGGTGGGGGGGGGAGATGGGTGGTGGAGGGGGAGGATGGGGGAGGTGGTGTAGGGGCAGAATGGGGAGGTGGTGGAGGAGGGTTAGAACGGGGAGGTGGGGTAGAAGGGGGAGGTGGTGGAGGAGGGGTAGAACGGGGAGGTGGGGTAGAAGGGGGAGGTGGTGGAGGAGGGGTAGAAGGGGGAGGTGGCGGAGGGGAAGGTGGTGGAGGGGGCGGATGGGAAGGTAATGGAGTGGGAGAAGGGGAGGTGGTGGAGGGGGAGAATAGGAGGTGGTGTAGGGGAAGTAGGGGGAGGTGATGGAGGGGGCGAAGGGGGAGGTTGTGGAGTGGCAGAAGGGGGATGTGGTGGAGGGGGCGGATGGGAAGGTGGTGGAGGGGGCGGATGGGAAGGTGGTGGAATGAGAGAAGGGGTGGTGGTCGAGGGGGAGAAGGGGGAGGTGGTGGAGGTGAAGGGGGAGGTTGTGGATGGGTAGAAGGGGGATGTGGTGGAGGGCGAGAAGGGGGAGGTGGTGGAAGGGGAGGATGGGGAAGGTGGTGGAGGGGGTGAAGGGGAGGTGGTGGAGGGGGAGAATAGGGAGGTGGTGTAGGGGGCAGTAGGGGGAGGTGGTGGAGGGGGCGAAGGGGGAGGTGGTGGAGGGCAGAAGGGGGAGGTGGTGGAGGGGGAGTGTGGAGGGGGATGTGTGGAGGGGGATGTGGTGGAGGGGGAGGGGGAGGTGGTGGAGGGGGAAGGGGAGGTGGTGAGGGGGAGAGGGGAGGGGGGTGGGGGGGAAGGGGGGTGGGGAAGGGGGTGGAAGGGAGGTGGTGAAGGGGGTGAAGGGGAGGTGGGAAGGGGATGAAGGGGTAGGTGGTGTAGGGGGAGAAGGGGGATGTGGTGGAGGGGGAGAAAGGGGATGTGGTGGAGGGGAAGAAGGGGGATGTGGTGGAGGATAGGAAGGTGGTGGAGGATGGGTAGGTGGTGGAGGATGGGAAGGTGGTGGTGGATGGGAAGGTGGTGGTGGATGGGAAGGTGGTGGAGGATGGGAAGGTGTTGGAGGGGTAGAAGGGAAGGTGGTGGTGGTGGTGAAGGGGAAGGGGGTAGGGGTGAGATGGGGGAGGTGGTGGAGGGGTTGAAGGTGGGGGTGGTGGAGGGGGAGGGAGAGGAGGGAAGTGAGGGAAGAGTTTAAAACCAAAACTTTATTAATAACAAGAACAATTTAAAAGTGGATGCTAACCTATTTTTATGTCTTCAAACTAAAATCACAACTCTACAGAGCTAACAGATTGGTCAATTTACCCAAAATTGGCGATAATTAATAAAGTTGGGATCTTTCAAAATAACTCATAAAACCCCAGCAGATCCCATTGAGGAAACACCTAGAAAAGAATTAAGGATTATGTACATTTTATTGTAAAAGAAATTATTTGAAATTACAAATTCCATGGACATTCAACCCCCTATAAAATTTATTTGCTATTTTTCTTTTACATGAAAAAGCAAACTGCATCCTTTTACGGAAGTAAATAAATATAAATGTAATCAAGTTTGACCCAAAAAAGAGAGGACAAATGAGTGCAAGTTGATCTGGTGGCCGGCCGAGTTGCGGATCGGGTCTAAGAAGTGGGGTTCATGCAAGGTCGACCCCCCTTGGCGAAGAAGGGGCACGCCGAGTACCCCGATTATGAAAGGACTAAAACAGTCTTTCATGAGTCTACCTTAGTGCAGTTGCCCTTCTAATAAATAACCTCACACCTACAAGTGTCCGCCGGGGGTGAAGTTTTTCTTTTTCTTTTCGTCTTCGTTTTTTCTTTCTCTTCTTTTTCCGTAATGACATCATCTTCAATTTGTAAGTTCAACAAAAATAATACGAAATTTTTGTTGTTAGCTTAGTAGTTTTTTAAATTAAATTTTAGCCTAACTGCAAAACCGTAGAAAAATTTTGGCGAAAAAGTTTTTTAAAAAATTCTACAAAACTAAAATTACTGAAAATTGGATCGGTAGAGATCCATGAATTTTCTTTAGGTTTCCATGAATTTTCAGTATGCAACTATTTACAGGAAAAATTGCTGATTTTTCCCCCTAGAACCATTTTTGTGTGTCCATAATGTCACCCCTAGTCCCTACCCTAAACTTTGCTCATTCCAAGAAACTAAAGAAATTGAAAGAATTTTAGTAGGTAGAATAAAAATTTTTTTAAAATTTAAAATTTTCTCTAATTGATTGGTACCTATGCCAGCTTTTAGAGTTTACCTAACCTATGAATGCAAAATCCATAAAAAAAATGACCTTTTCTGTGAAGTGTGCAATAGAGTGAATATACGAAATGGATAAACAAACTTTCCTATTTCAAAATGTGACATCTCCTTTTCGCAACTATTCTGTTATGGAGAAGTCACCCTTATCATTTGATTTTTTTTTAAAAATCTGCCCACACTGCACCGTTTGACGGCCCATGCTGCCGGACGGCACCAGTCATGTCCGATGTAGCCCAAGGGTCATTTTGACCCTATGACCCCTCCTTGACCACTTTCTAGAACTAGGTTCGAGGGTTTGAAAAGTAGCCAAAAACACGTTTAAAGTTTTTATCACCCCTAAAAGTAGGCTTTTCATTAAAATTAATTTCGCCCATTTATTCACTGATATTTGGGGTCATTTTGACCCAGGACACTTTTTGGATCTCTTTGCAATAATAATAAAACTATTTAGGTACTACAACTTTTCTGTTTGAGGATGCTAAGATTTTGATTTCTTAAATCTCTAATAGTAAACTTTTTTGTTCGATTTTACTTCCGAGAAGCTATCCCTCCTTAGCCAGAGGTGGTCAAACGTCAAACAATCGATGGTTTGAGCAAATCGTACCTCACTAAAGGTACTACTCGTTGCCTCAATCCCCTAAGTTGGAAGATAGGGAATGCAGAACATAAATATGACTGGGGTGGTCCATGTTTTAAAACCTCGGCTTACTCTGCGGTGATCTAGTGTGAATCTGTGTATCGAAGTCGCTAGGCTATTATAGGAAATGATAGGACAATTTTTTCAAACAAATTTAAAAATTACCATTAGCATCCTCTAAGTGGTTACATCAACTAAAACAAAGCTCGTTGTCCATAACCTGACATAATCGACCGTTTGAGGTAGAATAAATTGAGAAATCTTTCCCTATTTGAATAACTGGAGGAGAAAAAAAAGGATAGTTTAAAGAGCTATCGTTTTCTGTTTTGTAACGATTCCCGGAGAAACCGACAAATAATCTGAATAACAAATTTTTCCATTTTTTTCTTCGTCTGAGCTGTCTAAATGTAAATCATTTCTAATTTTGTGGCACATTTACTCGTCGAATGCAGGGGCGGATTTCGTTTAGAGTTTTGGTAAAAAATTGTGTTTCCTATGGACTTCAATTAAAAATAAATAAAATTAAAAAGATGCCAAATCATTCTTACTAATATTGAATGTCAAAACCACAAAGATCCAACCATTCAAAATTATTAAATCGTTCCTATCTTGTAGCCCACATATTACATATTATTACGACTATGAATACACTATCATGTAAGCAGGTCAAGAGTCACTTAGAATGAGACTTATACATTTGGATAGGTTTTTCTTGGTAAAAAAATATTATTATTGGTGTGATTTTAAGGATTTTATGCTTACTCAATTAAGGAGCCAGAAAAGTTATTTAATAAAAATGAGGTCGTTCTGTAGTATCGTGTATCTTCTCCCACATTGCATAATTTTCAAAAAAGCATTATTTTAACCTTCCTTTATTTTTTTTTCTTTCTCACTCGCCTCTATAGAGTATTGGAGTTCGGTAATTGGGAAGTGGACTAGGGTGTCGTGAGAATAATCACATGTCTGGAATAATTACCTTTTTTTTAATTAGTATTATATCACTTTTTTTCACGGTTTATTAGAGTCGAAAAAATTGGAGAGGGGTTTGACGGTTCAGTAGCGTTTAAGACGTCAGTGAAGCATCGTGTTTGATGTGTTGTGATTTAACGAAAAAGGATAAAACAAAGGTATTTAATTATTTTATTGCTTTTGGGGGTCTTGGTTGTAGCATGCAGAAAGAAATCAATTTTAAGTGGCTGGTGGAACTTTACTACGAAAGGCTCTAGCCGGGTGCTCATCGGCCTCATCCGATTTTATGAGTTTATAGGGTGTTCTACCACCTGAAAAAATTTGGGTACCCTTGAAAGTTATTAAGGTCTGGAAATATCAAAGGTTATTGTTCAAATTGGACCAATGAGGCCTAAATGAAGAACATTTTCCATTTTGTTACTCATTCCCAACTATCTTAGTTTAGGAGAAAAAAATTTTTTTTTCTGAAATCACAAGACAAACCAAATTTTGAGATCCGAAAATGAAACCATGCACAAGTATTTTTCCTACCAAAGGCTACATTTGAGAATTTTGGGTGAAAATTGCAACCAGTTGCAAGGTGGCCAACTAGCTACATACGTCCTTTGAATTTCTGACGTATCATAATTTTAGGCACATAAGATGTCTCCCATTACCTAAAAGACTCGTTATTTTAGTGCCTTTATCACCTTTCGCGAGTTATTATCGTCTTCCATTGGCCATCGGGTGAGGTTACGAAACAATAAGATGTTCCTATTATGTATTGTGCAACTTATGGTTTATACGTCTAATCACGTTTTCGGATACCGGACGCCATAGCCGGACAAACGATGACACAATTTCGAAAGCCGCCCGCGCTTTAAAGAAACAAATGAAATTCTTATTCTC
This sequence comes from Orius laevigatus, assembly GCA_018703685.1. Taxonomy (NCBI): domain Eukaryota; kingdom Metazoa; phylum Arthropoda; class Insecta; order Hemiptera; family Anthocoridae; genus Orius; species Orius laevigatus. The sequence continues at coordinate 82,493 of JAGWEN010000395.1, read as the reverse complement.
TATTACTTAAGAGCAATTAAAAAGTCCAATATCAAACGTCTAATTTGTTGATCGATTTTTTTTAAGTGTACCAAAACGTGTTGAAGTCGTGTTGATTTAACTTGAGCACACAAATTAACATTTTTGACCTTCTACGAGCTTAAAGTTACATCACTGACTCGGTTTTTTTAAACCCTCTGTCCTTTCAGGTTCGTGAGGAATCCCTCCGGTGAAGGTAAAACAATAATTTTGTAAGCCGAACCTTTTCCGCGCCCTTCTCTTTCTTTCGAAGCGCGTAATCAGTTTAAGAGATTGTCCTCTTTGGGATTTCGCCCTCCCTTCCTTATTAAAAAGACTTTTAAAATGTGTGTCGGGTCAGCTCGCGAAGTGAAAGGGGTTGCCCTTTTAGTTTTATCTTATCTTCATTTTTTTCTGTTTTTATTTTTAGTTCTTTACTGTATTGTTTCACCGAAATGCAGACCGCATTCATTATCCTGTCGAGTAGCATAATAATACCTCCTGTTTAAGAATCAAACGCTCTTAGTTCCCGACTGACAGGTCGTGAAAGTAGTTTCGGAAAGCATTAAATGCATCCTGACTCTTGTGTTTTTTCTTATTCTTTGAACATTACTGAATAGAACTCTTCCCAGTGTAAGAAAAAAAATCTTACTACCTACCTAACATTGGAATAGATTTTGACAATAAAAAATAAATGAAATTTCGGAGTTTTGCTTTGCAGTTTGGGCGGTTTTGTTGGTTCAGGTTTTTGGCTGATTTGGGTGATTTTGTAGGTTCTGGTGGTTTTGGGGGTTTGGCAGATTTTGGGTGATTTGGGTGTTTTAGGCAGTTTGGCCCGTTTTAGTGGTTGGGGTGGTCTGGTTGGTTTGGGCGAATTGGGGGTTTTAGGAAGTTTGGGCGGTTTTGTTGGTTCAGGTTAATGGTTGGTTTGGGCGATTTTGTCGGTTCGGCTGGTTTTTGCGGTTTTGGTGGTTAAGGTTTTTCGCTGGTTTGGGCGATTTTGATGATTCGGGTAGTTTGGGAGGTTTTGGTGTTTAAGGATTTTCGCTGGTTTGAGTGATTTTGGTGGTTCGAGTAGTTTGGGGGATTCGGCTAATTTGGGCGATTTGAGTGTTTTTGGCAGTTTGGGCGGTTTCGGTGGTTATGGTTTTTGATCGATTTTGGAGGTTCGAGGGTAGTTTGGGAGGTTTGTATGATTTGGGTGATTTTGGCGGCTCGAGTAGTTTGGGGGATTTGGCTTTAGGCGATTTGGGTGTTTTTGACAGTTTGGGCGGTTTCGGTGGTTATGGTTTTTGGCTGGTTTGGGTGATTTTGGAGGTTCGAGTATAGTTTGGGGGTTTGGGTGGTTTTTGGTTTGTTGGCAGTTTGGTAGGTTTTGGTGGTTAAGGCTTTTGAGCCGATTTGCGTATTTGCAGTTTGGGTTTGGGGTTACAGTTTTTGTTTGCGGTTTTGGTGGTTAGGTCGGTTTGGGGATTTTGACGGATTTTGGGGTTTGGGTGGTTTTGGCTGGCGTGTTTGGTGGTAGCTTGGCGATTTGCGTGATTTTGGCAGTTTGGGTAGTTTAGGGGTTTGACTGATTTGGGGTTTTTAGTGTTGGCGTTAGTTTGGGTGTTTTGGCAGTTTGGGGGTGGGCAGTTTGTGGGGGTTCTGTGGTTTTGCATGGGTTGGGCGGTTTAAGGTTTTTGGCTGATTTGCGTGATTTTGGCGGTTCGGGTAGTTTAGGGGTTTTGACTGATTTGGGCGATTTTGGTGTTTTTGGCAGATTGGGCGGTTTTGTTGGTTGAGGTTTTTGGCGAACTTGAGTGATTTTGGAGGTTCAAGAATAGTTTGGGAGCTTTGCATGGGTTGGGCGGTTTTCGGTAGTTAGGGTGATTTTTGTGGTTAGTGTTTTTGGCTGGTTCGGGTGATTTTGGCGGTTCGGGTAGTTTTGGGGGTTTTGGCTGATTTGGGTGTTTTTGGCAGTTTAGGCGGTTTTGGTTTTTGGCTGATTTGGGTGATTTTGGAGGGACGAGTATAGTTCGGGAGGTCTGGTTGGTTGGCTTAGGCCATTTGGGTGTTTTTGACAGTTCGGGTAGTTTGGGGGATTTGGTTTAAGTGTTTTTAGGCAGTTTGGCTCGTTTTGGCGGTTAGGGTGGTTTGGGTGAATGGGGCGGTTTTGATAGTTTACTTACCTGATTTGGGCGATTTGAGGCGATCTGGGTGTTTTAGGCTCTTTGGCCGGTTTGAGTGGTTTACCCTGGCGAGCAAAACCAAATCGTGAAAATTTAGTATTATTATTTTTTTATATTTGTTTGAGGGCGGAACGCTACGTTTCTAGATTTTGTTAAAATTAGTTGCCCACTGCTCCCCCGGGGTTTTTGAGTTCAAAAAGTAGACACGATTCCCGCATTTGCAGTTTGAAATTTATGTTCTCCGGGAAATGATCCACAAAGGAAAACAAGCCGGATTAAACCCGCGAACTCCCTTATAAAGAATTCCAACTCGATTAAGGCCAATTCAGGAGAATCTTCAAAAGGCGATCTTATATAAGAAAACTAAAATAAATTGCATACGAACCCCCTTCGGATTTGTCGAGTTCATGCTCGTTTCGGACTCTGAAAAAACGTTCGGAAAACACACGTAACGAAATTTAATAGAAAAGATACTCTAAACAAGCCTTTTTCCAACGTGTTTTACTAACTAGGTCGTGTCCGGCGATGATGAAAAAACCCCGGATTACTTCACTAATTTCAGGTTTGTTCATTATCAAACATTAGGATTAAAACAGTTCACGCTTTTGTGAGTTCCACTTTTGGATTTAACGCCCTGTGAACTTTCCTTTCGCAAAAAATTCACTTTCAAAAAATACTCACAGGGCCAAAAGTCATGAAGGTTATTAGGAAAAATTTTTTTCAAGCCACAAATAGCACAAGTTTTACCAATGACCCATAATCTCAATGTTTTTGAGCCACAAACCAACATTTAATTAAACAATATTTGAAATTGAAAAAAAAAAAATTTATAGCTGACAAACTTTCTTGGCTGCTAAAAAAAAAGGTCAAAAATATTAATTTTGAACTTTAGATGACCAACCCACAATCTAGGAAGTTAGATCGACATTTTGAAACTTTTAAAGGATTTAGTTCGTTAAAATTCTTTATTGTAGTCACGATTCCGATATTTAATTATAAGAAGAAGTAGATAAAAAAAAAAAGCCGGTTCTACGACAGTGGTGGAGCTGGGGGTTGTCCCAGAGCTAATTCCAATAGCCAATAAAAAGTCACTCACCACCACCACCACTGTCCTAGAACCGGCTTTTGTGCACGTAATTTAATTTGAAAATATGAGTTGAACGCTTCTGCTCATAAAATTCCAAAATGACAAAATCCACTTATACATTCGTAAAAAATCAACATTGTAAGGCTATATTTCATCAAAAACCTTAAAATCAACATTTAAAGAGCAAATTTTTCGTCAAAAACCTCAAAACAAATATTTGTAAAGCCTAATTTTCTTCCAAAAACCTCAAAATCAAGGCTTTAAGAGCCAAATTTTCGTCAAAAACCTCAAAATCAACATTTATAAAGTCAAATTTTTGTTTAGAAAAACCTCAAAATCAACTTTAAAGAGACAATTTTTCGTCAAAAACCTCAAAATAATGGTTTTAAAAGCAAATTTTTTGTCAAAAAACCTCAAAATCAAGGTTTTAAGAGCAAACTTTTCGTCAAAAACCTCAAAATCAACATTTGTAAAGCCAAATTTTTGTTTAAAAAAACCTCAAAATCAACTTTAAAGAGACAATTTTTCGTCAAAACCCCAAAATCATTGTTTTAAGAGCCAAATTTTCGTCAAAACCTCAAAATCATTAATAAAGCCAAATTTTTGTTTAAAAAAAACCCTCAAAATCAACTTTAAAGACACAATTTTTCGTCAAAAACCTTAAAGTCATGGTTTTGAGAGCCTATTTTTCGTCAAAGAACCTCAAAATCAGCATTTTAAAACCCCGATTTTCTTCAAAAACCTTAAAGTTAACATCCAAAAAAATTTTTGGTGGGGGGGGGAGAGGGGGGCGCACTGTGAAAAAGTTTGGGAACCTTGTTTTATTAGATTTCGATGTCTGTGAAGAAGAAGAAAAAAAAATCGTATAATCATGGAGTGCTTGGTTTTCGATGAAAGAGGGCTCATTGTCCGGCCGTTCCAAATATGGGCCATGCCCGACTCGATAGTCCTAGAAGCATATACACCGGGACTCGAGTTACATAAATGACTTCACACCTCTATTGCAACGCGAGTAAAAGTTATGTCGCCCCTTGGCCCCAGCCGACTTTTACGTACCCTTGTGTAATAGTAAAGGCACTCGAAAGCCCTTTTATTTTTACCCAGATGAGGATAAGTGAAATAATATTTCGATTGCAAACTTGTTTTGTTTACTCAATGACAAAAACAACTTTCTATCAACTTCAAAATAGCTTTTCCTGTCTCAATTTAGGGTAAAAATAAAGTGGATCAGCTAAATAATCTGCAGAATTTTGACCAAAATTTTTATGTAATATAGTCTTTTTGGGTATTAGAACATAAAAATGGGAAAAAATGACATAAGTTTATTACTTGAGTTTCCTTGTAAAACGATTAAACAAAATAACGACGTAAACGAAAAACGTAATAGTCTGCAGGTGAATCACGAAAATGACATTTGAGGTGTAAAATGCAACCGTTTTAGCGGAAGACGTGATTCCCTTGAGGCTAGACACCCCCTCCCCCACATGTGCCATTTACCCCATTGTTAGAACAAATCGATTGCGTAAAAATAGGAAAAACAGAAAGGAAATGGCTCGAGGGCTTGATCCTGGGTGGCCTCTTTATGCCACATCAAAAGATCCTTTTGACCAGTTGACCCCTATCATTTAAACTGGATAAAGATATTAATGAGGGACAAGCCCTAAAACGGAAGAGTTACATAAAACCTTTTAAATCCCACACTCGATGTAAAATTTAAACGACTCATCCTTATATGGAGTGGCCGATAAAATTTTTAACCTCACTATAACAGAACTTTGTGAGCGACTTAAAATGGTTTCTGATTACAAAAGATTAATTCTCTCCAACATATAACAAGGAAACGCACTTAACTACTGTCTTCAGTACAAAACTATTCACTTAGAAAGGCTATCACGCAACTATCACTTTATCAGGTAGCTATTTGTAGTAAATATTGGGAGTTAAATCACGTTTTTTTTTTTATTTAATTTGACTCAAATAATCGAATTAGTAACGCGTTTCAAGTAACCCTGACTTTGGCTGGACGAGACCGTATTCGAAAGTGTGGAATGACGGTACAAAAAATTTGATCCGCTCGTGTAAAAAATTATAGGAAAGCGCGATTGTCCTTTGAGACAAAAAAAGTTATTTGGCTTTACAATCCTTTTTTTCTCACGCAATTCGTACTCGCGTGAGCTAAGTCGAGGACAAAAAGTTACATCTGAAGCCGATTATCTGCCAGACTTTTGACCTGACGAAGTAAAGTATCCAAGTAAACCTCCATTAGATTTCAGCGAGAAATCAAATGGTATCAATAACTTTTGGATCTGATATACAGGGTGCTTTAGAACTACCCTAACTTCGTTATTTTAAATAAGAACCATATGTTTTGACGATGGAAATCGGTTTTACGCTTGATTTCCAGTAACTTTTACTTAAAACATTTTTTTGATAGGATCGAACCTTCCGGAGTTACGAATACTGTGCCATCTTTACATGGTGGTATCTCCAGAACGTTTGGTCCTATCAAAAAAGTGTTTTAAGTAAAAGTTACTGGAAAACCATCGAAGAATCGATTTACATCGTCAAAACATTGGTTTTGTATTTAAAATAACAAAGTTGGAGTCTTTCCGAAGCACCCTGTAAGTCAGATCCAAAATTTATTGATGCCAATCGATTCCTCGATCAAAGTTAAGGGGGGTTTACTTGGATACTTTTTTTCGTAAGGTCAAAAGTCTGGCAAATAAAATAATCCGCAAATCCAATGTTCCACGTCCGCCATCTTGAAAAACGATCCAAAATCGACACGTTTTTGGGTTTTTGTCCTCTAGCTCCAAAACTATGGGTTCGAGTGACTTTATTGTTGAGTACAAAAAGAAAATTTTTTAACATTTGCGTCTAATTAGCTTTCCGGCGTCAAGATCGGTTCAGCCGTTCAAGAGATATCGACGGTCAAAAATTTCTAAAATGAAGCAATTGCGGAAAAACCGCTCGTCTGATCAGGTTCGGGCCAGTCTCAAGGCTAAAAAGTGACGGAAATTTAAAAGTCAGAACCCGAATGCTAATAATGTTCCTTGAAATTGTGAAAATCTTAATTTTAAAATATTTCTTTCCTCCAGTTCATGACACTTAAATTGACAATGACAAGGTATTTCCCATTTGGATTTCTACATAGTCACATTGTACTGGATGGACTCAGGGTTTCAAAGACACGGTTTCCTTTGAAAAATCAAGCTTGCCACATACACCACGATTTTCATTATTACATTCCATTGTGAAATCAAAAGTGGGAAGATATTTTGTTATTAACGTTTTAAAATTTTGTTACAGAGATGGGTTGCCGCTGGTTGCTCATCCTATGCCTTTTTCTACTCCTCCAACTTTCATACGAAGCATCTTCATATCAGGTAACTAAAAAAATCAAACGAGACGTGAGTAGTCGAAAAGTGTTCTTTAAAAAATTGGCCTCTATTAAGTTCCGCTTCTTCCTTTTTGTTTCTTGTTCTTGTAACAACCGCAACCGCAGGAAAGTTCGCCTCCTTAAAACCTTCCACTTGATGTTCCGTCTTCCTCTGACGTGCGAATGTCAAGAAAAACGATTTCTTATTGTGAATAATTCGCATCGGTTATCCGATGATGAGGAAATAACCTTTGTCGAGTGTGGAAAAGTGTGTTAAAACCAACACGTTTTTTCAATTTGAGGAGTTTGCGTTTTTCAAGCGACTCTTGCGCAATTAAGGGAAGAAGAGACCAAAAGTTGAGGGCAATTTGTCCTAAAAAATATGAGATAAACATGGGAAAAAAGGATATTTTTTAAGTGTTCATATTTTCTTTAAAAGCCATTGATTCTATCTCGTCCCATTTTTCTGTTGGGAGGGGAGGGTCAAAATCTTGCGTCATAAAACCTGGAAGAGCCGTTGATTTCTATCGTAAAAGTAATCGAAGAAGAAGAAATGGACCATAATTCAGGCATTAGCCATATCCGGATCGCATGAAAGTTGCCAGGATACGGGCAAAAATATTAAGTTTCCTTATAGAGGCATTACCATGAATAATTAAAGAAGGTTCATAAGTAAAGAAGGATCCAGGAAGGGTGGGCGATATCGAGGGAAACAAAAAACCCAAAATTTACCATAGTGAACACAATTTTCTGCAAAACCCCCAAAATTTTTAGTTGTCAAAAATACAACTTTTTTTTAAAGTAGCCAATCATTCGTCTAAAACTTCAAAATCAACATTTTAAGGCTATTTTTCGATTAAAAAAAAAAAAACGTTAAAAATCAAAAATAAAGCGAAATTTTCGTCAAAAACCTCAAAACTACGGTTTCAAGAGACAATTTTTCGTTATACCCCAACCTCAAAATCAACGTTTTGAGAAACATTTTTCGTAAAACTCAAAATCAACATTTTAAGACTATTTTTCGTAAAAAACCTTCAAGTTCAAGCCTAATTTTTGTGGGAAACCCCCCTCAAAATCAATGTTTTAAAAGCCATTATTCGTCAAAAACCTCAAAATCGACATTTGAAGGCAATTTTTCGTTTAAAAAACAACTTTCAAATCGACATTTTAAGAGTCAAATTTTGATTAAAACCAAAAATCAAGCTTTTGACAGACAATTTTTGGTCAAAAACCTCAAAATCAAGGTTTTAAGAGCCATTTTTCGTCAAAAACCTCAAAATCGAGGTTTTTAACAGAAAATTTTTCGTCATAAAAAATGAATAAATAAAAAATAAAATCCCCTAAAAGGTTGTAACGGACAATATTTCGTCAAAAACCTCAAAATCAAGGTTTAAACAAACATATTTTCGTCATAAACCTCAAAATCAACGTTTTAAGAGCCACTTTTCGTCAAAAAAGCTCAAAATCAACATTTTAAAGATATTTTTCGTTAAAAATCTCAAAATCATCATTTTCAAATTTTAATTTTCGACAAAAAAAACCTCAAAATCAAAATTTGAACAGGAAATTTTTCGTCATAAGCCTCAAAAACACCGTTTTAAGTGCAATTTTTGGTGAAAAACAACATTATAAGAGATTTTGGAGGGTGGTCTCTAATTTTTTGTATGGGCATATTCCTGGATCCACCTCTAGTCCGTAAGCTAACGTAAGGTAACAAGCTATTTTTATTTAATTTAACTTCCTTTTCAAATTTTCAGGATGGAGGAAAAAAACAAAGCAAAAGACAAATCTTTCGGCGGAGGAGTCCTGGATTTTTTGGACTTTTGTCACAGTTCGTCCGAGAGGTAAATTCCTTTAATTAATTACATGGAAATCTCGAGAAACTTAATCCTTCATTTCTAACAACGGGTTTAGACGTAACAAAGTGTCAGCTTTTGATTTGGTGGGGTCAAAAAGGTGACCGTCTCAACCCGTTTTTTTAACTGTCATAGAAAAAGAAAGCAATTTCGTTTTCCGTGTAAAAATCGGATAAGACCAGAAGATCTTAAAAACAATGCTGATGAAAGTCTCGAGTTAAATGACGCTCAAAATTATCATTATTAATTACTCAAAACTTAACTATGCGCACAGCATTTCACTGTTTTCTTTGCACAAAAAATTCAAGAAATAAAAACATTTCCTGTTTTTTTAACTTATTAAAATTATTATTTTATTACTTTTCAGACGGTCTCGGATACAAATTATGCAGTTAGGAATATAACAACGATTATAAATAACGAATTTCCTTCAAGAGCTCAAATAGGAGAGGTAAGTTGTGTTCCTTTTAGACTTTTTGAGCCGGTCGAAAAATATTTAGTTTTGGTTCAGAAAATGAGGAAATCGAATCTTGTTGGTTTCTAATTGCGGTGAGTTCCCAATCGTATATCACGGCATGAGATTCAACTCGGCGGCTACTTTTGTTGATAAACCGGACTTGTTCCTTCGAGGAGATAGAACTCGCATCTCGAACAAGTGCACGTTTTAAGTACCTCATACTTGAAGCAAGTGCTTTCTCCCCTGTTCCGTTAAACACGTACGCTAGCTTCCGACATATACAAGGCCTCCTTAGAAAAAAATAACGACTTTTTCGTTAACTATAATAAAGTTTTGTAAAATCTTATTTTAAAATGACCCTGAAAAATTTATATTTCAAATCAATTTTTTGTTTTAGGGTAAAAATACGACGTCGACAAGCGGCGCAAGGCAGCTCTCTTTGAACGAAGTGAATGACATCCTAGGAAAAAATTACAGAAGTCTCTTCCGGCTGTTCAACACAGAATTCAGAAAGGCGATTGCCGTCAGTGAAAAACCAAAAACTTAAAACAAAAATTTATTTTTACCATTTTTTTGAAAAATCATATCTTGGGGTGGAATCTAAAGTTATATGTCCGGTGCTAGTTCATTTTTATGCAGATACGATGTTTTTTTGGAAAAAAAAATCCGCTAAATAATGTTAGATAGGGTCACCCAAAACTGGAACTTTATCAAAAAGTGGGCTCTCTACAGACATCTCCATTGGTGGGGATACCTAAGACCCTACCCTGTATATGTGAAAATTTGGTGAACATCGAACAGAGAGCACTCGAGAATCGTATTTTAACCAAAAGTTGTACAAACAGCAACTTTTGTTATACAGGGTGTACAAGCTAGAGTGGACCAGCCGATTATCTGCACAACTTTTGACCAGAAAAAAAAAGTATCGAAGTAAACTCCCCTTGGATTTTAGCGAGGAATCGATTGGAATCAATAAATTTTGGATCTGACTTACAGGGTGCTTCGGAAAGACTCCAACTTTGTTATTTTAAATACAAAACCAATGTTTTGACGATGGAAATTGATTCTACAATGGTTTTCCAGTAACTTTTACTTAGAACACTTTTTTGATAGGACCAAACGTTCTGGAAATACCACCATGTAAAGATGGCACAGTATTCGTAACTCCGGAAGGTCCGATCCTATCAAAAAGTGTTTTAAGTAAAAGTTACTGGAAATCAAGCGTAAAACCGATTTTCATCGTCAAAACATAGGGTTTGTATTTAAAATAATGAAGTTAGGGTAGTTCTAAAGCACCCTGTATATCAGATCCAAAAGTTATTGATACCATTCAATTTCTCGCTGAAATCTAAGGGGGGTTTACTTGGATACTTTTTTCGTCAGGTCAAAAGTCTGGCTGATGGCTGGTCCACTCTGGCACTCCCTGTATACTGAATTTCAAAAAGGCTTCACATTCTGAAGATTCCCATTTTTATGGAGATCGGGCCAGAATTGCGGCAGTTGGTGTCCCGATAATTTTTTGCAAAGGACGGACTGTTGGAAAGACCAAGGGTCGTTTTGACCCTACTGGGTCTCCTTGACCCCTTTCCAAAATGGTGGTTTTGAGTGTTTAAAGGAGGTTTCTATACTCCAGAAATTTAATGCTAAATTCTCCAAAATTATCGAAATACAATGGGCACCTACTTTTACTACTTGGAGCGCTCTCTGTTGGAATACGAACGCACTAGATGGGAGAAAATGTTTTTTGGCTCAGTTCCACATTTTAAAATTAGTTTTACTAATGATTCATTTTAAGGGAGTTGAAATATTTATTTTGTTTCAGGATTCAAATAAGAATGTTGTCCAATATCGAAAAGAGTTAAGAGACTCTGTGCGGCCATACTTCACCTCTGGTGCTTTCACATCGACGACGACGGCCAGAACGACCACCTCATCATAGAATTTAGAATATCGCTCAAATCTTCATTTTATATTTTAGTGCCAACTCGGGAGTTACTTTGAGAATCGAACTATCGAATCGATATTGATAGCACTTTTCTCAATGTGACCCCATTTTAGACTAGTCTTTCCATCGTTTTAGTTTTTAATTTATTACATAAAATTTAAAAAACAAAAATCAAAAGGTTGTGAATAAAAGTTGTTATGCATACCTAAAATATTTTTATTGCGTATGTTCTCTTTACAAGACATTTGCCTTTATAGTCAAATCACAAAACTTATCACAATTTAGAAAAAATTTCACACAAATCAAATGAAAATATTTGCCTTTTAGACAACATCGTGAGATCAATTCATAAGAGACCGGAAATGAGGAATCCTAGTACTGTCCTGAAACAGAAAATAAAAAAAACGAATCATTGAAATAATGCTGAATCAATAATGTTGATTATTGACTAATAAGTAATAACTAAGTATGCAAATATCCTAATTGTTCTCGCATACCTATTACCTATCCTATCCTAAGACATGCAAGATGATACCATATTGAGGAGATATACAGATTAGTCTACGAAGTAGTACTAGTAAAAGGATTCTCACCAGGAAACAGATATTGCTATGAGATGATTTCTTTTTGATTTATAATTGGGCAACAAACCACTCAGAAAGCGTTTTCCCCACACCTCCCCTGGTAAGGGGAAGTTGACGGTCATCGATGCTAACGGAATTCATTGCTGAACTCCGAGAGCTGCCTCACGCTCAGGGGAAAACGCCACGTTTCATCAACGTGGTTTGTTGTGTCCGACTATTGTCGGTTTGCAAAATGAAGATCTACTACAGAAATGATCCTGTAGAAGTATGATCTTAATAAAACCAGGTTTTGCCAAAGTATGTATAGCCATGTTCGGTATCACAAAGAGGCGGGAACGTCGCAACATTTTTCCATCTCTGAGTCTCTAAATGGGTCCATTATGTCTTCCTAATTGTTTTAAATTGGTTCTATATTGCCCTTTTAACTAAATTAAAACTAATTATTGGATTAAAATATCTTTATAATATCAAATTGACCATAAATTAGTACGGTAAGTAACGCAGAGCTTAGTCCTGCCATCTAGTGGCCAAACGCTCAACCAATTAAGGCGGTCCATTGAAAACTGCTCTAACGAAACAAATTATTCCGCTATTTAACACTTTTGGTTCCTTTATATCTTATTTATTATTAAATGATATATAAAAAAAAAATTTTCTTACTTTCCGTCAATATCTATTTGTCAAGCTGACACTTCTCGAGCACTGGGAACAGTTCTTTTTGTGTATTTTCCCTACGAATTCCATGCCGAAGTTGTCTCTGTATGGGGACAGACCTGAAAAGAAAGAAATTTCATATGAAATCGAGATATAAAACAATTAAAATATCATTTTTAGTACATAATGGTATATAAAGATTAGTGGGTATTATGTTTATTTTAAAATATACAACTGTAAAACCAAAAAACCGTCGAAAAACCAAAAATTCGACCACAAAGCTGATCTTTCTACCATGAAATCTATATCAAAGTACAATATTGTACTTATGATCAAAATTTTATTGCATCAATAAAGATACCTGAATGCCTTGGTTTGACAAATGTGATGAAAGGGGGTCGTTTATTTTTCTTTTCTTTCTCCATAGCTTTTCGTTTCATTTCTTTCCATTTTCTCAGTCTCGACTCTTTTTCATCTTTAGATTCTAAAATTAAATAATTAATTTTCGTTTATGAGATTTTTAAAGTCTTTACCTCTTGACGGTCTTGAAAAGTGGTTGTCTGTAAAAGATAAAAAAGTTGATATTAATGCTTATAAATAATATTAGTAATCCAAAACAATATTCATATTTTATATTAATGTCTAATATTCACTCAAAATAAAATCCAAATAATTTCTGTTACCCTCTAACGTTTCTGCGATTTCCTTAATCGTAGTTTCCAGCGTTTCGAGTTTATCTAAAAACGATGGTTTTTAGAAATTAGACATTGATATAGTTTTGGACGGAAAATAATGTAAATTTTAAATAACCTTCGAGTGTCTGAGCGATATCATGTAAAGGCTGAAGTTGTTCCTTCGTGTTTTTTCGTATCAAAGGTGGCATTTCGGAACCGTTTTCACCATCAGAGACAACTTATAAAATAAAAATAAAAAAAATTAATTAATTTACATCATGAAGGAAAAAAAATGAATGAAGAAAAAGAATAGTCAGGTAAGAATTTAAGGTTGTGTGTATGGGAAAAACGTAAACACTAACAATGGCTTAGTGACAAATAAGGTGATTGTTATGAAAAATCACATTTGCCCAAGGAGGTCAAAATAAAAATTATTATTTATACAAAATAGACCTATTTATGTTGAAATATTTGAAATCCAAAAACATCTTTACGCTCTTCACCCTACCTACTTGGGAATGAAGAAGGAGAAGAAGAAGAAAAAGAAGAAGAGGAGAAGAAGAAGAAGAAAATTCTTTGTCCTTTGAATTTTGTTTTCTGCTGAAAATACACTAGTTACACCAAAAATGCTCCAATTAAGGTGGTCTTGTAAAGGGCCCCTCTTGTCCAAAAAAGATCAAAAACCAAGCTAAAAAGGAGTCCTAGTATCTAGTAGTATCTAGTTATATGGGCCCCTCGAGTACAAAAAAGACCAAAAACCAAGCTGAAATGGGCTCTATTTGTTGTAAAGGATGATGTCTATCAAAAGGGTCTCTAGTGTCCAAAAAGAATCAACAATCAAGCTAAAAAGAGCTCTATTTGTCGTAACGGAATGGTATCTACTTATAAAGGCCCCTAGTGTCCAAAAAGGATGAAACTCTGACCTAAAAAGGGCCCCTCGAGTCCAAAAAAGACCAAAAACCAAGCTAAAATGGGTTCTATTTATTGTAAAGGATGCTGTCTAGCTAAAAGGGTCCCAAGTGTCCAAAAAGGGTCAAAATCTGAGCTAAAAAGAGCCCCTCGAGTTCAAAAAAGAACAAAAACCAAGCTAAAATGGGCTCTATTTATTGTAAAGGATTCTGTCTAGCTAAAAGGGTCCCTAGTGTCCAAAAAGAATCAATAATCAAGTTAAAAAGGGCTCTATTTGTCGTAACGGAATGGTACCTACTGATAAAGGGCCCTAGTGTCCAAAAAGGATGAAACTCTGACCTAAAAAGGGCCCCTCGAGTCCAAAAAAGACCAAAAACAAGCTAAAATGGACTCTATTGTAAAGGATGTTGTCTAGCTAAAAGGGTCCCTAGTGTACAAAAAGAATCAATAATCAAGCTAAAAAGGGCTCTATTTGTCGTAAGGGAATGGTATCTACTGATAAAGGCCCCTAGTGTCCAAAAAGGATGAAACTCTGAGCTAAAAGGGCCCCTTGAGTCCAAAAAAGACCAAAAACCAAGCTGAAATGGGCTCTATTTATTGTAAAGGATGCTGTCTAGCTAAAAGGGTCCCTAGTGTCCAAAAAGGATGAATAATCAAGCTAAAAAGGGGTCTATTGGTCTCTCCTTCTCCTCTCCCCTGGGGAGTGATGCAAGGGGACTCTTTAGTTTGAATACGTCGGCCATCAAGCTGGGAGCCTTTTTGTAAAGGATCTTCATAGCTGAAAGTTTAGCAGATGATTGAAAAAGATCAATAATTCATTAGTTTTGTGTGTTTTTTTAGCGAGTTTTTATTTAATTTTCTAATAATTTTTCTTTTTCCATGATGCTTTTATATTTTGATAAAATGTGCACCACCTTGGACTTGAGATGTTCGAGCATTTTTTTGAAAAACAAGGCCGAAATGATGAGCATCATCGTTCCCGTCATTCTCATGTAATGTGGGGCCCCAGTGGTGATGAGAAATGTGAAGAACCTAAGTCCTAGTGCGAAACGGAAGAGGAAAAAAAAGGCGAAAAAAAGGCATTCGACCGTTTGATATAAGAGGCCGGATCGTATCCCACCCGCCATCATGATGAGCCTTCGGTTGTGCAAAAGGGGGTTCCCCCCTTCGAGTATGAGAAGGCACATGAGACCGGCGGGGCCGCCTTTTTTCTCGGCGAGGGCCTGGAGCATCGCGAAAAGTGTGCAGATGTGATGGGAGAGGATGATCTTCGAGACATGACCTCGGTAGCGCCAGTTCCATGTGTCGTACAAAAAATAACCGAGGCTGATAAAAAGGCAGAGCTCTTCGTATGGCGTCGTCTTTTCTCCGTAATCGAATCTAGGCCTTTCTTCCTTCAGGGTCTCTCCAGTCATAACGATTATTAACAGAGAGTGGACCAATGAAACGATGTGTTCGACCATTTCTTCGTCCAGATTACATCTTTTTTGTATCGCATTTCCAAGTTCGGTCCAGCAGATCGAAAAAAACGACGAAAATAGAGCAATGAAAACAGTCTCACTTTCGGACAACAATTCATGAAGCATTTTTTAAAAAACAATATTTGTGAAAACTTGGGCCAAATATTTCAATTTCATATGATACACCATTGCAATAACGAAGGATTAAGGACTTCAAAATAATGAAAAGAACTATAAGGAAAAATAAATGAATGAATGAATAAAATAAGAATAAGCAATACCTAATAAAAAAAATTCTAAATGAATAAAAATTGTTTGTATTACCTGCATTTTCGTTGGCAAAAGAGGATACTGCTGCCCCGGTTGATATTAAGGCAATGTCATCCAATTCCTCTGATTCTTCTTCTACTTCTTCTGCCACCTCCTCATCCTGTTCTTCTGAAATCACCTCTTCTGATTCTACCACGTTTTCCTCCACATCAGGTTCATCTTCTTCTACTGGTTCTTCCTCTTCTGGTTCTTCTTCTGGTTCTACTTCAGGTTCTACTTCAGGTTCTTCTTCTGGTTCTTCTTCTGGTTCTTCCAATTCCTCTTCCTCTTCTAGTTCTTCTTCTTCTGGTTCTTCTTCTGGTTCTCCTTCTTCTGGTTCTACTTCTTCTGGTTCTCCTTCTTCTGGTTCTTCCTCCTCTGGTTCTTCTTCTCGTGGTTCCTCATCCTCTGGTTCTTCTTCTTCTAGTTCTTCTTCATCATCTTCTGGTTCCGCTTCTTCTTCTTCCTCCTCTTCTGGTTCTTCTTCTTCAGGTTCATCTTCTTCTGGTTCTTCTTCTTCAGGTTCATCTTCTTCTGGTTCTTCTTCCTCTTCTGGTTCTTCTTCTGGTTCTTCTTCTGGTTCTTCTTCTGGTTCTTGTTCTGGTTCTTCTTCTTCTTCTTCCTCTTCTGGTTCTTCTTCTTCAGGTTTATCTTCTTCTGGTTCTTCTTCCTCTTCTGGTTCTTCTTCTGGTTCTTCTTCAGGTTCTTCTTCTGGTTCTTCTGGTTCTTCTTCCTCTTCTGGTTCTTCTTCTGGTTCTTCTTCAGGTTCTTCTTCTGGTTCTTCTTCTTCTTCTTCCTCTTCTGGTTCTTCTTCTTCATTTTCATCTTCTTCTGGTTTTTCTTCTTCAGATTCTTCCTCCTCTGGTTCATCATCTTCTTCTAGTTCTTCTTCTTCGGGTTCTTCTTCTTCTTCAGGTTCTTCCTCCTCTGGTTCTTCTTCTTCTGGTTCTTCATCTTCAGGTTCTTCCTCTTCTGGTTCTTCTTCTTCTGGTTCTTCTTCTAATAGTTCTTCATCCTCTGGCTCTTCTTCCTCTTCTTCTGGTCCTTCTTCGTCTTCTTCTGGTTCTTCCTCCTCTTCTTCTACTTCTTCCTCCTCTTCTTCTGGTTCTTCTTCTTCTTCTTCTTCCTCTGGTTCTTCCTCTTCCGGTTCTTCTTCTTCTTCCTCTTCTGGTTCTTCTTCTTCTTCTTCCGGATCTTCTTCTTCCTCTTCTGGTTCTTCCTCCTCTGGTTCTTCTTCTTCCTCTGGTTCTTCTTCTTCCTCTTCTGGTTCTTCTTCCTCTGGTTCTTCCTCCTCTTCTTCTGCTTCTTCTTGTTCTTCTGGTTCTTCTTCTTCTGCTTCTTCTTCTTCTTCTGGTTCTTCTTCCTCCTCTTCTTCTTCCTCTGGTTCTTCCTCTTCCGGTTCTTCTTCTTCTTCTTCCTCTGGTTCTTCCTCTTCCGGTTCTTCTTCTTCTTCCTCTTCCGGTTCTTCTTCTTCTTCCTCTTCCGGTTCTTCTTCTTCTTCCTCTTCCGGTTCTTCTTCTTCTTCTTCCGGGTCTTCTTCTTCCTCTTCTGGTTCTTCCTCCTCTGGTTCTTCCTCCTCTGGTTCTTCTTCTTCCTCTTCTGGTTCTTCTTCCTCTGGTTCTTCCTCCTCTTCTTCTGCTTCTTCTTCTTCTTCTTCTTCTGGTTCTTCTTCTTCTGCTTCTTCTTCTTCTTCTGGTTCTTCTTCTTCCTCTTCTGGTTCTTCTTCCAGTTGTTCTTCTTCCTCTTCTGGTTCTTCCGGTTCTTCTTCTTCCTCTTCTGGTTCTTCCTCCTCTTCTTCTGGTTCTTCTTCTTCTTCTGGTTCTTCCTCCTCTTCTTCTGGTTCTTCTTCTTCTTCTGGTTCTTCCTCCTCTTCTTCTGGTTCTTCTTCTTCTTCTGGTTCTTCCTCCTCTTCTTCTGGTTCTTCTTCTTCTTCTGGTTCTTCCTCTTCCTTCGGTTCTTCTTCTTCCTCTGGTTCTTCCGGTTCTTCTTCTTCCGGTTCTTCTTCTTCCTCTTCTGGTTCTTCCTCCTCTTCTTCTGGTTCTTCTTCTTCTTCTTCTGGTTCTTCCTCCTCTTCTTCTGGTTCTTCTTCTTCTTCTTCTTCTTCCTCTTCTTCTGGTTCTTCTTCTTCTTCTGGTTCTTCCTCTTCCTTCGGTTCTTCTTCTTCCTCTGGTTCTTCCTCCTCTTCTGGTTCTTCTTCTTCCTCTTCTGGTTCTTCCTCCTCTGGTTCTTCTTCTTCCTTTTCTGGTTCTTCCTCCTGTGGTTCTTCTTCTTCCTCTTCCGGTTCTTCTTCTTCCTCTTCTGGTCTCTCTTCTTCTGTTCTCCTCTTTCTCTTCCGGTTCTTCTTCTTCCTCTTCTGTTCTCTTCTCGTTCTTCCTCCTCTTCTGGTTCTTCCTCCTCTTCTTCTGGTTCTTCTTCTTCTTCTCTCTGGTCTTCTTCCTCTTCTTCTGTTCTTCCTTCTTCTTCTGGTTCTTCTTCTCTCTCTCTTCTGGTTCTTCTTCTCTTCTTCTGGTTCTTCTTCTTCTTCTGGTTCTTCTTCCTCTTCTTCCTGTTCTTCTTCTTCCTCTTCTGGTTCTTCCTCCTCTTCTTCTGGTTCTTCTTCTTCCTCTTCTGGTTCTTCCTCCTCTTCTTCTGGTTCTTCTCTCTTCTTCGGTTCTTCTTCCCTCTTCTGGTCTTCTTCCTCTTCTCGGTTCTTCTTCTTCCTCTTCTGGTTCTTCCTCTTCTTCTGGTTCTTCTTCCTCTTCTGTTCTTCTTCTTCTTCTGGTTCTTCTTCCTCTTCTTCGGTTCTTCTTCTTCTCTTCTGGTTCTTCTCCTCTTCTTCTGGTTCTTCTTCTTCTTCTGGTTCTTCCTCCTCTTCTTCTGGTTCTTCTTCTTCTTCTGGTTCTTCTTCTTCTTCTGGTTCTTCCTCCTCTTCTTCTGGTTCTTCTTCTTCTTCTGGTTCTTCTTCCTCCTCTTCTGGTTCTTCTTCCTCCTCTTCTGGTTCTTCTTCCTCCTCTTCTGGTTCTTCTTCCTCCTCTTCTGGTTCTTCTTCCTCCTCTTCTGGTTCTTCTTCCTCCTCTTCTGGTTCTTCTTCCTCCTCTTCTGGTTCTTCTTCCTCCTCTTCTGGTTCTTCTTCCTCCTCTTCTGGTTCTTCTTCCTCCTCTTCTGGTTCTTCTTCCTCCTCTTCTGGTTCTTCTTCCTCCTCTTCTGGTTCTTCTTCCTCCACTTGCTCTGGCTCTTCCTCCTCTTCTTCTGGATCTTCCTCTTCTTCTTCCGGTTCTTCTTCTTCCTCTGGTTCTGCCTCCTCTTCTTCTGGTTCTTCTTCTTCCTCTTCTGGTTCTTCCTCCTCTTCTGGTTCTTCCTCCTCTTCTGGTTCTTCCTCCTCTTCTTCTGGTTCTTCATCTTCCTCTTCTGGTTCTTCTTCCTCTTCTTCCGGTTCTTCCGGTTCTTCTTCTTCCTCTGGTTCTTCCTCCTCTTCTTCTGGTTCTTCTTCTTCCTCTTCTGGTTCTTCTTCCTCTTCTTCTGGTTCTTCTTCTTCCTCTTCTGGTTCTTCTTCCTCTTCTGGTTCTTCTTCCTCTTCTGGTTCTTCTTCCTCTTCTTCCGGTTCTTCTTCTTCCTCTGGTTCTTCCTCCTCTTCTTCTGGTTCTTCTTCTTCCTCTTCTGGTTCTTCTTCCGGTTCTTCCTCCTCTTCTTCTGGTTCTTCTTCTTCTGGTTCTTCCTCTTCTTCTGGTTCTTCCTCTTCTTCTGGTTCTTCCTCTTCTGGTTCTTCTTCTTCCTCTTCTGGTTCTTCCTCCTCTTCTTCTAGTTCTTCTTCTTCTTCTCGTTCTTCCTCTTCTTCTGGTTCTTCCTCTTCTTCTGGTTCTTCCTCTTCTTCTGGTTCTTCTTCCTCCTCTTCTTCTTGTTCTTCTTCCTCCTCTTCTTCTGGCTCTGCCTCCTCTTCTTCTGGATCTTCCTCCTCCTCTTTTTCTTCCTCTTCTGGTTCTTCTTCTGGTTCTTCCTCCTCTTCTTCTGGTTCTTCTTCTTCTTCTTCCGGTTCTTCTTCTTCCTCTTCTGGTTCTTCCTCCTCTTCTTCTGGTTCTTCTTCTTCCTCTTCTGGTTCTTCTTCCGGTTCTTCTTCTTCCTCTTCTGGTTCTTCCTCCTCCTCTTCTGGTTCTTCTTCTTCTTCTTCTTCTTCTTCTGGTTCTTCCTCTTCTTCTGGTTCTTCCTCTTCTTCTGGTTCTTCTTCCTCCTCTTCTTCTGGCTCTGCTTCCTCTTCTTCTGGATCTTCCTCCTCCTCTTCTTCTTCCTCTTCTGGGTCATCCTCCTCCATGTCTTCTAGTTCTGGTTCTTCTTCCTCATCGTTTTCGCTTTCCTCGATATCGTCATCTACAAATTTGTACAACTGTAATATTAACTGCAATTGTAGATAAAGATTCAACTGAAATGTAAAGTTTATTTTACTTTCATCAAGTTGATCCTCGTCCCAAAAATTGTCTTGCAATTTTTTCAGTCTGTCATATCTTTCATTCAGCACTGCAATCTTAAAACAATAGTTATTTCTTTAAATAAAAGCTTTTTTATACAATTATACGATACCTCCTCGTTTATTTCGATCCATTTTTTTTCGACTTCAATCAACGGAATTTCTCCATTTTCTGAATCGTTAATAGCATCTTCAAAACCTTCAAATTTGGTATCAAGAAGATTATTCGTGTCATTTATAACAGAATCAATTTCCTCTAAAATCTCTTCAGGAATATCTTCTTCTTCATCCCTCACTGCTTCCCATTCGTCTGCTAAGTAAACTAATCTCTCGGTCTCTTCTTCCAATCTTTCTCTGAGAAAAAAACATTTTTTTGTTCCATTTTTTTCGTCTTATGCTTTTTTTTACCTTTGAATTGATAAATCTTTTGGTGAAATTTCTTCAAAATCTGCTAGCCCTAGAAAAAGCAGTTGAGGGTTACATTTTTTCTTGATGTTTCTTACATTGTCACCATTAAAAAAAGTTTTGACCATTCAGGTCAAGGATGTAAACGAAACATTTTCACAGAACAGAAAAAAAAGGGGTCTCTAATTTTCGCATTAAAATAAATCGTGGGGGGATTATACCTACTCTAAATTACGTAAAGACGCGAGAATCCAAAGAGATCTCACACTCACTCATTCGCAGCCTCTTGTCGTATTCGCATGGGTTCCACCTGGAGAAAGTAATATGAAACTACTCGGAATCCTTATATTGATAATAGCACAACTTTTGGTGAGCTAATTTTTTTTCATAATTACAGAGCAATTTCATTCCGATTTCAGTTCCCTGTTCTTCTTCCTTATTTACCCTCCTAGGTTCCCACTTTTTTTTTACAATGCTAGATAATTATTTAAATCAATTTTCAATGCTGCAACAATACATTAGCAAAGCAATATTTTTAAAAAACTTCAAAATTAGGTAACATTTATTTTTTATTTGCTTTTTCTTTTACTTTGCTCGAAGAGCATGACGTCAAAATCGTTCATTAAAATCGTATCAAATTATGTAAGATTAATTTTCGTTCGAAAATAAGAAATCTTTAATGATGATTGTAGGTGCCTATCGAAAAATCGAGGAAGTTATAAAATCCATTTTGTGTATTTACGAAGAAAGTATGACATTGAATAGATTTGGTCAGTTTTTAAGAAATATTTGGTAGCAAAAGGCACCTTTTTAAAAAAATATCATAACTGATTTTGTAGAATTTTTCCAATTAGTGATTTTAAAGATCAGAATGTCAGAGGATTTCCCAAAATTCAAATAATCTTTAAAGTGTAAAGTGGTTTTTGAATAAGGAAACAGCGAAAGATTGCCACCTCGACAACCCTCCACGTAAAACGGGCCCACCTCGTTCTCACTCGCTAGGCAAATGCAGGAAAACAAGTTTCAAAAGAAAAAAAAAAATTAAAAATTTTCTCTGACTAATTCTGGCCTGGTGGTAATGGAAGAAGAACCTCCAAAACTCGAATTCTCTCAAGATGTGGGTTCTCTGCAGACCTCTCCATTGGAGGGGCGTTTTTAAATACCCCGGTTCGATTTAGTAAGTTTAAAAAAATTGGGTTATATGGCATACTATACTGAGTAAAACCCCGTTTACAAGAGTTTCTTATTTCTATCCGTCTTGGAGTTATGATTTTTTAAAGACGTTTATTCACATAAAACCGTCAATACCTCAAGTTCCCTTAACAATTTCAAATTTCCGGTGCCAGATTTGGAATCAGCGTTAAATTTTAGGTTGGAAATGATGGTTTTTAACCATTCATGATAACCACAAACTTAAGGTGAAAATTTGGTGAAAATCAAGGGTTATCTACAGAACTCTCCATTGGCGTGGCAGAAAACGCGTCCTAAAATACAAGTCCCAAACATCTCACTTTGTAGGTTGGAGGAGATAATTTCGTGGATAATTAAGTACGTAAAGGCTGTCACATGTCAGGGCCTATCAACATGTCAACTTTCATGATTGATTTCGTTTAGATTGTTCTTTTATTTAGGAGCGTACAGAATCTACAAAATTACTGTCCAAAACTAACAAGCTCTTTATTTCATTGTAATTTAATTTTTAATTAACGAATTATTTAGAAATCGTCAAAAATTAATTTTATTTTTAATTTACAGGAGTGCCAATGTGCGGTAAGACATAAAAGACAATCACCGATTGCGAATGGAGAAGTCATCACCAGTATCTTTCAGGTATAAAAAATGAGCAAACTTTCTCATGTAAATAATTTTTTGCACAAAGTAGATAGTTGTAGAGCCACTTTTTTATTATTTATTTTGTGCATGATTAGATGCAATTTTAATTTAATTTTTGACGTGAAAAAAAAATCGCTATTGCGTTTTTCCGAATGCTAGAAAGTTCAAAACTGATGTAACTACACCTACGGATCGACAATCGCCCACCAACACAATTTACAAATTTTCTGTCCGAGGGAAAAAGAAGACGAAAAAAATGTTAATTTGTTCTAGATTCCAATACAGACGTTGAACGCGGTGCATGATTTATTCCAAGCATCTAGAGGTCGGATTCAAGCTATAGCGCAATCATATCAGACTTCGCTGCAAAACCATCCAAACCATCGGCCGAACCCGCATTTCGTCTGGAATAGAGGAAGTTCGAATTACAACAGCAAAGCGCTCGTCCAGCCCAACGATATTCCCAAGCGTAGATACAGCGATTATTAGGGACCAATTTTGTACAAATTTTTTAAAATAAAAATGCATTCAAAAAAGTTGAGTAGTTGCATGGCATGGTAAAGGGAAAAAGTAGTATTTTATTTATTTTTCTCTCATTTTGAATTTGCAGATACCAATTACGACGCTTGGGTCGGTCAATAGATTTTGGCAAGCGTCGAGGAAAAGAATTCAGGCGTTGCAATCGTTTCAGAACCAACAAGGAGGTTTAGGGAATCCGTTTGGTGGTTTTTTATCTTCGAATTTTCCAATCGCTTCTATGGTTTTTGGCTTCAATCGTCCTGGCGGAGGTTCAAATGGATCGTTCCGTCCATTTCTTCATCATCACAAAGGATTTTTCAGCAAAAAAGAGCTTAACCAATTAGCAACGTTATTTTTACTTCTTTGAATACCTAATTGCCAAAACCTCCCTATACTTACATCGAAACAATTTGCCATAAATGCCATTTTTTCAAGAACTGAGATGTTACATCAAACTATATCTACATTATTATTATTAAAAAATTGTTGTCTACCTAACTAGATTCTTTATTTTCTACCCTATTTTTCTAAACTTCAATCTTGGCCCACTGATTTTGACATCGAATATGAAATTTTGTGAAATTTTTTTTAAAATTTTCCCTTTTAAATTGCGCTATTTAGGGGAGTGTGTAATTGAAACGAAAGCCATTTTTAGCACGAGTAGTTATCCAATTTCAACAGAGTTACGTAATATTCCTGGTTGAGGCTTCATTTAATTCGAGAAGCACGTGGGGAAGGGTCAATGGGAAAAGGTTATACATTATCGTGAAAGTTGTAAACAAGGTTTATAGATTTTATTCTATAAACCTTAATTTGAATATTAATTTGTTTTATAGACTGTGATAATGAAAATCGCGGAGGTAAGTTGTATGGAAGTGCACGATGCAAAACTAAAAATTGTCTTCTTAGCTTGCTGGAGACGAAGATTCCGAAAAGTCTCGTACTTTTGTGTTTTACGACGAGGGTCACACGTTGGGGAACACACTCCGATCAGTCATAAGTTCCTAGTAAGTTAATGAGGAAGATTATGAACATTATGAACCCCAAAATGTCACATTTATTGGCTAGTATGTAGATTTTGGGTCCTGGAGGATGGAGTTAAGGAGGCACCATAGTGGGCCAAAGGGGGGTACCACAGTCGACCAAAGGGAGGCACCACAGTGTACCAAAGGGGGGCACTACAGCGAATCAAAGGGGGGCACCACAGTGGACTAAAGGGAGGCACCACAGTGAATCAAAGGGGGGCACTACAGTGGATTAAAGGGGAGCACCACAGTGTACCAAAGGGGGGCACTACACTCCACTAAAGGGGGTCACCACAGTGAATCAAAGGGGCCCACCACAGTGTACCAAAGAAAGGCACCACAGTCCACTAAAGGGGGGCACCACGGTGTACCAAAGGGGAGCACCACAGTGGACCAAAGGGGAGCACCACAGTGGACCAAAGGGGGGCACCACAGTAGACCAAAGGGAGGCACCACAGTGTACCAAAGGGGGGCACCACAGTGGGCCAAAGTGACACCAAAGGAGGAACCATCCTGAGCCGAAGGGATACCACAGTACACCAAAGGGTGTGACACCGCGGAAGAAGATAAAGTAGCCACCAGTACAGTCTGGCTTTTCTTGTCAACAAATGGTCAAAATCTGGCTGAAAAGGGTCCTCTCTTGTCAAAAAAAAGAAAAAAGGGTAAACATCTATATAAAAAGAGGGTACAGTCTTTAGGTTGCATAAATTTTGAAAACAAGTGATACCGCAAGGCTCAGACAGAGTTAGTTGGCAAATTACAGCATAAATAAAGCCCCAATTTTCTTCCAAAGCTAAGATTTGCTTGAAAATTCTGCCTATTTTTCCTAACTTTTTGTTCTTCCTCCCTAGCCCTGAAGTCATTTTTTGCGGCTACACCGTACCACATCCAGCAGAAACAAAGATGCACCTACGAATCCAAACAAATGGACCCAGAGCCGTCGAAGTTTTACAAAAAGGATTATCCGACCTCGAAAAAATGTGCGAATTCACCTTACAAAAATTCGACGTACGTTTTTTCCCCATTATTTTATAAAATGTATTAATACATCCATTTCAGGAGGCCATGCTGGAGTACAATACCAATAAAATGTCTGTAGGTTGATGTAATTTTAACTTTTCAATAAAATTTTCGTTTTTAAATCCTCTCACCCTTGTCGAAGGCCGACAAAATCGATTCCGCTTCCGCTACATCATCCGACATCGTCCATTAAGTCTAGCAACATACACTAAAAAAAGGCTCTCAGTAAATGAAAGAGGAAATCTCCCAAATTCCTTTTTATACCATAAAAATACCAAAAAATAACAAAGATAAAACAATAAATATAGATAACTATAATAAAATTCGATCATCAAATTGGGCAATCTTTTCGAAGTATTTGCCACTAGGTCATGGAAAAAACACAAAAATATACTCATTAATTTTATTTTATTATTAATCACCCCCATTCTTACATCCTGAGCTCAATATTTTAAACTTTTACTACTCAAAAGCGACACGCTTTCAAGTACAAAATACAAGCGATCAATAAGTTAATATCAGGACATAAGTTATACAAATTTCTAATCTAATTCTAGACTTCCTAGAGACATTTTTACAAAGTGGTTAACTATTAAGTCGATAAATACGAATTTCATTGCTTATTTTATTGATTTTTTCTCCTTATATAATACATAGGATCGACAATAAATTAAGAATAAAAAAAACTGGCACAGTTATAACACAAAAAATTGTCTATAAAAGTTTTCTATGAGAAATTTTGTAACTGTTTTTATATACAGACTACCGGGATAAATGGATATCTCGCTTCATTTCGAACTATTTGACATTTCGTCCTGGCGGCGGCATATAGACAGGTTGCGAATAACGTTGGTTCTTCCTTGGGCCTATGCTTTCGCCACTTTTTATGTACGGCCCTCGGCCACCTTTGCGGAATTCTAAGACACCGTTGAATGTATTTCTGTCATCCGGCATTTTTGAATTGTGCACATTGCCCTCCTATAAAGTAAAAATTAAAAATTTATAAATTTGATTTCATTTTCTTACCACTAAAGGAAAACAATCATCTTTTAGGACTTCTTCAAAATTGTTGTAATCGAGAAACCTTACTACGCATGTTGTTTTCGAAACAGCCGTAACTTCAGCCTTATAATACTGAAAAATTTCGAATTAATAACAATAATCAATCATGGTGGCCACCAATTTTTTCCCTGATTTTTTCCCTCATTCGAAAAGGAAAAAATAAATTGTTTGTCAAAAGTTATTAGGTCAAAAACGCAATTTTCAAGATTTTTTAATGCTGAATTTGGGGGATTATGGGAGTTTTTGATGTGGATTTGGGCATTGTGAGGAGGGAGGGAGGTTTGGATAAAAAAATGTGTTTTATGACGTTGAATTTCGGGGATTTATGGGTGAAAAATAGGACTATTTGATGTAGAATTTGGGAGATGGGGCCGCTCCCAACTATTTTTATATGAAGTTCCCAAGACTCAACCGTGTTTTTGATGTTAAGGGCCCATCCAGCGCCTGTCGCGAGGGCGGGGCGACCCGCATAACACGAGGGTTTTAAAACTTATCCCTCCCCTTCAATTGGCAGGAGGAGCCGGTTCTCTCCGCCCACTTGTCTTTGATTCGTTGAAAAACCCGCGTGATTCAAAATTTGTTGAGATAGTATTTCAATGATAACTAAAGATTGAGTCATCGGAATTGATTCAAAATTTGCATACTTATGTTCTTTGTTATGTGGAGCGCATTTCACTAAAAAATTCTTTAAAAAGTTTTAAAAAAAATTTAAACATTTTTTTTTTTACTACAAAGATTTATTTTTATTACAATAAGTTTAGTGGAATGCGCGGAGAAATAAATAAGCTTCATTTTAAAAAAAGTCCGGTCCAGATCGGATCATTTTTCTATGAGCTATCATTGAATAACTGTTTTCACGGCCCCTTAAATTTCGGGGATTCAATCGTGAAAAATAGGACTATTTGATGTAGAATTTGGGAGATTTGGGGATGTGTTTTTTTTGTGTGTTAAATTTGGGGGATTTAATGGTGGAAAATAGGACTATTAAATAGTCCTTATCAAATTTTGATGTAGAATTTGGGAGATAGGGGGGATGTGTTTTTTTTATGGTAAAGGGGGATTTAATGGTGAAAAATGGACTATTTGATGTGGAATTTGAGGGGTGTAGGGAAGTCCCAATAAAAATGTGTTTTTTGATGTTTTTGGGTAATTGGATACAAAAATAGGACTGGAAGGATTGGGGGATTAGAGACAAAAATGAATTTGGGGTAGGGGCATTAAAAATTTGTTTTTCAACGTTTTTAGGGGATTATAGGAAAAAAAAATAGAACTTCATAATGTGGAATTCAGACAGGGATTTGAAATATGGCTTTATTTATGTTAAATTTGGGTATTATAGACAAAACTAGGACTTCTTGATGTGGAATTTGGGTAATTAGAGACAAAAATAGGACTTTTTCATGTGGAATGGGTGGGGGGGAGGTCCCCTGATTAAAATTCGTTTTTCGAGGACTTTTTGATCTGGAAGGGGTTTTCAAACATGGCTTCATTCATGTTTTTGATAGATTATGGACAAAAATGGGACTTTTTGATGTGGAATTGGGGGTAGAGGGGTGTTAAATTTGTGGGACTACACAAAATGATACGAAGGGGATTTTGATGTGGAATGGGTGGTGTTGAATTGCATTTCATGCAGGTTTTTATTTTAAGCATCCCATTTTACGGCCAAAAAGCACAATCAAAACCAATTTTGTATACAAAACCCAAATTTCCCAGACTTTTTCCCGTCAATTGAAATTCCCTGACATTTCCCAGGTTTCCCCTGGCGGCCACCCTGTCAATGAATTGGAAACGTACTTCGTTATCCTCCCAGTATTTGGCCAAACATTTATCGCCGACTTGCCAACGGAGTTTGTCCGGCTTGGCCGTCCCGTTGGTCGTGTTGATCCGATTGTTGAACCCGGGAGCGTTGTTCATCGGAACCATCGGCATAAAAGCGTTTTTGTCCTTATAAGGAAATTCAGGAATATCCGGCATACCTGAAGGCTTCATAAACGAATTTTGATTCCTATATTCGCTAG
Source organism: Orius laevigatus (assembly GCA_018703685.1). Classification (NCBI taxonomy): domain Eukaryota; kingdom Metazoa; phylum Arthropoda; class Insecta; order Hemiptera; family Anthocoridae; genus Orius; species Orius laevigatus. Next base: position 54,688 of record JAGWEN010000395.1, on the reverse strand, counting down.
ATCCACTAGACTGGTTATAATCTAAACAAAAGATTTAATTTAAAAAAATAACTAAAATAAGCGTATTTTACTTATATTGTCGGTTTTAAAATAATTCCGGTGACCATTAAACTGCATTGAGTTAGACGAATTTGGAGTTTTAGAGGAAAAGTAACTATCGACGTTTCTAAAACTGGAGGACGAAGCGTTCTCACGGGGTACAAAATAGTCGAAATGTTCGCTTTCGGTTTTTCTATTTTGGTTTTGAAAACGAGGAGGTTTTTGATCTAAAAAAATTGTTTTAAATATAAAATGATGAAAAAAATTTACTTTGAGTTTGGCCTTGCCAACGAGATGGTTCTTTGGTTCGGCGGTCGTTTCCGCTATTGTGATGCGACCCTCGGCCACCTCGGCCTTTTTCGTAGTTGAAATTTTTGTTTCGATAATTCTGCTCGTTTTGGGGCTTAGGTTCCCATTCTTTAGGCTTTTCTTTTTCTTCTTCTTTTTCTAAACCTAAATAACAAAATAGAGAGAAAAAAATTTTTTTTTAAAACTTACTAGCACCAGGAAGGGAATCTTTGACGTATTGATAAAGGAGAATGGTCGAAGTCGGCTTTTGAGCTGGCATTTGATCATTATCTTTCCTTTTGTTTTTCCCTTCTTTTTCAACTTTGTCCTTTTCATCGACACCTTTGCCCGTTTTTTTCTGAAGATTTTTGAGAGCGCGGTCGAAATTTTTGTTTTGTTTAAGGGCACTCTGGGCTTCTTGGAGAGTAAAACCTTTTTCCATCAACGCTTGCATGTTTTTATCGACAATCGGCTTATTTCCGCCGCCAAACACTTTTTTCGTGCTTGTCTTAGCTTCTGCGATCGCATCCCTTCTTTGGAGTTCAAACTCCCCATCTTCTTTGATTTCTTTATCTTTATCGTCCGACGATAACTAAAATAAACAATTATAACAAAAAATTAAGCCAATTAAGCTTACTTTAACTTTTTGTAATGAACTATCTTGAATAAGTTTTTGACCAAAAGGAATCCATGGAGGAGGACCATCTTGGACACCCGTCCTTCTAGTATGGTTAGCAAAACTCTAAAAACCATATTAATTTTCAAATAAACATACTTGATTTATTTTCCATTTTTCGACTAATTTAGCCACATTTCCACCAAGACATTCGACATTCGAAGTGAAAAGGAGGAGAATACTACTTTTGATTGTAATTTCACCTTTAAGCCTTAACTTAGTACCAGGAGGAGTGTTTAAACTAAAATAAAAATTAATTTTTTCTTAAATATGAAGGTAAAACTGACTTAATAGGAAGGTGGTTCATGTCGACGCCAGCTACAACCTGAGATCCGTCGGTCAACAACAATTTCAACATGCGAGGAGCATGAGGAGATTCCTGATTGATTTTCGGCGCGCTGATATTCCTGACTTTCTTTATTTGGACGACGATATCTCCTTGGATCTAAAGAAACGATAATGACAAAGCAAAAATAGATAAAACGTACGCTTTCTTTTCCTTTTAAAATATCCGCTGGAAAACTGCATCCTCCTAGCTCGCAAAGGTCCAAATCAAGAGCTTTTTTCTCGATCGCTTTAATGTCTGTCAGCTTCCCATCTTCGGTAAGAGTTTGGTAACCTTCAGGAGACAGGATCCTGGAAATTTTAAAATAAAGACATTTAAAAATGAAAAAATGAACATTTGTGGCAACTAATTTTTGTTGTCAACCATTTGAATAGTTGCAACCAACAAATTGATCCTTTTTTGGACGAAGTGATCCATTTTTAAATAGATTCCTTTACGACAGGGCCCTTGTTAGCTTAGATTTTGATCATTTTTGGACCTCTAACTAGATACTATTCCTTTACAACAAATAGGGCATGGATTTTGGTCTTTTTGGTGGAAAATTGTGGAAGTAATGGACGTTTATTGCCTTTTTTGCAACTTTTGACCTTCAATCCCAGTTTAATGGGTAAAGTAGTGGTCTAAGCCCCTTTTGGCACTAAATAACTTCGATAGGGCTTAAAATAAGCTTTTCAACAGTACCGGAATGGATAAAATCGGTCAAAAATTGTGGAAGTTACGGACGTTTAGACTTTTCCCTTTTTGAAATTGTTTACTAAATGGCCCCTTTATTTAGATTTTGTTCCTCGACAACGAAAAACGAACTTTTTTAGTTTGACTTTTCATCCTTTTTTGGACAAGAAGGACCCTCTGTAGCTTGGTTTTTGACCATTTTGGGGCACAATGGGACCTTTTAACAGGCAGAATCCTAGATTTTTTTACCCTTTTGTTGATGCCTGTTATTGCCCTGTGGTTACCCAGTAGGAACGTGACCTGTGGTTTAACTGCAGGTTAGCAACAAGCTAACCACAGGTAAGTAAAAGGCTAAAAAAAGAAGTTGGCCCACTGTGACTACAATTGACGTACCTAGTTGTTAGTACCAAGTATACTTGATACTCCAAAACAACAACTTTAAAGTAGTTGCTACCCCCTAAATGTTATCTTTTGGCTTAGTTTTTGACCATTTTGGGACACAATGGGCCCTTTTGACAGACAGAATCCTAGACTTTTTTCACCTTTTTGTTGATGCCTGTTATTGCCCTGTGGTTACTCAGTAGGAAACGTGTGACTAGTTCCCAATAGCCAAGACTAGACTGGAGTTGGACCACTATAACTACAGTTGAAAAACCTAGTTGTTTAAAGTAGTTGCTATCCCCCTAAATGTAATCTTTTGACTTGGCAGTTTTGCGCAAATTTGTGATTAGCAAGAAATATTCGGCACTGAAATGACTCGAAATATTTTATATAAAATTGAATAATTTACCATCCGGCCTCTTTGAGTTTTTCGACTAGGTCCATATCCGAGTTGCAGGCCTCGCACTGCGATTACTTCCACTTCTAAGGCTTCGACCGCTGATAAAAACGAAGGTTTGATTATTTGAAATCCACATCCGTTCCGAAAGTGAATACGGCGAGACGAAAATTTGTTTGTCACAAACTTTTGGGTTTTTCTTAGTTGAGTTGATATCGGGCCGTCAGGTTTCCGATTCGGGGCAACTTCACGAATCGCTAATCGGCTCAGAAGACTCGATCGTCTACACGGAAAATTTAATGATTTTGTTTTAAGTTTAAGAGCTTATTGCTTTCTTTTACGCGATGAAATATGAAAAAATGATATTTTAATATTAACAATCTATGATTTACTTTGGATTTTGAACATTAATTAGATAGAAAACAGCAAAAATAGGATATTTGGGCGACCTTAGCGCTTGAAAGAAGAACTATGTATTTTAAACCGCTAAGTTTAAATTACAAAGCTTAAAACTTGATAATGCTCGTCAAATTGACTTTTTTAGCATGTTCGCAAGTCATAAAATTGTTTGAAAGTTATTAAATTTCTTAAAGGGAACGTTTAAATTTTGACTTTTTAATTCAAGGCATAAAGCAAGTCGAAGGAAGTGAAAAGCGCTAGAGTGGGAGATGTTCTCTGAGCAAAACCGGTTTTTCGGTTTTATCGACCTAGACCACACCTAGACTCTGTGATCTAGACCTAAGCCTTTTTTTTTTTTTTTTTTTTTATCCAGTTTTACCTTTTAGTTCATAAATTACAATTTAATTAATTTACTATTAATTTATAAATTCGAATGTTTTACCTACATATTCATCATTGCAATGGTTTTTTTTATCCTAGCTCTTCTCCACCTCTCTGCATAAGCGCAGTGGACACCAAAACGGACTTACTTTTGGAATCATGATTGGGAGGGGGATCAAATTTTTGTCAAATAAGTGTCACCATCTGCCAAAATGATGCATTTTCAAACCTTTTTACTAACACAATCCCCCCCTCAAATTGATCTTTGTTTTGACTAGAAAAGAGCCATTTTGAAAGGTTTCGTGGATTTTTCTTCAAATAAGACCCTTTCTGGCCAGATTTTTTAAAAACCATTTTTGAACGGAAAAGACCCTTTTCATTCTGTTTTTCACCATTTTTGAAAAGACAAGACATTTTCAAGATCGATTTAAACCCTTTATTTCTACCAGAGAAGGCTATTTTCAGCCTGTTTTTGACAAGAAAAGACCCTTTTTACCCAGATTTTGACCCTTTTTGGAAAAAACAAACCACACGTTGTAAGTTTTCAGCCAGACTGTGAATCTTTTTGATAAGAAAAGACAATTTTCATACAGATTTTGAGCTTTTTTCAACAATTATAGACCCTTTTGGCCAGATTTTGTACATTCTTAGAAGATAACGACCATATTAGTCAGACTTGAACCTTCTTGGACAATAAAAAAAAACCCTTTTTGACCTGATTTTGAACCTTTTTTTCCTACACAAAAATACCTATTTTAGGGAGATTTCTTTCCTAAAAGCATGCATGGGAAGCATAGAGAAAGTATACTGCATAGTGCATACTGTATAGTAGAGTAGATGGGAAGCATGCCCATAGCCGACGCCGAAGTTGTTCCAGAAGGGAAAAAAACCGGTTATCTGAAAACCGGTTTTGGTCCCTAAACTGCCGAGTTCCATCCAAAGATCGAGAAGGCAGTAAAACACCTGTTGACTGTCAACAAAGATTAGCTTCGGTGTTTTCATTTCCTATTTTTAGTTTCGTTTTGTTTGTTTTTCCCTCTTTATTTTGTTTATCTTTTCACCCGTAGTTATAATCAGTTTCCTTTGTTTCCTCTCCTTGATTTATTGTGTATTCTGTGCTTCTTTTTCTTCCAAAGGATTTTCCGAAGAAAGTGTTGTAACCGCAAAAATGGTAAGGTTATATTATGATTTTATCCTTCAAAAAACATTATTTTTGTGTTATTTTCTGATAGAAAATCTAATATAGATCACCATGTTTTATTTTTGACGTTGAATACCTTACCTGAGTTCAATTTTTATCGATTTTTTATTGTTTTTAGAAGTTTTTGTATTATTGTGGTGGGCGTTCGGCAAGGACATAATCTAATTACTTCCAGATTACTTCCTGTTGTCCCGCCTACTGTTTTATTTTTAATGTTACTTTCAACATTCTCTTAGTATACAAAAGTTTAGGATTGTAACTAATATCAAATTCGTATTCCATAGAATTTCGTTGAGGATGAGTCAACTCATTCCAACCGGTGCCACCGGCCGATCGTATTGAAATATTTTAGGTTTTTAGTCTCAGAACTCGAAGGGTCAACAAAAATCATGTTTGAACATGAATTTGTTTGTGGTGCTGGCTGGCGCCACTTTTGTTTAACCTCACAAATCTAATCTTCACGAAAATTTCACCACTTATCATCAGGGTCAGCTTTAGAGCAGTGATTAGAGCTGTGCTTAGGCACAGCTTGGTTGGCATGTTTACCTTCTTGTGTCATGTTTAGGTCATCAAAACTGTTAGATGCCCTTTCTATGGTGGAAGTCCAATGTTACTGCTGCACTCTCCATAAAAATATTTTGAAAGTATTATATTGTAGGTTGGTACTATCAGGCAGCATATTATCAAACACCCAACTAGCACCATCATTTTGCTAACACGCTTTGATACCACTGATTGTAATCTAGCTGTGCCTATGTAAATACATAATATTTAACTACTCCTGAACTGGACGTTCTGGTCTGTAGGAGTTGTAATTTAATAAATAAATAAATTAGCAAAAAAAATTAGGGTATTAACGATCTTTTATCACTATTAGCGCGTATTGCACGTGTAATTTTTCCAGAAAAATCTCCAAAGCAATAATTGCTAATTAAGCTAAATAATTGCCCTAATTATTAGGGCGAAATGTTATGATTTTTTAATAGGGGTATTAATGATCTTGAATTAACAGTTGTTAATCATGGTAAACTTCCACTTTACCAGGGTTTTTAACTCAAAAGTTTACAAAGTTTAAGTCATTAGGGGTACATATTCACGATTATCACGTGTTAATTGAAGATCATGAATAACCTACATATTTAAAAATTATAACACCCCTATTGTTTAAATATCGTATTTACTAATACCCCTGTTTAAAAAGCATAACAAGGCTGAAATAGCTACAAAGCTAATAGCCTTTATTAAAAAATTTGCCCTAAATTGCTTTCGAGATTTTTGTGGGAAAAGTCCCTGACATGGCCCTTCAGTGCCAGAAATTTTTTTCCTCCCAATTTTTTGGTTGTCCATCAATTTTTTATTTTCTTGGTCATAGGATTTCGAAATCAAATAAACTAATTATTTTTTGGCAATGTACTGTGCTGAAAATTCAGCATAATAATATTACTTGGTTATTTTATGAAATTTCCCAAAAAAAATTTCTCATGTCAGTTTTTTCTCTCTTTATCTAGCGGTCCGTCATTAATTAATTGGCAACACAACGTACGTAATCTTAAAACCTTCCGGCGTTATCAGAAATCGGCATGAATGAACCTGTTTTGCTCTATAGATGGTTTATATTCCACCCTCTGAACTCTAACGAAGAACTTCTCAAAATTATACCGAATTGAAGACGTCAAATCGATAAAACTAACTTATTAGTTATTACTTACTAGTTTATTACATATACCCATTTTCATCGACATTTAAATTTCCAATTTGCTAACCAATTTACTTACTTTCGTTACCTCTTATTATTGTGGGAGGGAGGAGTTTAACGACATCGTGTGTTTTATAATAAGATTTGATATTTGTAGATCTCCTATATCTTTGCCACCTAAAAAAACAAAAATAAAAGATCACGTCAGTCGAAAATGTCGCGTCCCTTTGCTCTCATTCTTCTCTATTTTTCGCTAATACTCGACTATTTTTCCTGTAAATTGAAAAAGAAAATTTCATACCATGTAATGTTTTTTGCAAATTCGTCGCTTGAATCTTAATTTCTTTTGTCGTACTTTAGGTGGTTATGGGCAAAGCCCAAAATGAAGTGCCCATCATCGACAGCCCTCAATCGGACGCGAGTAGCCTTCTTGCAGCCGCTTTGCAGCAAATGGATGGCATCATTTCAGGTAAATGTTCAATCCGAAATGATTTTTTCAAAAATATTTTTGGCTCAATTTTGATGTATCAATTTGTGATTATTGATTGTCCCTAGAGAGAAATCGTATGACATGTTTATCAGTAAAATTTCAATGCTACCCCTCTCAGCCACTCATTCTCTCTCCCTCTCATACACCTGTCAACGGCAGTCCGAGTTTATCGCTTTTCAGAATCTATACCTCAAACATTGCCCTCATATAAGATGTGTGTTTCACATAATATTATCTTGTTTTAAAACATCTTTTTACAGATCTACCCCTTGGCCCCAGGGAAGACGCAAGCCACCCACTTGAACAATTCGCACGTGAGTATACCTTTTTAAGCAACTTATTTGCTATTCAGTTCAATTTATGCGGTTCGGATGATGAAGACCCTTGAACGAATAAATAACCTGTTGCGATTCCTCTTTTCAGCTTCGTAGTACGTTCGTTCGACTAGGGGCGTTACCCCGTGTCACAGATTCCGTAACCTACCCCCCTCGGAGGCGGTCCCACCCTTAGTTGATCAACCGCCTCCATACGACCAACATCATTTTAGGAATACCGTTAATCACGAGTGTAAGTTTTTAAATTCACTCTCCTGCTTCAAGTTATTCAATGAATTTTCTAAATCTGAAACAAAAAACGCAAAAATTATCAAAAACTTAACGTTTTCTTCTCATTTATGGAAGGTCTGAGTTCATGTTGCGATCGTGGAAAAAATTTTATAAATGAATTTTTATATCTGAAAGCAAAAGAAGACGATAGGACCAATTTTTTTGAGAATAATTATGATCCTAAAAATAATAGAATTTCTCAATAATTTTTTAAAATTCACATTTCAATTTATTGAAATTATACCAAGTAGATACTCTGAGGAATCTGCACAGAAGCAATAACTTAAGTGCACAACAAAAAGTTTGATAAAAAAAAATCCTCTAAAATATGACTCGTGACTTTTGCGAACTGTCACAACTTTAATACTTCGGAAGAGATTAAACTTTTCTTACGGTAGATCCCATTGTCAAGGGTAGACTTAATGACGGAAAAGGGGCGAAGAAAGTTTGAAAACAAGACATGCTGTGATGTGAAGGCGTGCTTACAAATGAGGAAAAACTTAAAAACACGCTAAAAGGATGTGACGTGTCATTCCCAATTTATTATCAAGAAATTGTAACAAAAATTGATTTACAGGTAACTTTTTTATTTGGATCGATATCTTTGATACGTGGTTTATCTTTGGGTTGCAGGACATCTTTTGTCCTTTTCCCTCCTGCAAGAGGCAGATGAACTGGTTAATTAACTTTCGCCACCGCTTCCCCCCGGTGAGGGTAAAACTTCTAATTCAGTTTTCTCACTTAGCGCATACATGTTGTCGCTGAAGTTTTCGCTGAGTCAATTTACGTGAGAAACACGTGTGTTTCTAATTAAACTTAAATAGAAACTCGGAATTATCCTTAAACAGTGTATTATTTAAATGATTTACGGTGTTATTCACACACGTGTTTGGGACCGTAGGGTTAACTGGATTGTAAAATATCTCTCGCATCATTTACAGAAGAAAGGCCTCGGAAAATCGGTTAGCGTGATCAGATCACATACAAAGGGGGGGATCGCCAACCTGAATTTCGTTCACGCTATGTTCGTAACTTCCTTATCGTAGTATTTTAAACGACTTAAATTCTTTTAAAAGGATATTTGAATAGAGAAAAGAACGAAAATTGGTTGGAACAAAGAGTACAGTCTTTAGGGCACTCAATATCCTGACGGGGATGAATATCCCTATTTTATTCTGGACTGTACTTTCATACGCTCGGACTTTTACCTCCCTCTTTTCCTCTGTAAATTGATGTACAACCGCTCTTAAAATTAAAACAAAAAAATTTTGTTTCCGCCCAGGATCGAACTGGGGACCTTCTGCGTGTTAGGCAGATGTGATAACCGCTACACCACGGAAACCTGTTGGAAGTAGTTCAGGTAGTTAATGGTGTCACTTCTCGCTCGGTTTCTACATTTTAAAGCGTTGAGTGTTTCAACTTTCCCATATGGAGGACTCCTATCGTGTGTTATCTACCGAGCTTCCAGTGGTCTTGTTGTACCTACCATTGTTCAGAATATTCAGATCTGACTATCCTCGTCATACGAAGGACTAGTTTTGTGCAAAATTTGGAGAAAAACGAAAAGAACCCCAACTTCCCCATCGTCAATCTAAGCGGTATAAGTGTGTGCGGAACTTCAGGGACAATGGGAAACGATATTAAACTAATAATAATAACAACTAATAATAATAACTAACATTTTCTTCTGAACTCTGATTGCTCTTTATGGGAGGAGTTTTCCACCAAATAGAAATGGCGGGGTTTTGCTTGGCGGGGCGGAACGATCCCGCATTTCTAGATCATAGCATCCATTTTTTGAAGCTCGTCGCTCCACTCTGGGCTTACCCAGGTAGATAGTAGAGGATGTGTATTCATGACGTTGCCCTCTTGAAATCTTCATCGGTTGGAAATCGGAATTTCAAGTTTCCACCCGTTTTCCTCTCATACGTCGAACGAATTCCTGGAATTTCCTATACTCGAGTAGTAGTGATAATAATTACCGTCCAAATTGCGTTTTGGTGATTAACAGATTCCGCGGTGATCGAATTATTTCCACCGATTAGTCTTAAAATGTTTTCATTTAGAATTAAAGGTATCGATCGCTAGAGGCGAAAATCCGACGATTAATCCTCCCGTAGAAAGTCACACGGCAAGCGTGCTTTAAAGTGCTTTCGCATGTCATGCTGCAATGCTATTATTGCGAATAATTATACTCTCCTATTTTGCCGATGTACAAGCTGTATTTCACATAAAATTAAGTAGAAAAATGTTGTTAAAAAACTGACTTTATAGAGCTTCAAATTAGAGTGGTCTATTAGTGGAAAATGAGAATGCGCGTTAGACCGTTCAATTTGGACCGTTCTCATTTTTAAAGCGTTTGAAACTGTTTTCTTGTCCTATTTTTATGATCTGAGAGGGTTGAAAAGCAATATCAACACCCTCCCGCCTTGATAAACGCCTATAGATATAATGGGAGTATTGTCTTTTCTTTTAAGACTGGATAACAGAGTCTTGATGAGCTCCTCTGATTGCAATCCCAGTTCTCATCAGCAACTTTTCTCTCGCCGGAAATGAAATGAGAAACGATAAAGAGGATACTTTAGAGATTATGGGTTGAATATTGAGCTATGGACACAATACGCTATTAAAAATGAAAAAAATTATTTACACCACATGGTTTACTGCTTCCCTGAACTGTCGACGGAGCTAATGTAACGAATGTCTCTGGCAAACAAGCTGGAAACTACCTCTATAAATAAACAAATCCTTTTATTTCCGATAAATTGAATGAATTCCCAGACTGAATTTCACGAGGCTCTTAATCTTTCTTGACAGTAGCAGCTGTGGGAAAAAATAGCAACCCCATAGTGGAGACTGCTTACATTCAACCAAAAAAAGAAATTTTTTGTCAATATTTGTTTAATGCGCTTAATTAAACTCGTATCTTAGTCAAGCGTGCTGGATGCCTGGAGGCTGGTGGTGCATTCGTTTCTGCGACCAAGTGTCAACAACGAGCTCAGTCGAAACGGCACTAGCAGGCGTATGCAAGACTGCCCTAAATGGTGAGTCGAAACTTTGGTCACCCAAATGTAAACCCCTCCATGTAGAGTTGGCTTTTTAGCAATTTTTTTTTCGTAGGCAGTAGATGAATAGCTTTATACGTTTTTGTACCAAACGAGAAAACGTTTAATAAAATTACGTCAAAAGTTTCCAATTGATAAAAATGTTCTCCAAGTTAAAGGAAGCTGCCAAAAGTTGTTATCTTTATTAAATTTCGGTATCTCAGTCAATTTCCCAATGCCAAGTTCTTGCCGATTCCATCATGATTGCTTGATAAAAGACTTTTTCTCCCTAAAAGTCTGAGAATAAAAAAAAAATCCTCTGGTTGTTCTCGTACGATTTACATAACACTCGGTATTGACCCGTCCCTTTCATGCTGATATGTCACTCTTCCGTTTTTAGTTTTCTTGTTCCTTGTGAAAATTTTTTGTTTTTTCCTCTGTTTTCACCAAGATTTTAATTGCCGGACTTGACAAAGAGCATGACTTGGATTGTTACTAAAATAGCGTACATAGTTTCTGGGGAATCTGACCCCTTTCATTAAAGCTGAAATATTTCACTAGCTGTTAGTCTTAAAAAAATGTTTCCAGGTTTGTAAAAAAGGCAATTAATTGCGAAATTCTGTGGTTTCTATGCGGTTAATGGCCAAATGGGACCGTTTTTATTTTATTTATATTTTTTTAACTGCATGTCACTACTTTGAAATTGGCTTTTAGATTTATTACTTTGGGTATTGAATCGTCGGGAGAACAAATTCATCTGGATATCGATGGTAGGCTAAAAATTCCAGTACAGCAGTTAATCTTCTTTTTCGGGCGAATTCCTATCATTTTTGTTGTTTGTACTAAAAATACAAAACTGTGCGATTAGACCTGACGTTAAAAAGTCGTAAGTGCCTGGGGGTTGGCAATAGATGTAATGACGCGAGCTTTCCCCTTTTGGGCGGACATGTTGTATTGTTCCTCGGGGAACATCCCAGGAAACGAGGAAATTTATCGCCTCTCATTTTTCTCGGGCTTTCTTACCATTATTCTTCACGGTGAAGCTCACGTGATGTACGACTGTGATTTAAATGAGACGAAAATGTCAAGTTAACCCAAGCTAAAAAGTCGTTGCTAACTATTTTATGTAATTGCCTACCTAATCACATCATTTAGTACCAAGTGCAGTACATTAACGACTCATTAGCAGTCATTTTGCGTTTGGTTCATGGATGATCTAGGATTAATAGCTTTTAATTATGAATTCACGAGGAAGTCGATTTAATTAAAGTTTGTACTCTCATGAAAATGCAAAAAAGGGCTTTCCTTTTTTTACACTGGATACATTTTCGGGACGAAAACTGGAAGCATTAAATTTTTAATGAACGTTGTCAGCTCGAGTAGGAATTTTGTTTTATTGAAATTCTTCGGTGAAAGACCGTAGCTCCCAAACTTTCTTGTAAATTGAAGGATAACAAAGGATTATATTGAATAAATGAAAGAAAACGTACTTATGTAATCCCAAGGATTAAGTTTTCCATTTTCACTTGGTTGATAACTCGATATTTTGGTGGAAAAAAGAGCTTTTTTGTTTCAAAGTTGAGAGCTTCGGTATTTAATTTCATTCTGTTTTATTAAAGGGGGAAGATAAAAAAACAGGATTGAAGTGTAAAAAAGCATGTTTTTGCATAATGAATTTCATCATTCCATTTAATCAATTAAATGAGTAATGATCCTTTTATTCTAATTTGGTTTCTCACACGATTAAATCCTATCGCACGAATTAAACGGTTTCACTTTTACGGAATAGAAAGTAAAAATTGTATGAAACGTTTTTAGAGAATTTCTGAAAGACGCTATTTTTGTTAGGCGAATGTATGAAGAGTTTGGTTTTACTCTTCTTGCATCTCGACTGACAGGTGACAGGCGATCCTGCTCATGACACTAGAATTCTTTTACGTTTCAATCATCGTGTAGCAAGCTCCTATGGTTTTGTAGATGGAAATCCGGATTCAGCGCCGCGATGCCATGGCCGGTGCAAGTTTGAGATTTGTGTTGCTATGAGACCAATCGTATAACAAGCTCCTTTGGTTTTGTAGATGGAAATTCGTGCCCAGGTTGGGCTTTCGCCGCCATGCCATGCCCGGAATCGCCGGTGCAAGTTTGAGATCTTCAGCATCCTTAGGCAATTATTATGAGACGAATCGTATTGCAAGCTCCCATAGGTGTGTTGATTACTGTTGATGGAAAATCGGGCCCAGCGCCGCCATGCCATGGCCGGGATTGCCGGTGCAAGTTTAAAATCTTAAGCGCCATTAGGCCATTGGTGCGAGACCGACTGTATAGCGAGCTCCTATGGTAATGCAGAAGGATATTATGACTCAGGCTGGGCTTTCGCCGCCATTTAATGGCCAGAATTGTCGGTGCAAGTTTGAAATCTTTACTACCAATAGGCCATAGATACGAGACCGATCTTATAAAAAGCTCCTATTTTTGTAGATGGAAGTTCGTGCCCAGTTTGGGCTTTCGCCGCCAAGCCCTGCCCGGATTGCTGATGCAAGTTTGACATCTTCACCACCATTAGGTCATTGGTATGGGACCAATAGTATAACAAGCTCTTATGGTTGTGTAGATGGAAATCGGACCCAGGCACATGCGGCATGCCGGTAATTGCTGGTGCAAGTTTGAGATCACTATTAGGCTATTGCTTTGAGACCATCAAATACAAGACCCAAGTTGAATATGGGCGTAAATTCTTGGATGTGAATACAAAATGATTAAGGACAAAGTTTATTTAAGTAAAATAAAAGATGAAGTTAATGGTAGAATGACCCTGTTTTTTGTGTTTATTTGCAGGTGTGGGACTGGAAGGGGTTGAAAGATCTCCAGGTGTTGAGCTGGCGGCGGAGCGTCTCGTCAATGCTCTCCAGGCGTATCCCGTCCTCCCGCCTCCACCGGATCCGCACAAAGCAAACATCCTCCGGCTTTGGATACAGCAGGTATTAATTAAATTTTCCCTTCTTTTTGTTCAAACTTTCAAAACTTGGTGGTTCACAAAGAATGTTTTAAAAAATTGTTTGTCCATTTAACTTTTTTATTTAGGAAACCAAATTGTTTAATCAACTGAATAAAAAATTCTTCGGGGATTAATTCATCCGCCGGCCCATTTCACAGGTAATTAGTGCGAAAAAATAATGGAGAGCTATATGTAGAAGAACAAAAGAGGGATTTTACTTTCTCCATTTTATCCTGTGGGTCCCACCTTTTCTCGCCTTAATCTCCGTTTTCACTGGGAAAAGCAAAATTGGCCCGAATTAAACAGCAGATAAGATCTCATGCTATGTCTCCATTGAAAGGGATGAATGTGAAACCGAAATTTCGTCATCTCCACTTTTATCTAATTTTCTTTTCAGCCGCCTTTGTTTTCGCGATTGCCTCAATCCCAGACGCTATCGACGTACGTCAGGGGGGAGCCTACCGTTAATAAATGACATTACAAGACCCTCTTCGACTCAAAGGGGGTTTTAGGAGAAATGAAATTTCCCTTCGAAAAAGGCGACTCTTGTATCCCATGTCCTTTGAACCTATCCCACGAGTACTCCTGTTATTACAGTCAAATAACGTCCCAACCTCCAAAAAACAAAATTACCTTGGTTTTCGCAAAAAAGGAATAGGCATTTCAGCTTCCTTTCAAACTATGTAAGTTTCTATATTTTTGTAATTTTAACTGAATTTGAGGCTTGAGATGAACTTTCCATTCCGCTAATCTGACAGGGAGCTGCCTTTGCCTGCTTGGCCTCACTGCCACGATTCCCACCCTTCGGTTGATTTCATTTTCCTCACCTGTTCGCTTCATTTAGCCCAAATCGCTCAATTTCTTAAAAATAATTAAGCCAAACGACGTGTTAAGTATAAAATCGATTGCGGAAAATGCTCCAGCAAGTTAATGAAATATGATTTACATATAAATTGGTTCCTGGGCTGGAAAAAAATTTCTTGTTAAGTCTACTTAGAGAAAATCCCTACGCGATCGAAAATCGGATTCACTTTACCTTTGAATTTTCTTCGTTTTTGCAGTTGTGTCGCAATGCGCTCTAATAAATTAAACATGTTTACGGTTTCATAAAACCTCGTGCGATTTTGCTTTTTAAAACTAGAAAAGTTGCCAAGATGGAGTTTTTCTTTTGGGAAAAATCGATGATAAATGACGTGTAAAATTGTCCGATGCGACCTCGTGGATGATCTCGCGATCGTCTTCTCAGGTGGAAGCCGGAAATTTAATACCCTCTTCGCGAAATGGTTATAATACGATGTAATTCCAGAACGGAAATCGAACGTACTTTAACAATTCCTACGCTTGAAATGTTAGTACGTGAAACCCAGAGGTTGATCTTTCAATTTTTATTCTTTCACTGAAAATCTAGCGGTTTGCAATAGGACCGTGGACCTCCCCAGGGAAAGAACCGATGTAAATGAACTCCTTTATTTATCTTGGATCCCAAGACTACAATATCTTGTTGTGTATTTGAATAATACAACAGAAAATCTTCAGTTATTTAAATCTCTCTACCTCGTAAACGTGCACCAGGTGTTTAGGCAGTAGAGAAACTCGTAATGGTTTTCTTATGGTACTACGCCAGGTGACACGCAAATCTTGACAAACACCCCTTGTCTAAAATTTATTTTAAATATTACATTCTAATAAATGATTGATTTTAGCAGAGGCTATTATTAAATAAAGCACTCAAGCGTTTCCCTCTAAGTGAGGAAATTCATCCATCTACGGTCCTCTATCATGGAAAATTCACTTTTAAGGGAGACTGAAAAATTCATAAATTATGTTAAAATGGCCACTTTGTCGGTTAATAAATAACGCGTTAAAAGGAGAAGACATTATAAAACGGTTTGAATTTAAAATCCAATTTTCTCAAGCATCCTCTGTGTACTCCCCACTTGAAGGATCTCAAACCGCCCTTTGAATACCCGCTTTTAAATAAAAGTAAACAATACGAAATTGTTAATAAAAACGACTGACAGGGGGAGATGTTTAACTTTTCACCGTATACAAGGTAGAGCCTTAGGAGGTCTATCTAGGAACACAGTAGCGTTCCGTCCCGCCTATAGAGAGAATCAAACGAAAAGAAACATAATCTAGTCAAAAGAGCCCTTAATGTCCAAAAAGGATCAAAAATCAAGCTGAAAAGGGCTTTTGTAGTCGTAAAGGTACGAAATCGAGCCAAAAGGGGCCCTTATGTCCAAAAATCGAGGTTTAAAGGGCCCCTAGTGTCTAAAAAAGAATCAGAAATCAATCTAAAAGGGCTCTTTTTAGTCGTAAAGATACAAAATCTAGTCCAAAGAGCCCCTAATGTCCAAAAATGAAGGTAAAAACGGTCCCTAATGTCCAAAAATCGAGGTATAAAGGGCCCCTAGTATCTAAAAAAGGATCAGAAATGAATCTAAAAGGAGTCTTTTTAGTCGTAAAGAAACGAAATCTAGTCCAAAGAGCCCCTAATGTCCAAAAATGGAGGTAAAAAGGGGCCCTAGTGTCCAAAAAGGATAAAAAATCAAGCTGACAAGGACCTTTTTAGCCGTAGTGAAACAAAATCAAGTCAAAAGAGCCCCTAATGTCCAAAAATCGAGGTAAAAAAGGGCCCCTAATGTCCAAAAATCGAGGTATAATGGGCCCCTAGTGTCTAAAAAAGGATCAGAAATCAATCTAAAAGGGGTCTTTTTAGTCGTAAAGAAACAAAATCTATTCAAAAGAGCCCCTATTGTCCATAAATCGAGGTAAAAAGGGCCCCTAGTGATCCAAAAGGGTCTAAAATCAAGCTTAAAAGGGCTTTTGTAGCCTTGAAGGTTCAAAATATAGTCAAAAGAGCCCCTTATGTCAAAAATCGGGTATAAAGGGGGCCCCTAGTGTTCAAAAGGGATCAACAATCGAGCTAAAAAGGGCTTTTGTGGCTTCAAAATATAGTCAAACGGGCCCCAAAATGGAGGTAAAAAGGGCCCCTAGTGTCCAAAAAGGATCAAAAATCAAGCTGAAAAGGACCTTTTTAGTCGTAATGAAACAAAATCAAGTCCAAAGAGCCCCTAATGTCCAAAAATGGAGGTAAAAAGGGCCCCTAATGTCCAAAAATCGAGGTATAAAGGGCCCCTAGTGTCTAAAAAAGAATCAGAAATCAATCTAAAAGGGGTCGTAAAAAAACAAAATCTAGTCCAAAGAGCCCCTAATGTCCAAAAATGGAGGTAAAAAGGGCCCCTAGTGTCCAAATATGGATATATAAAGGGCCCCTATTGTCCAAAAATTGCCCCTAGTGTCCGAAAAGGGTAAAAATCGGGATGACCGACCCTACTAACAGTCCAGACTCCAGACCGGACCCACAATTTAGATTGGCTTGTTAAAAAAATTACTTCGGAATCCCTCAAACTCTTGTCCGACGATCCGTTAATCTAATAAACCAAGTTCGATTTAATTTTCAAGTTAGTGCGAACAAATTAGAAGCTCCGTACGTCGGTCCATCCCTAGATGAAAGGATGCCCCAGTTTTAATGAAAACTCTCCAACTATGTTGAATAATGGAATCTCTTAAATTAAAAGGGTATAAAAAAGTTCTTAATGGTAACCAAGTCGTAGCGATCGAAGTTTTTCCTTTAAAAGAAAGAAGAAAAAAAAGTTCCGTGTATTTGCTCGGTGACACTTTACTTTGTCTTCAGGATAGTGCTATCGGTCACGCTTTCAATTATCTAAAACGCAAAGGGAACATACTAGGGGACGCTTTCAGGCTCGGATGCATGTCTCATCAGGCGATATTAATTCATTGGGTTGCCATGGCGACCCAAAGAGAATTTCGTCAAGGATTCATCATGTTCGTGAAAAAACGTATCAAGCATAAAATATCTTTAGGGAAACCTTCCAATATGGGGCGTGAGACGAATAGTGAGTAATGGCAAACGTTTGATCGGTCACTACGAACAAGGAAATGCTTTTTCCTCTTAATTTTATCCCCGAAATTTTTTCTTGTTTAAACAAAAGGGAGGAAAAAAGGAAGACTTTGTTTAATCATCAAGCCCTTAATGAGACGGGGTTGAGTAAATTATGAATCAAGAAAGAAAAAAGGATCTTTTTTAAACCAAGAGGGGTGAAATAGAATGAAAAGGGTTTCAAAGGACGAAGATGGTTTTGTCAGCGACACGAGACAAGGGATCGCTGGGGAAGTGGGGGCGTTAATTTTCTTTTATTGCGAGTCGTGACCAGCATAATGATCAAGTGCCCGCAAAAACTGTAATTACAGCAAAAATACGAAAAATTTTGAACTATTTAGGAGTCGCCCCTTAATTTTTCCACTAAGGGGAGGTATCAGTCATGAACCTCAGAACTTGACCGAACGTTTTTTGGTCTTTCTGGAATTTGCAAATGAAGTATCGATTCTTATGTAAAATTGCACGAGAAATACTTGAAGTCAAAATACGAATTTTTTTTAAAATCGACAAACAAGCTATTGATTTCTATGTAAAATTGCTCGAGGAATCCGATGGCATCAATTAAAAAATTCTAGGACCATTATTTTTCGAGTTATCGCTAAAAAACCGCTTTTGGAACTAAGTAAACTACCCCAGGAAAAATTTTCTCGACAAAAATAACCTTATATTTGTACTCAGCACCCCAAAAAACCTATAGATATTAAATTTTATCAAGGGATCACTAAGGAAAAAAAAAATTATTTTTTAATCTTGGTAAAAATTAATATCTGTAAGTTTTTTTGGGTGCTGAGTACGAATATAATGTTGTTTTTGACGATAAAATTTTTCCTGGGGTAGTTTACTTAGTTCCAAAAGCGGTTTTTTAGCGATAACTCGAAAAATATTGATCCTAGAATTTTTTAAATGGTGTCATCGGATTCCTCGAGCAATTTTACAGAGAAATCAATAGTAAAAAAATTGTGGCCGTGAAGTGTTCCGGAAAAAAGGCGACGGACGGACGGACGGACGGACGGACGGACGGACGGACGGACGGCCGGCACCACAGACAAAGTCATGTCCGACAAAGATCAAAAGTCAGTTTGACCCTAGGGGGTCTGGAAGACCCTTCCCCAAAAACCCGAATCCGACGGTATTACAATAACTTCTCTTTGAGAAAGTTAATTGAAATTAAAAATATAGATTATAGAAATCAATAGCATTTTTGTAGATTTTGGCAAACTCGTATTTTGACTTGAAGGTGCCCATTGGAAGAAACGCTCGTATTTTTTGATGTAGAATCACCAAATAAAATTTTGGCCTGATCAGCGACCCACTCACCGTGACCTCCGCTTGTACATACTCAATTATATTATTATTATTATTGTGTAGTTTTGAGGAGGTTTTTTCTTTTTCTTGGTAACGAAACCCTGTTACACGAAATAAACGATGCCCGAAACTTGGAAATGAGGCACATTTCGGGTATAAAATCGCCAACTTGTTTTCCCCTTCGATCGATTCGGAATGTGTTAAAACTTTTCCTCAAAGGCCCTTTCCTTGTTTTTTCGTCGAGAAAATTATGTCGTTGGGTGTTTTTAGCCAATTTTCAAAGGTTTCTTAAAAGCTTCTTCGTCCAAAGGAGGTTCCTGACCAAAAAATCTCCTTGACCTTCCTTTTATAAAAATAAGCTTCAGACGCATTCCCCCTTACGTGTGAAATACGTACGCGTTTTTCTTAATTTAGATCCCGAATCTGGGCGATACTTCCGAGAGAGGGGAAGCGTCCGTTCCTTTCCATTTTTTAGCTTTTCCCAGTGGATACGTCAGTCGTGAAAATGGTTCGCGGCGGTGGTGGTCGCTACGTCGCCGCAACGGTCGCTCTCATCGAAAAGCAGCAGATTAAAGTCAAAAATAAGGATACACAACCCAAAGGTAAGGAATCATCCCTTTTTTCTATTTCAATTTTTGAGAAAACACTACAAAACTTCTTTTAAAATCTAATTGAGTTGTTTTACCCTCAATAATTATTTACTCCATCCTTGTAATACTCGGCAGCTTGCCGACATTCTCACATGTCTCCTCTTTTTCTCAAGCTCTATGATTTGTGATCTTTAATAAAGGAGCTTTTGACAATTTAATGCTCGCTATAGTCGCATATTCTTGTTTCCTTCACCTTTTATTAAAAAATGGCTTTCAATAAAGAAAAGAAGTTTGATTCTTTTTTCTGATGTGCTTTTTCGTCTTTGTTTTTATATCGTATTTGAGATTTTAAGGACGGAGGTCTGTATCGAATTCATTGATCTGTTAAAAAGCTTTTACTGTGTTTCTATAGGGGTTTGATCGCTTTATTGAGTTTCGGTCCTTTTTTTCGGGGTGGCCTTTAAATAGCGTAATCTGGAACACATGGGCCATTTGCCAGTTTGCGATTAAAAAGAAACAGAGGAGCTTTTATGTAAGCCAGGGAGTCAAAGTTGGCTCTCCAGTAACGCTCGTTTGAGTGTTTCGTTTCTATTTTGGGTCTCCTTTGTATAAACTGGCCGAGTTGTCTGGATTCTTTAACCAGTACACTTATCGTCGACGAGGCGTGAACACGCCCAACTGAATTTTCTTGCGATGATCGAAATCGACGAAGGTCAGTAAAAATGTTTTGATTTCTAGGGAGTTGTTCAGATGGATGAGTGGATCCTCAACTAGGGTGACCAGATGAAAGTTTTCATTTTGCGTATACCAAGGCTTTTTCAATTTTTACCAGCAAATAGTAGAAAATTTAAAATGTGGCTAAAAGGGGAGAATTATAAGGGACTTCCATTTCGAAGAATATAAAAAAATGGATAAAGAGGGTCTTTTTTTTTATGGGGGGAAAAAAAGTTCAAAGTCTGGCTGAAATGGAGCTTTTCTTTCGAAAAGCTGTCGAAAAAGGACTTTTTCTTGTCAACAAAAGAAGTCAAAATCTGGCTGAAAAGTGTCTTTTCTTGTCAAAATGGGTCAAAATCTGACTGTAGAGGGTCCCGTTTTGTCAAAAAGTTTCCAAATCTGGCTGGAGAGGGTCTTTTCTTGTCAAAAAGGATCACAATCTTGCTGGAGAGGGTCTTTTCTTGTCAAAAAGGGTCACAATCTTGCTGGAGAGGGTCTTATCTTGTTTAAAAGGGTCCAAATTTGGCTGAAGAGGGTCCTTTCTTGTCTAAAAAAGGAGCCAAAATCCGGCTGGAGATGGTCTTTTCTTGTCAAAAAAGGGTCCAAATTTGGCTGAAGAGGGTCTTTTCTTGTCAAAAAGGGTCACAATCTTGCTGGAGAGGGTCTTTTCTTGTCAAAAAGGGTCACAATCTTGCTGGAGAGGGTCTTTTCTTGTTTAAAAGGGTCCAAATTTGGCTGAAGAGGGTCCTTTCTTGTCTAAAAAAGGAGCCAAAATCCGGCTGGAGATGGTCTTTTCTTGTCAAAAAAGGGTCAAAATTTTGCTGGAGAGAGTCTATTTTTGTCAAAAATGGTCTAAATCTGACTGGAGAGGGCCTTTTCTGCTCGATAAGGTTAAAAATCTGTCTGAAAAGTGTGTTTCTTCGTCAAAAAAGATTAAAAAAATCAGGCTGAAAAGGGTCCGGCAGTCAAAATCTGTCTGGAAAGTGTTTCTTGTCAAAAAGGGTCAAAATCTGTCTAAAAAGTGTCTTTACTTTTCAAAAATGGTCCAAATCTGGCTGGAGAGGGTCTTTTATGGTCGATAAGGGTCAAAATCTGTCTGAAAAGTGTCTTTCCTCGTAAAAAAATATATAAATCAGGCTGAAAAGGGTCCTTTGTTGTCAAACTCTGTCTGATAAGTGTATTTTCTTGTCAAAAAGGGTCACATCTTGCTGGAGAGGATCTTTCTTGTTTGAAAGGGTCCAAATTTAGCTGAAGAGGGTCCTTTCTTGTCAAAAGAGGTCAAAAATCTGTCTAAAAAGTGTTTTTTCTTGTCAAAAAGGGTCCAATACTTAAGTGTTTTTTAGCTGATTTTTTAGCGGATTTTTGTTTTTTCTTGTCAAATCATGCTAAAAAGTTTCCTTGTCGAAAAGTTTATGAAATCTCTCCGAAATTGCTCTTTTCTTGTCAAAACAAGGTTCAAAATCTGGCTTGATTATCACTTTGGACTATTATCGTATTAGAAAAGCGTGAACAATGAGTGTTGCGAAAAAATCTTTTAAAAAAGGCTTAAAATCACTCACATTGTGTACCATCTGGTCACCCTATCCTCAACCCAAAACTCAAAAGGTGAATTGCGTTTTTTCAGCTCCCTGTGTCCCGATCGACTTGAAATTTTCAGGACTTTTTCTGATCACACTAAAGAAGATATGTGCCAAAATTCAAGCCAATTGGTATACAGGGAGCTGAGAAAACGTATTGTCCCTTGCCTGAGGGTCCACTCATACTGAAATTTTGTCTCTCCCCCTTAGGAATCGATCCAATGAAAAATTATTCTGCCCACCTTCGCAAATCATTGTTCCCCGTTCCTGTACTTCAAATTTGATGTTTACCAGGATAATTACGTTGCTCGTTACCTCTCTTTGGATAAAGTTACCATTTTGAGCAGATTTTTATTTTTTTCTGCGTCTTGAATACTTATGTCTGTGTTTTATACGAAATGTTTATTTTTTTATGTTTACAAATAGCACAGCGATGATGTAGAGATTTCCTGTTTATCTCACATCCTCTAGCTACTTGATCTGAGAGCCTTTTTTCAGCAATTTGTATAGGTCTTCATCGTTTCTCTGGCTTTGTTGCCTTTTGAATGGTTGACTAGCAGCCTTCGAATATTCCTTTATGTTTAACATTAGAAATTACGAATTTACCAATTTTTAGGGAATAAAGAAGCACACCAAACAATTATTCAGATATTCCATTGATCCTTGCGGCTTTTTCTGTCCTAGCTATCAAACTCGTATTTCCTTAATCGTTTTGTATTAAACTGTTTTTAGATAATGTGGAATCAATGGATGATTCGACATTAAAATGTAACAGTTCGACAGATTCTGGAAAAGACGACCACTCTTTGATAACAAGCACCTCTTCTACTTCATCTAACTCTAACGAAGGTAATTCATTTTCTCTTCCTTCTAATTGCCGTTTTCTAATTAATTAATTTTAATTGCATTTAATAGTCAGATTAGCGCTTAAAGAGATCAATTAATCGTTTAATGTTCATTGAATGTCTAACCTAATTGAAATTAAGTTTGACCTTGAAAACTTTTTTTTCTTTTAGATCTTGACTCTATTTGCTGTAAAAACGATTTTCAATGGGTCGTGAAAAAAGAAAACTTGGAAAAGAATTTGGAAAGAGGAAGAGAAAGGAAGCAACCTGAAGTCCGCATGAGAAAAGCTTCGGCTAGTTTGGACCGCAAGAGAGTTTCTAGGAGAGAACGCGATTACAAATGCAGATCCTCCAGTACCAAATATCACTCTCCAACACGTCATCATGATTGTTGTCATGATTACAGGCCATACTGCGATTACAACGGTCTCAATTCTCAAATACACGATTTCAGAATTCCTTATTTTTACAGGGCTCCACCTCCACCTTTACCTTGCGAATACCCTCCTTATAGATATGTCTCCAAGGTGACAAATGTGAAAACCACCAAGTTTTATTAAAATAATTATTTATCCAAATAGTGATAATTTTTTTTTCTCTTTAGCCGACAAATGAACTTCAGGAGCAGCTCAGAAGATTCGAAAGTGACAAAGAGTCACTTTCGCTCCAAGTCGCCGTTCTTACCGACCAAGTGGAAGCGCAGGCAGAAAAAATCGCTGATCTGGAACGTACAATTTCGGAACAGAAACGTCAAATCAACATATCTGGCGATCTTTTACAAAGAGTATGATTTTCATTTTCAAATACGTAAATAACGTTTTTTTGCTCAGGAAATGCTAACTAGATCTTCATTGGAGACCCAAAAACTCGAATTGCTGGCTGTTGTGTCTGAAATGAAAAGACACGAGTCGCAAATTGAGAAAGACAACATTGAACTAAGGGACAGACTCGCAGAAGAAAAGCGGAAACACAAACCACCTTTAGCGCCACGGAATCACATCTATCCTACTAGCTCCACACCCACCAATTTTTCTGTAATATTTCATATTTCAATAAAATTTTTACCAATAAATTTTAAAGGATCCAAGGATGTCACCGTCACCAAGTCCTCTATCAATCACGCACAGTTCGCGAAAGTTAGACTACACGGATTCAAGCACTCCACAACAAAAAGTAACTTTTTTGCTTCCAAAATATTTGATAATTTTTTAGATTTCAGGAGGGCAGTATAGAAGCCTTCCTCGGGATCAAAGCGAGTCGGCCGCTTTAAGGCGAGCTGTTGTCTTCGGTAGGCCCACAGAACATCCTCGGTGCTCTTCAGTACCGAATCTAGGTCTGATTCATGCTGACACAACCACTTTGTTTTTTTTTCGTCGTTTGATTTTCGCACCCTTTCAAAAAATCAATTTAGGAATGCAATCTGATGTTCTGTCACATCATGATAAAAGCATGGCTTTTATTCATCTCATTTTATTTTCAGTTTTTTTTTTTAGACATTCCCCATGTTTCGTCCAGTTTTGTTGTTGTTTAGATGCCGCACGCATGTGAAAAGCATGTTCACTTGTAAATATCGCAAAGTGATCTTGTCAGCTTGTTTGTGCACGTTTGTCCTTTTTGTAGTCCATTTTAATAATTTTATTTTTAATTTAGCCGATTCAGAGACTGTAGTGATTAATCAAAAAGATGGCGAGCCTTATTCAAAAGAGTCGAGCCCTTCTATGCAATCTGGAGCTCCAAAAGGAATCAGGAAAATTTTCGGAAAGTAAGATTTTTTTTTCAATTTGGAGTGCTTTTAAAAATTTTTGTTTAGGATGAAAAGAAGCAATTCTGGCAACTTGGACGATATTCCGTCAGATGAACCTTTTACAAGAGGAGGCGTGAGGTCGACTGCTGGCCCAAGGCTTTGCGGAAACTCACCAGTCATTAAGTAAGTTTTCTTATTTTGTTTCATTCTAATTTTGTTTAGAAATGATAAACCTTTTGCTGAATGGACTTCTGATGAAGTTGTCAATTGGATGAAAGAAATGGGAGTCGAAAATATCTCTCAGGATGCCAAAAAGTGGATTCAAAATGGCCAGACTTTGCTTTCAGCGACACCTCAGGAAATTGATAAAGAACTTAATATTAAAGTATGCTTGCTATTTTGTTTTTTTCTTGTATTTCTATTTTTTGGGTAGCATTCACTTTTGCGTAAGAAACTTCATTTAGCACTGGAGGCAGAAAGAGGGGTAGCGAATGGAGATGCTTTTCTTGAATGTGCTGGACGTCTGGAGCCAGGATGGGTTCTTAGATGGCTCGATGATATCGGACTTCCTCAATACAAAGCGAATTTTATGGCATCCAGGCTAGATGGTCGTGTCCTCCATAGGTTGACCATGGACGATTTACAAAGTTTACATATCACTCTCGCTTTACACTTCGCCAGCATCAGAACAGGAATTCAGGTTTTGCGAAAAAAGAAATTCGACCCTCATTGCCTCGTGAGAAGGTCCGACCCTGAAAATGAGACCGATGACAGCGTCGAGCTTTGGACAAACCATCGAGTCATGGAATGGCTCAGAGTGGTCGATTTGGCCGAATATGCTCCTAATCTTCGTGGCTCAGGTAATAAAAAACCAAAATCATTCCAATATAAAGATTTTTAGGTGTCCACGGAGCACTTATGGTCCATGAAGACCGATTCACCGACACACTTTTAGCTAGTCTTCTATCTATTCCAAGTGAAAAAACCCTTTTGAGACGCCACCTTTCTACTCATTTTAAGCAACTTCTTGGAACAGAAAACATCCAAAAGAAACGAGAAGCTGAAGCCACGCTCGGTTACATTCCCCTAACTGTCAACCTCAAAATCAAAGTAACCTCAATTACTTGAAAAATCCATTAAATTTCTTTTAGTTATCGAAAAAGTCGCAATTCACACTTAAACGTAAAAAGAGCAAATATGACATCGAAGAAGGTGAGCTCGTCTGTCCGTTAAATGACAGCAAAGGAAGTCAGAGCACTACAGGTGATTCATCACCAGATTTGGGTGTAAGTCACTAACACTACTAACATTTTTAATGTTATTTGTCATTTTGAGGTGCGCTATAGAAGGTCTTTAACTTTCTAATATTTCAGCGATAATTAATGCTTTTTGTTAACAGATTTCACATTGATAAGTTTAATAATTCATTTATTTTTTAGAAGTCACCAAATCACGTGGGTGCCTCTCCTGATAAGTCTTCCATTACTTCTCAGGTAGTTTTATACTGTCTAAGAAAAATTGAATTATTTTTGTTATTTTTCAGATTTCTGGAGGAAAAAAGAAAAATGAAAGAATAAGTGATGTTTAGTCAAAAAAATTTTTTTTAGTCATTTTAAAAAACAGTATCACCAATAAAATGAAAATGCTCAAAAGCCTAGGTAAAAAATGGCGTTTTTTCCCTTTTCAACCATAACGCAATAAACAGGGTTCACCACATTTTGTTCAAAGCTGTACATAGTTCTAAGCTGCCTTGGGACCAAAGAGATTTCCCAGGTCTCGGTTTTTTGTAATTTTCATTCCTTTAGCTTTTTAACCACTCCGTTTTTAATTTGTAGACTTTAAAGACTTTTATGTGTAAAAAAAAATTAATATTTATTAACAAAAAAATTGTTAAAATTTAAAGAAATTTTGTATTAAAAGAATGTGTGCCAAAAATTACGAATGAAATCTTTATTGCTTGGATGTTTGAATGACAATAAATTAATGCCTGATGTGTTTTATGATTATGAACAAAATATCAAAATATTGTTATAATAATGTTTAACAAAAAGCCAAATATATTATTATATACTTAACGTTTTCTGTTTTATTGCTTCCCTCAATTGTGCAAGGTCAGTCTAATTTTTGGTTAAAAAGGGTCCAAAATCGAGCTAATAAGGGCCCTTTTATTCTTAAAGGATCAAAACCTAGTTTTGTCTGTACATTGGTTTTTGGGGACCCAAATTTTGCTCCATCCTCAGTGTGCAGTAAGCCTTTAGTTCAGTCAATCTAAGCTCGAAAAGGGCAAATAAAAGAAAAAAATAAGGTATTTTGTTTCTCTACGGATATGTGTAGGGGTTGGTCCCCTAATTAACCACAAAAAAGTCCCGAACCGAAAGCCGTGCGCTTTGACCTCAGGAGCGGTTTTAAGGTTATTTTTTTCGTTTTTTGCCAATATCTCGAAAACCGTAGGTCGCAGGCGAAATAATTTTTAGTACAAAATTAAAGATTATTGAATTCGCTATAATTTTGAGCTAATACGATTTTTTGTGGAACCAAACGTATCTGAGCTACGAGGTGGAAAAAAAACGGGGTTTTCTATTTTGACCTCTGAAGAAGGGAAGACGTCATCTAATCAAAAAAGTGTACTTAATAAAAGTTGCAGAGAATTTAATTAC
Source organism: Orius laevigatus (assembly GCA_018703685.1). Classification (NCBI taxonomy): domain Eukaryota; kingdom Metazoa; phylum Arthropoda; class Insecta; order Hemiptera; family Anthocoridae; genus Orius; species Orius laevigatus. Next base: position 27,682 of record JAGWEN010000395.1, on the reverse strand, counting down.
CTTGTAAAAACAACTCTCAAAAAGCAATTAACGATCAATAGGCAGGGGGGGGTATATTTAAAAAAAATTGAAATTATGAAAAGCTTATGAAATTTGCTACAATTTTGATCTAGGTACTAAGATTTTTTGTAGGGCCAAAAGCTTCTGAGCTACGAGGCGACAAAAAAGGTTTTTGAGTTTTTCCTATGAAAAAAGTCAGATTTTATAAAAGTCGGAAAAAAGCGGTGAAGGCGTTACCTAATCAAATTTTTTTTTTAATTGTCCCCTTCCCATTCCTGTTGATCAGTAATGGTTCTCGATAGTTGATTTTAAAAGGAAATTGAATCCTCTACAACGTTTACTTAGTACACTTTTTTGATTAGGTAACGCCTTCCCCGCTTTTTTCCGACTTTTCTAAAATCTGACTTTTTTCATAGGTAGGAAAAACTCCAAAATCCCGCATTTTTGTCGCCTCGTAGCTCAGAAACTTTTGGCCCTACAAAAAAATGGTATTAGATCAAATTTGTAGCAAATTTCCTAAACTTTTATTTTGTTTTTAATTTTTTTTTTAATTTCAATTTTTTAATTAAATTTACCCCCACCCCTGCCTATTGATCGTTAATTGCTTTTTGAGAGTTGTTTTTACAAGTTAATTAAATTCTCTACAACTTTTATTAAGTACACTTTTTTGATTAGATGACGTCTTCCCATCTTCAGAGGTCAAAATAGAAAACCCCGTTTTTTTTCCACCTCGTAGCTCAGATACGTTTGGTCCTACAAAAAATCGTATAAGCTCAAAATTGTAGCAAATTCAATAATCTTTAATTTTGTACTAAAGATTATTTCGCCTACGACCTACGGTTTTCGAGATATTGGCAAAAAACGAAAAAAAGAGGCCAAAGCGCTCGGCTTTCGGTTCGGAACTTTTTTGCGGTTAATTAGGGAACCAACCCCTACACATTTCCCTAGAGAAACAAAACAACTTATTTTTTTTCTTTTATTTGCCTTTTTCGGGCTTAGATTGATTGATTATAAGCCTAGGACGCTCCTGATTTTTATAAAGACATCGGATATCTTCAGGTGATTTTTAAAAAAATTTAAAGGTAAAGTTGGGATTTAAAAATTTTGTTATTATTTTTTTCTTCATCATCAAGAAGGGGAGAAAGTCTCCCCTATTCGATTCACTCATTTCATTGGCCGGTTCGAATCCGGCCGTTATAAACTCCTCCCCACCCCACTCATCTCCCCCTCTAATCGTCTTTTTAAAAACGGTCAACCGTCAACATTTTTTTTTCTTCCGAGTTCAATCGTAAAATCGTCGTAGTATCATCGGGTAGGGCATCCGCGTCAGGGGCAGTTTTTGAAAAAGGATATTAGTCATTTTTAAGGGGATTTTTAGTGAAAAAGAGATGTCTTTCGCGAAGGCTAAGCTGCTGAGGTTCAACGAAGAGACAAGTAAGTTCAAGCTCCAGTTATGTAGCTTTTTTGCATTTTTTCGCACCTACCAATGTTTTATGAATTTTAACATTTCACAGAATTTTTTAGAATGAATCCGTGCATACCGCGTGGTAATTTGCATAAACCATGGATCCTGCTCATAACGGCTTAGAACTCCATTAGCCCTTACGAATGATTAAATTCAATGCCCAATGGGCTCATTTATTTGAACTGATTTTATCGAACTTTATCTTGGTCTATAATGCTTCTAATTATGCAAATGCATTCTAAAATGATGCCCTCATGGCCTCATCCCTAACGGTCGACGTTATCTACTGGATGAGCTTCATTAATCCAACTGCCAATTAGCAGCAAAAATTTGCTGTAAAAACAACAGGGCGCTTTAGTTTCTGCAAAAATTATACACGATGTTTCCTTGGAAAGTTGCAGAGGACAATTTTGAATGAACATTCATCCATCATCTAACTTGGTGGTCTTAGTCTTCTGTCTGCTAAGTGCTAATGAAGTGTCGTTTTCTCAGCTCCCTGTGGACCGATTGACTTGAAATTTTCAGGGATTATACATGTAACATTAAGGAAAAACTATGCCAAATTTCAAGTCGATCGGTTTTCAGGGAGCTTAGAAAACGTGGTGTCCTTTTTGAGTAGTCTCAAGAAAACTAGCATCTTCAATGTCTTAAGATTCCGTTTTCCCGCCTTTCTTTATTTCTTGATTTCCAACTTATCTATCATCCTCTGCAAAAAATGATTGATGACTCGATTAGTTTATTCCCGCCAATAGATTATAGGTCATAAATTACAGCTGATCGGACCCAACTGTTGAATGCATCCGAGGGGGAGAATTGCGGAATAAAAGGAAGGGGAGGGTCCTTTCCCTAGGTCCGTTCAATGCGTTTTCATAACGGTCCCTTCACGCATCTGCCCCTTGGATTTGGTTACGTTATAGACTGAGGAGTTGTGGAGGGATAAGAATATTGTTCTGGGTTTCCGACCCCCTTTTTAAAAAAGGTACTGGGGAGACAACTTTGAACAATAGACTCCCCCTGTTGCCTCCTTCCCGTCAACAACCGAACAGCTGAGAGATCCTAATTTATAGTTACGACTTTTCCTTTCCTCAGGATCTAATATCAACATCCTGTTTTAACAAACTTAAGGGGAAAAAAATTGCTCTAGAAGGAGTAATCTTGCTCCACCGGACCACCAGAAACAAAATTAGCATAGGGGGCATCTGGACAGAAAAGATCGTAGAAAGAATGCTCAATTTCTGTTGGCTGCAAAAAGTGGGATAAAGTTTGCTTGGTTTTTTGAAAAATCTAAAAACGTAATAAATATCGGTGTTGCCAGTTTGGGCAACTGCGAAAATTGGGCTAAAGGCCAATTTTAAAAAATTGGCCTTAAAGGCCCAATCTGGCAACCCTGTAATCTGACATAGTTGGGCTTTTGACGGTGTTCCCAGTTTGGGCAAGTGCGAAAATTGGGATACTTTTTAAAGGCCCAATCTGGCAAACCTGTGACAATAGCCTAATCTTGTCAGATTAGAGTGTTGCCGGATTGGACCTTTAAAAAGCAGCGCAATTTGCGAAAATCGCCCAAACTGGCAAAACTGTCAAAAGCCCAATCTTGTCACATTGCAGGTTTGCCAGATTGGGCCTTTAAAAAGTAGCCTAATTCGCGATAAATTGCCCAACCTGGCAACGCTGTCAAAAGCCCAATTTCGCCAGATTGGACGTTTAAAAAGTAGCCCAATTTCCAATAATCGCCCAAACTGACAACACGGTGAAAAGCCCAATTTTGTCAGATTACAGGGTTGCAATATTGGGCCTTTAAAAACCAGCCCAATTTGGCATAAATCGCCCAAACTGTCAAAAGCCGAATTTTGTCATATTACAGTGTTGCCAGTTTGGACCATTTATGGGATAAATTTGGGAATTGAGCTACTTTTGAAGGCCCAATCTGGCAACACTGTAATGGTAAAATTGTGCTTTTAATCGTGCCGCCAGTTTGGGCGATAATAGCAAATTGGGCTTTTAAAGCCTCGATCTGGACACCATGGCAAATATAGTCTTGATGCTGATAGCTTTGCCACTATGATCCCAGATATCCATAATACAGTGTTTAGTGCCGACCTCGTTTACTCAGCTCTCTTTGGACCGATTGACTTGAAATTTTTAGGGCTTTTCCTTATCATACCAAAGAAAACCTATGCCAAATTTCAAGTCAATCGCTCCACAGGGAGTTGAGAAAACTACAAACAAAAAGGCGTTCTCTGATTGCCAATTTTTTTGATTTGGCTGTTTTAGCTTGTGCTCCACCTCCGGGAAAATACGATCCGAAATTCGATTCGAAAATAAGAGGAGCGGTCATCGAAAAAAGCAAGCGTTTCGTCGACACAAAAATCGAATCTGCACCTTCAGTTTGCAGTTTCGACTCAAACTCGTCATGCTCTTTTTCAAACAAACCGACTTTTCGGACTGTAAGTTGTACATTGTCCTAAAATTCATTTTCAAAACGTATTTCCAGCCTCAACTTCCAAGGAAGAAGATCACCTCAACTCCCAGATCAGCATTCGAAATCGGAAAATGTTCTTCAAGGACATTCGATATCAAATCAAGGAAAAAACTTGACGAAGTTTTCAAGTAAGCATGAAAACTTTTCATATGACATATTCACATTTTGTTTCTTTCAGAAATGAAACTCAAAGTAATCTTGTTGATCAAATCGACGAGCTTACACGAGTCCATACTTCGCAGTTGATTGAAAAAGATCAGGAAATTTCGACTCTTTATAACGAAATTTCCGACCTTAAATCAAGCTTGGTCAAAGCAGAAAATTCGCGGGAAATCGATTATAATAATATGAAGCAAAAGTACGACATGGAAATGAACAAAATTAAGACGGAATTGGAAGATGCGCATTCTTTGCTTGAAAAAGAAAGAGAAGAGCATGAACAAATTGTCAAAGATTTGAAAAATCAAGTGAAAATGCTGGACGAAAATTTGATGAATTCAAGCGCCCTGAATGCCGAACTTGAATTCCAATTGTCTGATGCCAATTTGTCGCTTATTGAAATGAAAAATTATTATGCAACTTTGCAAGAAGAATTGAAAAAAACGTCGGACAATTTGAGAACCATCGCTCAAGAAAAAGAAGCAGAAATCAATGCGATTAAGGAACAAAGCAACGAAAGTCTTAAAAATTTGACTTTATCGGCGGAATTCAATTTGGAAACTTTGTCCAAAAAGATGGAAGAAAGGATCTTGAATTTAAGGGAGCAGCTTGAAAAATTAAGGATTGACGATGAAGAAGATCTTTTTGAAAAGATCAACATGATTTCCAGCGAAGCACAAAATAAGGTGGAACAGTTCAACGAGAGGGCGTCCGAGGTGTTCGAAAATGTGAAACAAATGGCCCAAACTTTTGATGAAAAATCAAAAGAGTTGATCGACTCTTTATCTTCATGTTTGAAAGTCAACTGCGAAAAGCTCCTCGAATTCGCCAAAACTGCTGAAGATTTCGAACAAGAAAAAGTGAGCAATTTAGAGAACAAAATTAAAATCGTCGATTTGGAAGAAAAAGTCTCAATTTTGGAAGGTGAAGTTGGAAAATTGAAAAATCAATGTAGAAAATATGAAATCGTCCATAATGAAACGACCAAAACGATCAACGTTTTGAGCACAAGATTGTTCGAAAGTGAAAGCGAAGTCGAAAATATGAATGAAATCAAAGAAGAGCTTGTCTTGAGGAAAAATGCTCTTGAAGAAAAAATTTCATCTTTACGCAACGAAAATGAAGAATTAAAAGAAAAAATTACAACGATTGAACTCAGCATCGTCCAAGATGTCATGGACGTTGAAAAAAATTTAATATCTCGAGTGGAAAACTATCAAAAATGCAGCACCGAAGAAACAGCCAAATTGAAAACAGAAATCGAAGAACAGAAAACTTTCATTTCTTCTCTTTTAGCTGAGATTGCTTCCTACAAACACAAAATTTCAGAATTAAACGAACACAAGCTATTTTATGAAGAAATCGGAACAAAATACAAGGAAGAAATTGAATCTTTGTCGTATAAATTTAAAGATTTAGAAAGCCGCTACAGCAAAAATATGAACTCTCAAAAAACCAAAAATAGCGAACTTTCCCGCCTTTTGGAAGAAGCCAAATCATCGGTTGAAACGAAAGAAAAACAGTTTTTGGAAGAGATCGACAAGTTGCAAGAAGAGAAACAAAATTTGGAAAAAGATTGTCTTAAAAAGAATGCGGAAGTCGAAAATTTAAAAATGGAGTTGGCCCATGTAAGCAGCAAGATGGAAAAGATGGAAAGCGACATCGCCCTTATGGAAGAAAACGGTTTCGAACAGGAAAAGCAAATCGAAGAACTTGCCGAGCAGCTTGACCATTATACAAAATGCGGCCTCAAATCATCCAATCAAATTATCTCCCTCAGCAAAGAATTAGAAGAAAAAGAAAGCGAAATCGCCCGTTTACAAGATGAGTGGACCGAAAAGGACTTAAAAATTGAAACTTTGACCGCAGAATTGACCGAAAGTAAAACATATGTTCAAACAATGACCGAGCATGTCGTCGCACTCATGAGCGACCTTGCCGAAAAAACAAAAGAGATCGAAAACCTCACCAACGATATCGACATCAAAAACAACACCATGATCCAAGTTTCCGACGAATATGAAAAAATGAAAAACTTATACAACGAAGAAGCCAAAAAATGCGAAGAGATCGAAAAAGAGCTTCATGATGTTCAATCCGAAAACGAAAAATATGTCGACGAGATTATTTCCGAGCTCGTTTTAGAAAAAGAAAGATGCTCAGAACTCGCCCAATGTTCCGAAGAAGCTTCTTCAAGTTATAGAAATAGCTTGGACATCATTAAAGGCTTAGAAGACAAAAATCAAGAATTAACAAACCAACAAAGAGATGTCGAAGAAAGATTAGAAGCCGTTGAAAAAGAGCTTGAAGATAAAACCGAAGAAAATCAAATTCTTCTCCAAAAGAAAGACCAAATGAGCGAAATCATCAAGTCATACCAAGACCAGATCCAAAATCTCGAAGATAAATTGATCAGCAGAAATGAAGAATTGCAAAACGAACTCGACAGCTTAAAACAAAACGAAATCGCATTGAACGAACAAAATTTTGATTTGAACAACCTCAATAACGCTTTGGAAAGAAAAATCAAAGACAAAGATGCCACAATCGCTGAATTAAAAGAAGCGACTTCACACCTTAATGGAAAACTTGACGAACTTATGTTGGAAAAAGACGATCTTGTCCAAATGGTGAAAAGACAATGGGAAGAAATGGAACTTCTGACCAACGAGATAAGCAACCAGCAAGAAGAAATCGACGACCTCAAACAAGCAAAAGAAGACAAACTCGACGAAGTTCGAGCACTTCATCAAACCGAACTCCAAAACCAAATCTTCGCCCTTCAACAAAGCCTCGAAGACACCCAAAAAGTAGTCATCGAATTAAAAACAAAAGAAGAAGATCTCGTTTTTAAGCTGAAATCCGCAGAAGCCGATCTTACCCAGGCAGAAACCGACAAAGAAGAATATGAAAAGAATTTAATCGACCTAAAATGCCAAGTAACAGACATCGAATCAAGATTTGAAGCCATGGAAAAAAGAAAAAACGAATATAAACTGTACGCTGTTGAAATGGAGAATGAAAACCAAAGGATGAAACAAGAAATTCAATTTTTAAATGAAGAAAAAGAAAACATGCAAGGAAACAAAAATGAGTAAGTCAATTTTTATAAATATATTATAAAATTCAATTATTATTTCAGAATTTCTTTGGTATCACTAAACGAACAAGTCGCAGACTTGGAAAGCCGCAATCAAGTTCTTGAAAGTATAATCGGCCCATTCCGAGAGCAGCTCGTCCAGTTTGAAAAAGAAAGAGCGGAGTTGCTCTCTAGAAGCGAAAACACCGAAAAAGAGCTCAAAGCTTTGGCCCTTGAACATGCCAAGTCCCTCGGACATCAGAATCACAAGCAAAAAATTCGCCACGTGGTCCATCTCACTGAAACCATCAGCGACCTTAAAAAGGTAAAAAATCCATTAAAACGTTTCCGAACCAAATTTTTGCAATACTTCAGGATTTTGAAAATGTTCCATCCGGGAGAGTCAAAAAATCTTATTTATTCTACCTTTTTAAAAAGCTTTTTAAGCTTTTAAAACCAAATATTGAGATCTACGATATTATCGGGGTACTATGATCCTCATTTATTTTAGTAGCTTTCCAAAGTAGTCATAGGATGTAAATAGGATTTTATAGGCTGTTGAATAAATATTTTTCCAATTATTTTTTAATGATTATTTTAGGAAATGGAAAAACTGAGGACTGAAAACAACAAATTAAGAGCGACCATTCTGGAGCAGCAAGAAAGCACCTTTAAAAAGTCGTGCAATGCAGCCAAAGGCAAAAAAGACAAAGAAAATACTGTCGAGGCAGTTCCGCTTGTCAAGCATAAAAATGAAAGACAGTCTAGCCCAGCAAACCCACTCAAACAAAGAAACATTACTTAAGGTAAAATATTTCCAAAATTTGAAGTAAAAATTTAAATTTTTTTTCTTTTCAGGCGAAAATCTAATGTTGAGGGCTCAAGACTGCAAAAAGAATTATCCTTTCTCTCTCTTTTTTTAAAAAATAAATTATGAACGTATTTTTTTAAACAAATTTCCCGTTTTTTCTGTGATAATTGTTTTCCGACTTCCACTTTCTTCAAACTCAAAGAGTACTTAACATTTTTTCTCTTATTTATTTTTTTATTTTGTTACCATTCCACATAGTTATTTTTCACGAAATTTCATTGTAAAACTTTTTAACTTCTTTTGTATATGATTTTAATGACCTTTTTATGATGCTGCAAAAAAATAAAATATTTGCACTTATTTATACTTTGATGTTTTGGTATTCATTCCATTCTCCCTAACACAGTGGGCCAAAATGGGGCTCCATAGTTGAATAAAGGGGCCACCACTGTAGGCCAAAAGGGGGCTCCATAGTTGGATAAAGGGGCCACCACAGTGGGCCAAAAGGGGGCTCCACAGTGGGCCAAAAGGAGCCAACACAGGCCACATTGGGCCAAAAGGGGCCACCACAGTGGGCCAAAAGGGGGCTCCATAGATGGATAAAGGGGGCTCCACAGTGGGCCAAAAGGAGCCACCACTGCCCACATTGGGCCAAAATTTTGGAGCTCCACAGTTGGATAAAGGGGCCACCAGTGGGCCAAAGGGATGCATGACTTATCTAAGTTCAGAAGTCAATCAACATGTTCGCAACTAGATGCCAGCACATGTACATATGTTTCGGAAGGTTATAACTTTGTTATAATTTGTTTAGTTACCTAACTGATAATGATAATAATGTTTTAATTAGAAAATCAAGAATTAAATCCCTGCATTTAACATACACCCACTGATATTTCATTATGGAAGAAGAATTTTTGGCGAAAAACAACCCTTGTGGTCAGACTTTGTTAGAACTCGTCTCCAGAGGAAATGTTATCAATGCAGAATTGCTCAGACTTAAAGATCACATTCCAACGATATTTAAGTAATAAACATTCATAATAATTGCTGAAGTGGATAAGGGGGAACAAAATGACTGATAAATTGTTTGTTTAAGGCTTGAAACGAAGCAGGACGTCCAAAAGTATGGCGAGATTCTCCTTGATTTTAGTTACATTAATTCACCGGAAGCGACTGACAAAAAAATAGAAAGCAGCGAGGTACTAGCTCGTTATCTTATGCCCACTTTTGAGGCCATATTGACAGCAACAGGTGGTCCATTTGGTGTGAATTGGACCTGCTGCGGTGATATCTACTGCAAGCTGGATATCCAACCCAGCATCATGCATTTCTTCATTACCAGGGGCGGACTGGCCCAAGGGGGGGGGAAGAACCCACCCACGCTTTTTTAAGCGTTATTTTTGCTCAGTGGTTCCCAAACTGGGGGGCGTAAGCTGTCCCCAGGGGGGGGGGGGCGTGGGCAAGCTCAAGATTTTTTTGTTGTTGCAAATATGTCCAAAAATTCGTGAAAAACCTCAAAATTAACATTTGAAAAGCCTAAATTTCGTCAAAAACCTAAAAATCAACATTTATACAGCCAAATTTTCGTGAAAAACCTCAAAATCAACATATATGAAGCCTAATTTTCGTCCAAAAACCTCGAAATCGACATTTATAAAGCCAAATATTCGTCAAAAACCTCAAAATCAACATTTTTAAAGCCTAATTTTTGTCAAAACCAAAATCAACATTTATGAAGCCAAATTTTCGTCAAAAACCTCAAAATCAACATTTATGAAGCCTAATTTTGAAACAAAAACCTCAAAATCAACATTTAAAAAGCCAAATTTTCGTCAAAAACCTCAAAACCGAAATTTTTAAAGCCTAATTTCTGTCCAAAAAAACCTCATAATCAACATTTATAAATGCCTAATTTTCGTCAAAAACCCTCAAACTCAACTTTAGATTGACCTCCAAATCATGGTTATAAGAGCAAATTTTTTTGTTAAAAAATCTCAAAATCAACGTTTTAAGTGCAATTTCTTTTGTCAAAAACCTCAAAATCAACATTTTAAAACCCAAATTTCCTTCAAAAACCTTTATGTTAACATTAAAAATTTTTGGTTTGGTGGGGGGAGGGGCGAAGGTTTTCATTTGTTTAAAAGGGGGGCGCTCTGTGGGAACCTCTGCTGAATATATTTTTCTAAGAGCCAATTTTCTCCGCTAACCGGGCGCCTCCTTAACTGAAAACCCACCCACACCCTAAGGTCCCAGTCCGCCCCTGTTCATTACCAATCATGCATTTTGATGTTTCCCATCATGCATTACGTTATTACCAATCATGCATTGCTAGTAGTTTATCAGAATCATTCGTTGAATAGTACCGGACACTAGATTTGCTGAGTTTTCAAACTTGATATTTCAGACTCTGACTGATCTATCTGAAGAAATAAGGGAGCAGTATGAAGATATTCTTCTTCGCTTCTACAATGCCTATGAAAGCGTCTACAAATACGTCACAGATCTTAATTCATTTGTTGAAGAATTAGACGAAGGAGTTTTCATACAGCAAACTATGGATACCGTCTTTCTAAGTGAAGATGGTGTCCAACTTATGGTAGGAAAAAAAATTAACGTTATGGGTTTAAATGAATTTTTATTTTAGTGTGAAAGTGTTTATTTGTATGGAGTGATGTTGTTAATACTGGATTTGTATCATCCTGGGCCGATCCGTGAAAGGCTTATCGTTGCTTATTCTCGTTACAATATAACAGTCAAGACTTTGGACCAAGTTTGTAAACTGATGAGAACGACTGGCTTTTCGAATGTAGCGAATGGGAAAAGGCCGACGAATTACCCTCAAGACTTTTTCCGTCGGATTTTAGTCAATCAAAGTTTAGTCGGCGAAATATTAAGCAAGTTGACGACCGACGATATTTACCATCAGCAAAAAGCGTTTCCGCTCCCTCACCACAAAACGACAGCTTTGGCCCAACAGTCGGCCCTTTTGTTTGTCATCCTTTTTTTCTCTCCTGACATTCTTCATAATGAAACCGCCCGAATGAGGAAAATGGTGGACAAATACTTCTCTGACAATTGGGTACGTTTGTTCCCCCCTTTTTTATTTTATAATTATATATTTTATATTATTATAGGTTGTGAACGTCTACATGGGAATAACGATAAATTTAATTGATATCTGGGAACCTTTCAAAGCAGCCAAATTAGCTTTAGCCAACAACATTGAGACATCAAACATCCAAGAATGTGCTTTAACACACGGAAAAGGGCTAAATGTAAATTATTATCATTTTTTTAAACAAAATGTTAATCTTTATTTAGAGACTATTAGCGTTAACGGATGAAATGTTAATGGAAGGAAAATTGACGAAATCCTACCTTATGGACAATGTAAATAAAATAATCGCTCTATCTAGAGACTGCAACGTGAGCCTGAGGTGGTTGATTCTTCACACGCAGCCTACGACGTTTTACGAAGTTGGAAAAAAATGTAAAACAGTTCGTGATGAAGTTGTTTCAGCTTCGAATCAAAATATTGAAAAAATATTACAACTTTTACTAAACACCGCTCAGTTTGAAGACAGCGTGTGCAACCTATTTAAAACTGTAAAGTTCAAATAATCATTTTTCAATTGTCATTATGTACATTAGGAAAAAGATCCTTACTTTTGGGCCAAAAAACACAATTTCGGTTTTTCACCTATAACTCCTAAAATAATCGTTTTTGGACCAAAACCATTCTATTCAAAAATGTAGGGCATCAAATTTTCTACAAATTACAATTTAATGAATTTCCCTCTAACCTTACTACTTAACGAGATAGGCCCTATCTAAGGTAAAGGATTAGAAAAAACCGATGGTTTTGGCCCTCTAACAGTCAATTACCATCAATTCTGTGGTAATTTACCATAAATATCGTCATACTGATGGTAATTGACTGTTAGAGGACCAAAACCATCGGTTTTTTCTAATCTTTTAACTTAGATAGGGCGTATCTCGATAAGTGATCGGTTTAAGGGGAAATTCATAAAAATGTAATTTGTAGAAAATTTAAAGCCCTACAATTTTTAATTAAGTGATTTTTGTCAAAAAACGATTAGTGTAGGATTTATAGGCAAAAAACCAAAAATGTGTTTTTCGGCTCTCCGTTGCAGAGGGTTCTCGAGTTTAAAAAATTAACAGTCATCCCACAGCAACCTGTATGAAAAAGTCCGGATTTTTTTCCCCAGCAGACCCTCCCCCCTTTTTTTCTTCGGCAACTAGACTATTACATTTTTTTTAAAGATTTTAGATCAAAGAAGTGATGAATGGAATCGTGGTAAAAAAGAAAGTTTAAATCTAGTTCGTGAACTATCTGAGGTTTTTTCTGGCAGTAAACATATCATGAGGGTCAAAAAGAATGGTAAATAAATTAATAAAATATATAAATATAATAATTTTCATTTTATAGATGGTTTAAAAAAATGGTTTGACAGTATCGCTGAACAAATTGAACTTTTGAATTTAGATGAAGCGAATATTTCAGCTCGAAAAATTGCCATGTTGATACAACCTCTTGAAGAAATACAAGGTAGAAAAAATTTTATAATTTTTTTTTAAATTTAATTTTAGGCTTTCAACAAATGACGACTAATCTTGGAGTGAAGCAATTGGCGACTGAAACTTGCTCGTTGCTTAAAACAATGCTTGCCGCTGTAAATATCCGGGATACGCTTTATGTCCACATGCAGATTATTGGAGATTTTGGATACGGTTGGCTGCTTATAGACAATTTTACTGATTTGATACAAATGAGGATAAAACAAAATCCAAATCTGGTTCATAAGCTGCGTGCCTTATTTTTGAAATTGAGCTCCGCCATGGAAACCGCTCTAATTCGCATCAACCAAGCTGAAGACCGTTCTCTTCCTTCTGTCTCCCACTATTACAGCAACCAGCTGGTCAAATACGCCAGAAATCTTCTTCAAGTCATACCAAGAGAAGTTTTCCGTATAATGTCCGAAATAACGAAAATTCAGACGAACCAAATACCAAATCTTCCACCGAGGATGGAAAAAGATAAAATCAAAGAGTTTTCACAGCTTGATGCTCGATTTCAGGTATCATGAGCCCTTAAAAGGCCTGAAACCTAATAATTTACGATTTTTTAGGTGTCCAAATTGACGAATGAAGTTTCAGTATTTTCAGCGGGCCTTCTAAACATGCCTACGACATTAGTAGGCATCGTTTGTGTGGAGCCAAAACAACTTTTGGAAGAAGGCATCCGAAAAGAGCTTTTTCATCATATAAATCAAGCTTTTGAAACCGGTTTAAGTTTCAATGCTAAGCTTAAGGTAAAATTTAGTTTTAAAGTATTTTTTTGATGTATTTTTGTGTAGAGTTCAGATTTGATATTGAAATTAGAAGAGCTCGGTACTGTGATGCAGGGACATAAAAATTCTTTTGAGTATGTCCAAGATTATATTGGCATCAACGGTGTTAAAATGTGGCAAGTATGTTGAAATTGATAATTTTTGGTTATACAGGGTGGTTTGATGTATGTTAAAAAAAAATTGCGTTAAAACTTAGTAAAACCTCGCTATGGTTTCCTATCTTAATCTTGGAGTTGAGTGGAAAAAACAGGTTTTTTTTTCACATAAAACCGTCAATATCTTAAATTCCCTTAATAATTTTAAATTTCTGGTGCCAAATTTGGAATCAGCGTTAAATTTTACATTAGAAATGATATTTTTTAACCATTCATGATGACCACAAAGCCATTTGAAATTAGGTGGACGTTTTTTGATGTTTCATGCCAGGCAATTTTTTTCTTTCGAGGTTAAAAAGGTCTTTAAATGATTGGAAACCTCTTCTAAATATGTATGTAGTTTTGGCAAAATTTTGAAACGTTGTTTACGGCCATATAAAAGGGCTTTGTGGTTATCATAAATGATTAAAAACTATCATTTCTTATGTACAATTTAACGCTGATTCCAAATTTGGCACCGGAAATTTAAAATTATAAAGGGAATTTAAAATATTGACGGTTTTATGTGAAAAAAGGCGTTTTTAGTGAAAAAATAACTCCCAAGACGGATTGAGGTAGGAAACCCTAGCAAACATGGTTTTACTCAGTTTAGTATGCTCTTTAAACCAATTTTTTGAATCACCCTGTATTGTTTGAATTTCAGGAAGAGTTTAAAAAAGTGATAAATTCCAAAGTCGAATTCGATTGTCGCTTGTTGAACAGCAAAAGTGGAACTTTAGATTCACAGTCTTGCTCGTTTATGGGCCGCCTTTGTAAACAAATCGTCCAGATTACTGATGCTAGGTTTGTTGTGTTAATTAAATTAATTTTTTTAAATTTATATACAGGACAACGTTTTTTTCTGAACAAGAAACTGCTTGGTTCGACCTCAAAACAAAGACAAACGTCATTGATTTATCATTTTTTAAGACACTTATGAAAGCCATCAGTGTTCCCGGATTGGTCGCTTTGGATAAATTAATTGGATTTCTAATTGTTAAAAACCTTCAGGTAAAAAATTTTTTTTGTTTTGGAAATTTCATAAACTTTTATTTTTAGAGTTCCATCGGTTTTCTTCTTAAAGAATCAAGCAATAATAAAGCTTGGCTTGAAATATTTGGCGGAATTTCAAAATCGCTTACCCCAAATTCGTTGATTATTGGTAAAATAATGTGAATTTCTGGTTTCTTAGTCTTTTTTGTAGAACAACCGGCCAAAATATATCCTGTGGCAATAAATAGGCTTCAAAAATTATTTTCTTCTGGCCTACTCGACACCCTACTTTGTGTAGGGCAACTTCAATTATTGAGAAAACAAATTTCATTTACGCTCAATCACACTGCCAAAATCCATGCTCGAAATTATACTTCGGCACTACAAACTTTAAATGAGTAATTAAGCATAAAAATTTTATTTTAAAATGTCTTTTCCAGTGGCTTTATCTTTGAGTTGAAAGAGCACATGAGGGATCCAAAAATGCCATGCCCTTCATCTGAAGATATGCTGAAAGTTACTCAATTCCTCGACTGTGTCGGACTTACTGATCCTTATTTACAAGTTTACATTACCACCAAAGGAATCCCTTATTTAGGCTTATTGTATTTTTTACTCACTGTTTCTTATTTATCAAAATTTAGCTATGATAAATCTACAGGTAAAATTAATTAGTTTTGGACTTTTTGATTGCTTTTTAGGTAACACTATCTGTAAGAAGACCGGCGAAGGATTGATCCCTTATATAATCGGTTTGCAGACTTTGTTCAAACAATTCCATACGACGATAACCGATCATTTTATTACTTATTCTTGTCAATATATCAAATCCTATATGTACACCATATCTGTGTAAGTTTGGTCTTTTTTAAAACTTAATTGATTTTTTGTTTTTTTTTAATAGCGTGAATAAACCTGAAATACCTCAAGAATCGCTTGGGATGATGCAGTTTTTGGACGACTTTATTGACCAATCTGGACTCGATAGGAATGCGATTGCTCAACATATTCCTCTTGGAATTTTCGACCTTTTTAGTCGTGGCCTGTCTGCCTTTTTGGAATTTTGAAGCCAAATTGTGATGATTATTGTATTCTCTATTTTTGTATTTAAGTTTTAAGTATTTGTTAATTTAATAAAAATTTATAATATTTTAATTTTTCCTCCAAAGAGCCTAAGGGGAGTGAGGCAAGGGGGCTTTTGTATAGAAACAATCCGAAAGTATAAATAAATCTTTACAAAGAAATCCTTTCTATAGCAGATGGAAAAAGTTTTGAAATCAACTTTCCTTGCAGACTTTGTTAATTTTCAATGGCGGCATCGGAGATGATTGTGTAAAGGTTAAAAATTGGGATGAAACATACATCTATAGTCTAAATTTCTTACGTTTTCTGTTCAGCATTCAAGTATTGCTAACTAATCTTTAAAAATCAAGGGTCCTCCTGATAATAATCATCTGCGATGACACCAAGAAGAGCTTTGAAAACGGGCACACGAATCAAGATTCAAGGTCAGGCTGGGAAGTTTTTCGCTTAATTTATAGGACCAAAAAGTTAAAGAAGACATTGGCTAAAAAGTTCAAAAGAAGGAGGTTGCAAAATTTCAGGTCGATTCGTTGAGGCTGTAGCCCTGTCAGACTGACGAAGAACATAGTAAAGGTTAAAAGACGGGTTTTTGAAGTTGAATATCTCAGCAACCGGTGGAGCAACCGACTTGAAATTTTCAGGGATTCCTATTATCGTATTAAATTTCTTTAATAAAATTTCATAAAATTTCAAATAAATCGGTCCACAGGACCCCCTTCAAGGGGAGAAAGGACAGAAGACGTCATTTAATCAAAAAAGTGTACTTAATAAAAGTTGTAGAGTATTCCATTACCTTTAAAAACAAACTCTCGAAACGCAATTAACGATCAATAGGCAGGGGTGGGGTAAATTTAAAAAAAATAATTTTTCATTCAAAAATTGAAATTTCAAAAAATGTTATAAAAACAAATTTAAAGCCTATAAAATTTTCTGCAAATTTGATTTAATAAGATTTTTTGTAAGACCAACCGTTCCTGAGCTGCGAGGCGACAAAAAAAAGCTGGATTTTCGAGTTTTTCCTATGAAAAAAGTCAGATTTTAGATAAGTCGGAAAAAATCAAGGAAGGGGATATCCTATCAAAAAGTGTAGAAAGTAAAGGTTGTAGAGAATTCAATTTCCATTTAAAATCAACTATCGAGAAGCAATTAACGATCAATAGGACGAAGAGGGGGGGTAAATTTCAAAAAATTAAAAAAAGTTTCATTCAATAAAATTCAAATTTCAAAAAATTTCGAAAAATTGTATAAATACAAAATTAAAGAGTATTAAATTTGCTACAAAATTGACCTAGTAAGATTTTTCGTAGGACCGAACGTATCTGAGCTACGAGGCGACAGGTCCTTCTGGGGTTAAAATTGTGTTTTTTAAATTTACCCCCACCCCTACATGTTGATCGTTAATTGCAACCTCGTAGCTCAGAAACGTTTGGTCCTACGAAAAAATCATATTAGTTCAAAATTATAGAAAATTTAATTATCTTTAATTTTGTACTAAAAATTATTTCGCCTACGACTAACGGTTTTCGAGATATTGCAGAAAAAACGAACCTTAAAAACGCTCTAGACGCCAATCCTCACGGGTTTCGGTAGGGGACTTTTTTGTGGTTAATCAGGGGACCCAAGGACCCTTTCATGATTTACCTAATGCCTTTGATCAGAAATATTTACATTTACTTAATATTGTGCCATAACATTTACATTTATTTCTTGGAATTCAGGAGGAAAAAACATCCCTCTCGTTTTTTAAACATTTTTCATGGCTGTTCGTCAAAGGGGCAGATTATTATCCAAAAAAAGGAACATGAACGGTTGAATTAGTGCTCAAGCATTTGAAATGATAGCACAAAGGAATCCCTTTCATCATTATCCGCTTGATCTGAATCGGCTTTATCCATGTTATCATTTTGGAAACCCTTATTCCCTCCGTTCTAATGAAATCGCAATGTGATTCTCTAATGACGAACATTAACGGAAGAATCAGATAACAAATTAGATCAAAAAGATCCGTTAAGGTTCACATTTTATTGATTTACAGCGTCGTTTAGGGAAAGACGTCACGAATTTGGTTTTTCTCAATCAAAAATTGTTTATTAGGGTTTTTTTGGGTAACGAGGGTTCTCAGGGGGAAAAGTTGTGGGTGAAGGAGGACTATATGAACCCCAGGGCTTTTCTCGACATCTTCAGTCACGAAGAAACAACCAGAATGCAGACTTCATTGATCTTTGGCGTCCTTGCCTTATTTTTCGTCATTTCAAAAGCAACTCCTCCGTCGTATATGGACTATGGTTCGTAAAACATTGAATAAGTAAAAAAAATAATTTTTTTTAGAATCTTTTGATGATGATGGAGAACGGGACGAAAAAGGAGAACGCATCGTTTATGGAATTCCAGCCAAGTACGTTTCAGTTTTCAATTTTTTTGAACAATAAGCCTTTCGAATCCTTTATAATTTGAGCCAAAAAATTTTGAATGAGGTGTTTTTCGAGTGGGCGGAAAATGCGGTGCAAAAAATGTTGTCCATTCTGTGGGAATACAAAGGAAAGTTATTTATCGTTCCCATGTTCTGACAATTCTCCGTAAACCCAAGGCAATGTCAATTGTCACCATGGCAACTGCTCTTCTCGGTTCTGGTAAACGAAAAGTCCTGTTCAATCAACATTCCGAATAAGTGTAACGTAGAATATTTACATTTTTATTCATCGAGTTTATTTTTGCCTTTTTGAAACCTTAAGACGAAATTTTTTTTTGTTTGTGTAGGGACTTGTTAAATTGACTAGGTATGTGACTTTCATCCAAAATGTGGTTTTTGATCATTTTCAGGGTTAGAAAAGAGATTCTGAAGTCGTTTTCGGGATACAGGAACATTTTTTTACCTCACCAAAGGGGAGGGTTTCTTCACTTTTTCGACCTGAAAATTTCGATTTTTTGATTTCATCCAAAATGTGGATTTTGACCATTTTTAGGGCAAAAAACGAGAATCTGAAGTCGTTTTCGGGATACAGGAACATTTTTTTTACCTCACCAAAAGGGAGGGTTTCTTCACTTTTTCGACCTGAAAATTTTGATTGTTTGATTTTATCCAAAATGTGGTTTTTGACCATTTTTAGGGAGAAAAACGAGAATCTGAAGTCGGTATAGGGATATAGGAACATTTTATTTTACATCACCAAAGGGGACCCTTCTTCACTTTTTCAACTCAAAAATTTTGATTTTTTGATTTCATCCAAAATGTGGTTTTTGACCATTTTTAGGGTAAAAAACAAGAATACGAAGTCGGTTTCGGTATTGGAAATTTTTTTTCGATGTCACCAAAGGGGGGACCCTTCTTCACTTTTTCAACTTGAAAATTTTAATTTTTAATTTTCATCCAAAATGTGTTTTTTTGACCTTTTTTAGGGCGAAAAACAAGAATCTGAAGTCGTTTTTTGGATATTTAAATTTATTTTTTTTCAACCTCAACAAAGGAGGAACCTTTCTTTTTGAATCATCGATGTGCACCCAAAATTGTGCTTTTTCCGAAAATCTTGACTTTCCCTGATCAAAAACGTTGTTTCCAGAAGGGCATGCGTCGCAAGGGGAGGAAACTGCGATCACCGTGCTGCCGAATGCTGTTACAGCACTGCTTGCAGATGTAATTTATGGGGAGCTAACTGCAGATGCCAACGCAAAGGACTTTTCACCAAACTCGGCTAAAACGATGGACACCTGAATAAAAATGTTTGTAAATTTGTTCCGAAGGCCTGAAAAAGGCTTCCTGTGATTTTTATTAAATAAAAACTCCCTAATTCATTTGTGGTGTTTGAGTTCAAATTGAAGCCCTGAAGAGAAATTGCATTTACCGTTTAATTTCGTTAGAATACTGAATGGTAACTAATTTAGCATGAAATACGAGTGTGTTAAGAGAACGCGGCGTCATGAAATATGCAACCGTGATTGTTGGGAAGTCATGCGGGATCGAAAGCGGTTGTTTAGACTAAATTCTGGCGCTGAGAAATGTGCCCGCCTCCCGGTTATTTGCTTCCTCTTTTACGCGTAGGTGGGCCTTTACGTGTTGAAAGGGAATGATAAAATTTTAAAGAGCACTTCATCGGTCCCGGTCGTCGAGTATCGGCTATCCTGTTTATAAAATCATTTTAACTGAAAGGTCAACCCTTGTTAATAATGAATGGACGAGAGGGAAACGCGTTTTCGTAATTTGAATTTCGCACTTAGACGATCACAGCCTTCCCATGTCCAAAAACACTTTAATTTTTTTTTTTAAATTAAAAATTTTTTTTTTCTATAAAGGATGGTGAAAGTTTTGACATTTGACATTATTCCTTTCAATTTTCACAATGAAATATGAGATTTTTCTCGAATGAAATTGACATTAATGAACAAAATGTTCAAATAACGCTGACAAAGGGATTCCACCTGCGTCTAGAACATTTTCTGATGAAACATTTTTTTTTTTTTATTCATTTAGGACTTTGAAAAAATGTTGAAAAACTGATTAAAAACGCGAACAATTTTTTTTAATTGGAAGCTTAGAAGGGATTTTTTGCTCGGTTTTGATATGTTTTTAAAGGAGGATTACAGAGGCGGACTCGTGAAATAATAAACTTCGGGGAAAAAAAAATCTTTACGAAGTATTCACCCACACGTAATAAGACAGTTGATTTTAATTCATTATACAGGCCCCTTATACAGCGGCATTTTTTTTTTTTTATGTATTTCTCCAATATCCTGACAAAACTGTAGGTTTTTTTGAAAAATTTCATTTGAATTTTAGTTTTAGAATACATTAATATAGGTCGCCAAGTTTTTATTTTTTTGAAAATCTTAAAAAATTTGAAAACTATAAACTTTGTATTAATAATTTTTATGGCAAAAACAATATTACTGCCTAAAGATTTGATACCTTGCGGCCGATATGCTGCAAATACCCGAAATACTAGCGGATGCTTTAATAACACCCACCCCATCAGAGAGGTCTAAAGGGCCCTTAAAACAAAAATGTGTTTATTTTCAGGGAAGTGAATGAATTTATCCGACCACAATGAGTTGATAGAGCAATAACGACAATCCCAGCTAATCCCCTTGGCAAGCGGATTAGAAAAGAAAGGGGGAGCCTTTTAAAAGAAAGAATAAAAGTGCCGTTAACTAAGGGTCACAATGCGTTCTCGTCATTTTTCACCGCAAACAACCCGAAGGCATTCTCCTCTAATCTTTTAAGTCAATTGGTAATTTATTGCAAAATAAAGTTATTTTTGTTCTTCAACTTTTTCTTTTCTTCCCGGGGCCAACCTGTATATCTTGGCTTTATGACGTATTTAGATTTATTTTTAACAGAGAATGTCGTTCGAACCTTAACCTTTAGCAGGTCAACTTTCAAAAATGCATAAAATCGATCGCAAACCAAGGGTCAAAGCATAAAAGCCATTGAAATGTAGATTTGTTTGAAAAATACAGTTTCTGGGTAGATAGAATGAAGATTTCTCGCTACAAGGGACGATACCGCTGAGGTTCCCGTCTTTTAAACTCTGGTGCGAAAGTGTGTTTGTAAAAATTAACTTTTTTCTAAAATGAGGGCTGTGCTTGCTAATTTAGGCTGAGACCCAGTAGACCAACTCAGACTCCCAAAATCCCTGGGGTGTGAATTGAGACCCAGGACCAGTCAAGTAATCAACCCCGTCGTAGCCAACTCACTTGATTACGGGAACAAAAAAAAAACCAAACCTTCGATTTTGATAACAGAGATAGGTTTACCAGGAATTAGGTTATCTTATAAGCATACATCAAAGCTACCAGATAGAGCCTATAACAGAATTTCGATGAACAAATTTTCAGGCTAATATGAGATTAGCCGCTGGTCCATAGGGCTCTAATGGTGGGTGAACATCAATAATGCCAATGGGATTAGGTCGATCATTTGAGTACGGCGGAGTTGGCATTTTTTCGGTAATTTGGGTACTAATTTGGGAACCTGCTCGTCCTCCAAAGCCAACCTTCGACATCTCCCGAAGGAACCATCCAAAGAATCATTTTATTGCAGGTGGCGCAGATGCAAGACTTTTGAAATTGCTGCTATTTGCTTAACATTGAAGATAGAAATTTTATGGCCAAAATTGTAAAGTTAAATTTAAATTTTTTTTTATAAATTTCATCCATTTTTATTTCCCTAACTCAAATATTAGGCAAATTGCAGCCATTTCAAATGTGGTTTTTGCATCCAAAGTTGCAAAGGTGACGTTGAAGATTTCTGGTTTTGGAATGGAAAGAGGAAATTTTAAAATACGTACAGAGGTAAACTTTGGCGAACCGTGAATGAAAATTTCAAAATTTCTCAAGAATGTCAAAAGTTGGCTGTACTTCTAAAGAAAAAAGTTTGAGATTCTTTACATAACCAACCCTAATACTTTTCTTCCTGAAAAAAAGAAGAAAAAACAACACCTTTTCGAAAGATGTAAGTAGAAGAAAATCTTGTAAAAGGAAAATGCGAGGAATGTTAAAAGGCGATCCTTTGTCTCTTTGGGAGAAGGAAAAAAGAAAGAGGTGAAAAAAAGGGAGAGGGAAGGAAAAAACGGGATGAGACTTACTAAATTCGTGAGTTTTTGCCTGTTGCGTGGGTGTAGCTGTGCGGTCATGCGCCCTCGTTTCGCGTTTTCAGCCCCCCGACCCACCCCCATCGGCAAGCTCAGGGGAGGGCGGTGGTTGATATACACGGGAATAGGGAAACCCTTCCTTTTTACTCCCGCCGTCGTCTCGCCGCGTCACATCAAAATGAGGCTTTCCACGATCTTGTCCGCTTCTCTCCTCTTATTTCTCGCCGTTTCGATCAAACCGGCCTATTCCTTATCGGCCAATTACTTCGACGAGGGTATGTACTTTCATGGACCATCTCCCAAGTTAATTTTTTTTTTCATATATAAAAAAATAAATTTTTTATAGTTCTCTTATAAAAAAAAAAATAAAAATAAAAAAAGTCGCCTTTTACAGCTTGTCAAAACCAGAAATAGTTTGTACGAAAAATAAAATTAATTGATTTTTTAATAGCTCACAGAAAAAAAAATTAAACAATTATTTTTTAATTAAAAAACGCGAAAAAATCTAAATTACAACATGAACCATCTACTTTTATAACAGTTAAAAAGCCTTGTTTACTTTATATGCTTTTGTAGAAGTTTGATGGAGAAAGTTGTGAAATTTCTGATTTGTTGGAAAATACATAAATTACTTGATAAGAATACATTAGGCATTAATTTCCCAGAAGAGTTGCGTTCTATAATCACCAGAATATGCGCTGAAATAGAAAAAAAAATTTCAAGGGCATTGATTAGGCGTTATTGAACCTCTTGAAAATTTTAGCGTTTCGATTAGTCTATGGGAGGATCAATAATTTTGCTTGTTGGAGTTGATTTTGAAATTATTCAAGGGCGTACTAACACAATTAGTCAAGTATTGGTAAGCCGAGAGAACAGCCGCCAGAAGTAGCACTTCCTTTAATTAGTCTTCGGCCTAATAGATTGACGGGGGAGGGAAAAAAATGACTTTTCCACTTCAACGCTTTTTCACGTTGTAATTAAACCTACAAGGTTTTTCATCCAATTTCACCCCTTCAAAAGAAACATTTTTATTTTAAGCTCTTTGTTTACATGTCGCTAAAAGAGATTTTACACTGTTAACTGGAAAATTGAAAAATCGAGGGTTTAAAAAAAATATCTGAAGGTAAACCCACTTTTGTATTCCGCACATTTAGGAAAACCTGGGACAAGTTGTCCTCAAATTAAATTTTCTCTCTGAATAGGGGCGTTCTGAAGATGACATAAACTTCATTAGGTCCTTGTTAGCTTGTTGTATTAACTCAATATCGACCTATTACATCGTGTTTTTATTTGTAACAAAATACACTTAACCTAATGGAATTTTCTTAACAAAATTTTTATTTTCCAAATTTTTATAAAAGCATTGCTTCCCTTTAGTAATTTACTAGAGAGTTCATTTTACCTTTTCAGACAAATCGTGGAATTTCCCACTTTTGATCAAAATCTGTTATATTTTCAAAAAAAGATAGTAAACTGACAATGGGAGGATTCGATATTGTTTTTAGTTTAGTGATCTTAGAGTAGATTTTTGAAGGTGAAGGGGTGGCTTGAGGGTTTTTATTAAAAAAACTTCAATAGCCCTTTAAAAGAGCTTTCGAACGGTGTATTTATCGCGTAAATCCATCACGAATTGAGAAAGTTATGGAGCTTGTAAGTTAAAAGGAACATTTGGTTTCCCTATTTCGGTCATCTTTGGAGCAAGTGACTAATTTTTTTTAAATCTTGATAAAATTTGATAAAATAGTCAATAACTAAGGTCAGTGGATATCCCACTTCTGATGTCAGTGGATATCCAACTTCTGATATCAGTGGATATCCAACTTCTGATGCCAGTGGATATCCCA
Organism: Orius laevigatus; assembly: GCA_018703685.1. Lineage (NCBI taxonomy): Eukaryota > Metazoa > Arthropoda > Insecta > Hemiptera > Anthocoridae > Orius > Orius laevigatus. The sequence goes on along the minus strand of JAGWEN010000395.1, from coordinate 3,679 downwards.
CTTCTGATATCAGACGTCACCTCAGAAATGAACTATGTATTGAAAATGTAAAATTTTTGTAAATGGCGACTACCTATAGGATATTATCTAAAAAATCCCTTAGCAATAAAATATTCTTTATTCTTTAGGGTTTTCATTTGGGACAGTTTCCAAATAAAGTTGCTACTTTAAATTTTACATAATATTTACATTAGGCGAACTTTGCCAACTTTTTATATGAACAAACTTCTTTAAGCCAGTCTTATAAAAAAAGCAAATAAAAAATTTCCTTGCTAACAAAAGGAAGGACATACAATAGCTGTCTCACATGAAGTTGATGTATCTATCTCTTAAAACTCTCTCGCTACAGATATTGCAGAAGAAATATTCATAATATTTTAATATAAAAACTCTTAATAAATGATAACACCAGGTTTTTTGCTCTCTTTTAACCCTTTTTTTTTTAATTTTATTTTTCTAGATGGGGACGGTCTCGATGATTACAGCGAAAATGAAATTGACAGTATGGAAATGGATAGTATAACGGGACCAGCGGAAAAGTAAGTACCAATTTGAATAAACGTCCGGATTATACGCACTATAATATTCAGTATTTCATAAATATTAAACATCGTCATTCAATAGGGTCGAAATTGCAAAATTGTTTCTCTCGAATTGTTCGCAACAAAATCAATCATGTTTTAAATTTTAAAAATCTGATACAATAGCCAGGTTGGGAGAATTCAAAATTAATTATGGGGAAATGTGCAGATTGTTGGCTCACCTCAGTTAGGTCTGGAATGAACATAATATGCGACATTAGAGCATAATATTGCGGAATTCAACAATTATGCCCTAGGTGAGATAGAGGAAAAACATTTTCAGATAAAATTGCATATTTTGGATTTTATTGTAGTTTGAAAAATTAAAATAAATAAAATTAATAACTTCTATTACTCGTGGGAAATTAGAACTATAAATTACTCGAATACAATAATTGAATGAAATACCTGATAACAATTTTTAAAAAAAGTAATAATTTATCTTTGATTAAATGCTGGCAATGGGATAATAAATTAGCTATTTTACGAGCGTAAAACGATTCAAACCACGTACGATAAAGCTAATTTACAGCAAAAGGGAGTAAAGAGTTCAAAAGAGAGTTTGTAATTACTAATTTCGCTGCTTGTTTGTAGTCCAGTCAATCTAAGCCCAAAAAGGCCAAATAAAAGAAAAAAATAAGTTGTTATGTTTCTCTAGAGAAATATGTAGGGGTTGGTTCCCTAATTAACCACAAAAAAGTTCCGAACCGAAAGCCGAGCGCTTTGGCCTCAGGAGCGGTTTTAAGGTTATTTTTTTCGTTTTTTGCCAATATCTCGTAAACCGTAGGTCGTAGGTGAAATAATTTTTAGTACAAAATTAAAGATTATTGAATTTGCTAAAATTTTAAGGTTATACAATTTTTTGTAGGACCAAACGTATCTGAGCTACGAGGTAGAAAAAAACCGGGGTTTTCTATTTTGACCTCTGAAGGAGGGAAGACGTCATATAATAAAAAAAGTGTACTTAATAAAAGTTGTAGAGAATTTAATTACCTTTAAAAAAAAAAAACAACTCTCAAAAAGAAATTAACGAGGCAGGGGCGGGAGTAAATTTCAAAAAATTTCAAAACAAATTTAATTCAAAAATTGAAATTTCAAAAAATTTCATAAATACAAAATTAAAGCGTATAGAATGTGCTAAAGATTTGATTTACTATGATTTTTTGTAGGAGCAAAGGTTTCTGAGCTACTAGGTAGGCGACAAAAAAGCGGGTTTTTCGAGTTTTTGCTAGGTATGAAAAAAGTGAAATTTTAGAAAAGTCGGAAAAAAAGCAAGGAAGGCGTTTTCTAATCAAAAAAAGCATACTAAGTAAACGTTGTAGAGAAGGTCCTACAAAAAATCTTAGTAAGTCATATTTGTAGAAAATTTAATAACCTCTAATTTTGGTTTCATACAATTTTTTTAAATTTCAATTTTTCAATGAAATTTGTATTGAAATTTTTTTAAATTTACCCCCACCCCTGCCTATTGATCGTTAATTGCTTTTTGAGAGTTTTTTTTAAAGGTAATTAAATTATCTACAACTTTTATTAAGTACACTTTTTTATTAGATCACGTCTTCTGTCCTTTAGAGGTCAAAATATAAAATCACGATTTTTTGCGACCTCGTAGCTCAGAAAAGTTTGGACCCACGAAAAAATCATATTAGCTCAAAATTATAGAAAATTTAATTATCTTTAGTTTTGTACAAAAAATTATTTCGCCTACGACTAACGGTTTTCGAGATATTGCAGAAAAAAAGAAAAAATCCGCTAAAAAATCACCCTAAAACCGCTTCTGACGACAAAGCGCACGGGTTTCGTGCTTGAATTCCTAACATAGCCTGATAGCTCAGGCTTAGATTGACTGGACTATTGATCCATTATTTGCTTCTGATTTGGCTTTTTCCTTAACTTTTATTTTTGACTTTAACGATTTTAGAATTGCCTCATTGCATGTTGGGAATTAAAGTGAAGCACACTCTGAACTTGATGTCGTTTTTGCATTTACGAATTTTCAAACTAACAATAGCAGGCGGTCGTCTTTAATTTATTTGTACAGGAGGGGTTGCATACGTCGAGGTGGAAACTGCGACCACAGGACGAACGACTGCTGCGTCAACTCCGCTTGCAGATGCAACCTTTGGGGAGCGAATTGTAGATGCCAACGAATGGGAATCTTTCAAAAATGGGGAAAATGAATCCGTTAAGAATTGAACAAAACAGCAACACCATCAATTACGACATTTTCCTCGTTTTGTTCCTTTGACTAAAAATTAATTTAAATAACTAAACCAGGATGTATTTTTGTAAAATATACTAAATATCACTTGCATAAGACCTGAATTAATTTTATTGTACATTTTTTTTAAATAAATGACTTCATTTAAAACATTTCCTCGTTAAACTTGCATGACAAATTATTTTTATAGAGCTATAAAAATTTTTTGTAGACAATAATTTTTTTTTTCATCCGTTTCAAATGAAAACATTTAAAATCAGGTCTTCCTGGAATTCTAGAAAATGAAGAGACCACGTTAAACTATTATTTTTTAAAAATCATTCCTGGTGTCATTTTGGTGTTTATATGTTTAAATATTTATAAAAAATAAAGTTAAATTTCTCGAGAGTCTATTCACCCAGGAAAAGTATAAAATAGAAACATTAATTAAAAAGTACATGTAAACGTGAAAATTTAAATAAAACAGTTAACCCGCATGCTTGTTGCTAAATATCCTTTGGCTGATAAAACAAGAATTTTTTCGTGGGACACTAAAGAGAGAATTTTCGTTTAGTTTTGAATATGATAAAAAAAATTTTAATTCCGTGCATCAAAAACGCTTTTTATAGGGTGAATAGGTAAAAATGGTACTAGACTCAAAGTACCGACAATAAACGGAAAAATGTATGTTATGTAGGCAGAAGTTTAAATCAAAAGCTGAATGAAGTTGTGCTATAAATTGGAATTTTTTTATTTTACCATCGAAGACTGTTAGATGAAAAAATAGAATGTAATAAAAAAAATTCAGACTGTGTAAATGTTGAGAAAAAAAAAAAAAAATTAAAATTCCATTTTTATTTCAACGAATATTGATTTTGTCTCCACTTATAAAGAATAA
>JAGWEN010000394.1:23635-102182 GCA_018703685.1 Orius laevigatus | reverse complement strand
TTTTGGGCCTAATCTGGTAACACTGCAATCCCACATAGTTGAGCTTTTCACAGTGTTGCAATTTTAGTCGATTTATCGTAAATTGGGATACTTTTGTGAGCATAATCTGGCAACATTGGTTTTGGGTAGTGTAATACCAAGGGAGGCGCTCTAAAGGAGCGACTTACTTTGGCACCCCTCAAGCTCAATGGCAGGCAAATAACTTCATCATCGTACCAGTCAGTGATGCCAGATTAGGCACCAAAAAAATTTCCCAATTTGCGATAAATTGGCGAAAATGGCAACACTGTCGGAAGCCCAACGATGGTTTTCAGTGTTCCCAGATTAGGCCAACAAAAGTAGCCCAATGGGCATGGCAAATTGGGCGTAATCTATACCTAAAGGGGGATTATAATAATCAAAAAAAGGAGGAGTGATGTAAACTGGGCGCAAAAGATAAATAAAGTAAAATGTAAATTGAGCGCAAAAGATGGAAAAGCAAAACTGTAAAGTGGCGCAGCACAAAAAGTGGAACTTATACACATTAAAAACTAACAACATTCCAGTTAAAGAATTGAAGGTGAATATTAAGAATATTACCACCGAAATCACCCAAACCAACAAGACCTAGACCTTCAAAATTGCCTAAACTTCTCAAACTGTAAAAGCCTCCCAAATCATTCCAATGTCCTTATCGTCCAAACTATCCTAACCGTCCGCGAAACCACCTAAACTGCCCGAGACACCTAAACTTCTAAACCCTCCAAAACTGCCCATTGCACTCATTTCAGTTTTGCGCCCAGTTTACCATTCCACTCATTTCAGTTTTGCGCCCAGTTTACCATTCCACTCATTTCAGTTTTGCGCCCAGTTTACCATTCCACTCATTTCAGTTTTGCGCCCAGTTTACCATTCCACTCATTTTAGTTTTGCGCCCAGTTACCATTCTACTCATTTTAGTTTTGCGCCCAGTTTACCAGTCCACTCATTTTAGTTTTGCGCCCAGTTTACCATTCCACTCATTTTAGTTTTGCGCCCAGTTACCATTCTACTCATTTTAGTTTTGCGCCCAGTTTACCAGTCCACTCATTTCAGTTTTGCGCCCAGTTTACCATTCCGCTCATTTTAGTTTTGCGCCCAGTTACCATTCTACTCATTTTAGTTTTGCGCCCAGTTTACCAGTCCACTCATTTTAGTTTTGCGCCCAGTTTACCATTCCACTCATTTTAGTTTTGCGCCCAGTTTACCATTCCACTCATTTTAGTATTGCGCCCAGTTTACCATTCTACTCATTTTAGTTTTGCGCCCAATTTACATTTTTCCTATAGTGCATTTTTGTTACCTGATTTTGCTAAATCGTCATTAATCCTAAGCTACCTTTTCATTGCGCCCAATTTACATGCGCCCGCAATGAATCACCCAAAATGGCAACAATGTCAAAAGCCCAATTTTGTGGGATTGCAGTGTTGCCAGATTAGGCCTACAAAACTACAAAAGTAACCCAATTTGCAATAAATCGCCCAAAATGGCAACAGTGTGAAAAGTCTAACTTTTTGGGATTTAAAAAGTAGAACTTAGTGGGGTGCAGTACACTTTACCAGATTAGACCCAAAAAATTAGCCCAATTTGCGATAAATCGCCCAAAATGGCAACACAGTCAAAAGCTCCAACTTTTTGGGATGCAAAAAGTAGAGCTTTGTGGGATTGCAGTGTTGTTGGCTGTTGCCAGATTATGCCCACAAAATTTTCTCCATTTGCGATAAATCGACCAAAATGGCACACTATCAAAAACCAAACTTTAGGATTCAAAAAGCCCAACTTGGTGGGATTACAGCGTTAAAAGATTAGATCAAAAAAGCCCAAAAATTGGCCAAAATGGCAAACTGTCAAAAGTCAAAATTTGTCGGATTGACGTGTTTCCAGATTAGTCCTACAAAAAGAGGCCCAATTCGCAATAAATCGCCCAAAATGGCAACACTGTGAAAAGCCTAACTTTGTGGGATTCAAAAATTTCCTTAAATATCACCCTAAGGGATAAAAGCCACTGACTAGTGACAACAATCATGTCTCTTACCCTTGCCCTTTTTCTAAATCGGATATTGCATGGTTTTCAGAATTCAAAACGTAGGGAGATATCTAGCGCTTTGTTTAACGTAAAGAAATTCAATGGAAAGAATACTAGTTTTTACGTACCTATTAGAAAATGGGAGGGGAGGGGAATGGAAATAATAATACATTATGTAGTAGCCCCTAGGCCGGACCACTTTACTTAACGAGATAGCTTTCCATAACATTCACTTAAAAATTCCCCCTCACACACAAGTTCCCAACTCTCCACCAGAAAGCAACCACTAATCTTACCATAACGATTGATAATATGATGACAACAAAAATCGCAGCCCCCTCTTTGATTTTTGGGTCCATCAAGCTTCAACCCCATCGACTTTGACCAGAGTATTTGCCCAAAAGCAATTCCATCATTGCCTTCATGGTTATCACTTATCAGTACCTCAGGGATATAATAAAAACGTTTTTGGTTCTGTAGATGACTGTCAAAGATGATTTACAATGTGCATCAATATTGGATAAGAATGATAGGGGGAGTTTATAGCATTTTAGATTTAAATTTGAGGTTTGGGAATACTCTCAAAATAAGAGAAGATGGTGATGTAAAAAGAATCAATTTGTAAAGGTTGTATTGAGGGGTTTGAACGTCAAGTTGGTTGTTAAAATCAAACAAGGGTAGATATTGTACTCACGGAGTGGAGAAAAAGGTTCGTTGTTATTGTGGAAGGTGGGAGGGGGTCGGCTTCATGTCCCCGCTGCCTAACGAAGCGGACGTCAATCCGATTTGAAAAGACACACAGAAGAGCCCAAGAGAAGACTCTCAATCCCACTTTTAACAAATTGTCCCCTCGCCCTCCTCCTCCTCCTCCTCCCCCCCCCCATCCCTCACCACCTTCGACGGCCGAAGTCTCACCCTTTGGTCTATCAACAACCACACTTGTTATTCTCCAGACTCGAAACCCCTCAGAGACACCCTCCTCCGTAGCTTTAGTTCAATTTAACCGCTTCGTTTACCTTCGATCAGTTCTTCCCTTATCCCGTCTCCCGTCATCTAGAAATCCTCTCACACAAACAATTACAATATCGTCATCAGAGTGGAACGATTTATATTCTCTGAAATATAAAATATGTCGCCGTTTCTCCAATCTAAGGCCTTTCCATCAGCACATAGAAAACTTTGTGGGCGAAAAAAAAAGTTAACTTTCGAAAAAAGAAATTTTACCATCGAAACCGCGATTTTGGGAAGGGGTGGAGGAGACCCTGTATAGTGAAAACGTGCTACTAGCTCGATCTAATCACTAGCGATCGCTCGGTGGGCCGCTGCCCTCGAGGGCCGGTTTTAACTAAAATAGGAGCAAAAAAAGATGAAAAGGCAAAAAATTCGAGGTACTGAAACATTTCACAGGGGCCTGGGGAAATCGAGGTTTTAAGAGTTAATTTTTCGTCGAAAAACCTTCGAAATCGAGGTTCTAAGAGTTAATTTTTCGTCGAAAAACCTTCGAAATCGAGGTTCTAAGAGTTAATTTTTCGTCGAGAAACCTTCGAAATCGAATGTAGCTGGGCTATTCAATAAGTAAAAAACACGGAAATTGCACTTTAAACGCCGATTCTGAGGTTTTTTGAACAAAAATTGGCTCTTAAAACCATGATTTTGGGGTTTCTGACAAAAAATTGTCTCTTTGAAGTTTTTTTTTTAAACGGAAATTTGGCTTTAGAAATGTTGACTTTGAGGTTTTTGACGAAAATTTGGCTCTTAAACCTTTGATTTTGAGATTTATGGACGAAAATTAGGCTTTACAAATGTTGATTTTGAGGTTTTTGAAGAAAAATTGGCTCTTAAAATGTCAATTTCAAAGGTTTCTGAAGAAAATTTGGCTCTTAAAACCTTTATTTTGAGATTTTCGACGAAAAAAGGCTTTTAAAACTTTTATTTTGAGCTTTATGGACAAAAATTGGGCTCTTGTAACTTTGATTTTGAGGTTTCTGACGAAAAATGTCTCTTAAAACTTTGATTTTGAGGGTTCTTAAAGAAAAATTGGCTCTTATAATGTCGATTTTAAGGGTTTTGATGAAAAATAGCGTTAAAATATGTTCAGAAAGAGAAGAAAAACTAAATTTTTGGGGGATATATGGAGAAAAAAAAAGAAAAAAGGGCCGGTCTAGTGGATGCGCCCGGAGGGCCGAAAACGGCCCATCCGCCCCTGCCCGTTTACACCAAATAGGGTCGAGGAGGGTCGGATAGGCCCAATGGGAGATCTGGAAATTCCCCAAGGGCCGTGGCCGCTTGGATGGGATGGTGAAGGATGGTCATCCCGATTTTGATCCTTTTGTTGGACACGATTGGCATTTTCAGTGGATTTCCGGAGGGAAGCAGGCTATTGGGGTCGGCCTCAAGGGGGCTTTCCGCTTTTTTAACTAGATTTCATTTTTTCACCAGAATTAATAGAGCCCTATTTAGCTTTTCACCCTTTTTGGACACTAGGGGCCCTTTTGAATAGATTCCATTTTGGTCTTTTTTGAACACAAAGGGCCATTTTATAACTAGATTTTGCTCCTCTACGACAAAAAGGAATCATTTTAGCTTGGTTTTTGACCCCTTTTAGGCACCATTGGCCCTTTTTACTAGATAATAATCTTTTTTGACAAATAGTGCCCTTTTTAGCTTGATTTTTTATGCTTTTTGGGCACTAGGGCCCCTTTTAACTAGATGCTATTCCTTTATGACAAATAGTGCCTTTTTAGTTCGATTTTTGACCCTTTCTAGGCACTAGGGTTTTTTTTTCTAGATACTATTCCTTTGGGATACATAAGGCCCTTTTATCTCATCTTTGACCTTTTTTAGGCACCATTGGATCTTTTTACTAGATAATAATCTTTTTTGACAAATAGTGCCCTTTTTAGGTCGATTTTTGATGCATTTAAGGCACTAGGGACCCGTCTAAGTAGATACATACTATTCCTTTTTGATAAATAAGGCCACTTTTAGCTTGATTTTTGACTCTTTTTAGGCACCAGGACCTTTTTACTAGATACTAATCCTTTTGGACCATTTTTAGCTTGATTTTTGATGCCTTTTAGGTAAATCTTGGTTACCTTTTAAGGTGTAAACCTGAATCAATTGATCAAACCCCAACCATTCACAAGAGAACACGGATAAATGATGGTAAGGAAGTAAAGAAAGAAACGTACAAAAAAGAAACTATATTTTCATAACCTTAAACTACAGAATCGAAATGCTTAAATGGAATTGTGACTCGACTAAAGGTAACGTAACTAATTTATTTGAGGGAGACAAATTTTTTGACTTTTTCCAACATATCGATGTAACTTTTATGCTCATAACCGGTGCTCAATTCAGTGATTTTCTCGACGAATTCGTTTGAAATTCCCTTATCTTCAAGCATGTTCATCAAGAGGTCATACAAAGTCTAAAAACGAACAAATTATTGAGCACACATTAAAAATAATGAAAAAATAAAGCTTACTCCGTCAATGACTTCTCCAGAAACGGCATAATTGGATTCTTTCCATTCACCTTCATACATGACAACTTCATCGATAGCAAACAAGTCATCTAAAATAATAATAATAATAATATTTTTCATATTTTTAAATTTAATTAATTCTATGTTAGTCCAAATTGCTAACTTACTGTAACCGGTTTCCTCATGTTGGTTGGCAGTCGCTGAAGGGGTCACAATGGAGCAGGTAAATCCGAGCGTTTTTCCATCTCGCTTGATTTCGACCTCAAAGTTCGGTCTTGATTTCATCTCTCCCATTTCAGGTTTGTCGAGCGAAGGGTTAACATCGGGCTCAACATCCATATCAACGGAATGATTGATATTGAAATTGACCTCAATGCTGAAACAAAGAACTTCAAATAAATACATGAAAAAGCTCTTCTTTTAATCTTCAAATTTTCCGTAATCATTCTTACGTTTCATCTCCTGTTTGCTTGATGAGAGTAACTTCAGCTCCGTCGGTTTTAACCTTAAACCCTTCGATTTCACTCGGCAAACTTTGAGCCTTTTGAAGTTTCCTTTCCGCTGCTATTTCCTCATCAAGAAAGTCGGCTAATTCTTTTTCGCCTACAAATTTTTTAAAGCATAATGAAGATAATCAAGCCATAATGTGGAATTTAAAACAAAAAGGATATGATTTGGCAACTTGCGGATCTAGTATCGTTAGAGCAATAAAACCTTTAGATAAACCAGTTTGGGCAGCAAGTTGGGCTACTTTACAAGCTCAAATGTTGTCCAATTAATGTAAACTATTCCAAATATTGTAAATTGGGCTACCATACACCACACACAGCACAATATTGTCAAATTATTGAAAATTGGGCTACTGTACAAAGTCAAATGGTGCCAAATAGGGGTTTTTATAGCAAAATGGGGCTGCACTGTCAACGTTTGTCAATTGGGCTGATTTTGACTGTCCATATTTGCAAAATTGGGCCATTTAAGGCAAAGGGAGCCACTAATCTGGCTATTTGATCACTATTACTCCTACACTCAGCTTCAAGAGTCAGGATTGCCCAAACTGGCAACTTGGCCCAACTTTGTCAGATTACAGGGTTGCCAGATTGGGCCTTATGAATGTAGCCCAATTTGCGATAAATTGCCTAAACTGGCAACACTGTCAAAAGCCCAACTTTGTCAGATTACAGGGTTGCCAGATTGGGCCTTATAAAAGTAGCCCAATTTGCGATAAATTGCCCAAACTGGCAACACTGTCAAAAGCCCAAATTTGTCAGATTACAGGGTTGACAGATTGGGCCTTATAAAAGTAGCCCAATTTGCGGTAAATCGCCCAAACTGGCAAAGCTGTCAAAAGCCCAACTTTGTCAGATTACAGGGTTGCCAGATTGGGCCTTATAAAAGTAGCCCAATTTGCGATAAATTGCCCAAAATGGCAACACTGTCAAAAGCCCAACTTTGTCAGATTACAGGGTTGCCAGATTGGGCCTTATAAAAGTAGCCCAATTTGCGATAAATTGCCCAAAACTGGCAACACTGTCAAAAGCCCAACTTTGTCAGATTACAGGGTTGACAGATTGGGCCTTATAAAAGTAGCCCAATTTGCGGTAAATCGCCCAAACTGGCAAAGCTGTCAAAAGCCCAACTTTGTCAGATTACAGGGTTGCCAGATTGGGCCTTATAAAAGTAGCCCAATTTGCGATAAATTGCCCAAAATGGCAACACTGTCAAAAGCCCAACTTTGTCAGATTACAGGGTTGCCAGATTGGGCCTTATGAAAGTAGCCCAATTTGCGATAAATTGCCCAAACTGGCAACACTGTCAAAAGCCCAAATTTGTCAGATTACAGGGTTGACAGTTTGGGCCTTATAAAAGTAGCCCAATTTGCGGTAAATCGCCCAAACTGGCAAAGCTGTCAAAAGCCCAACTTTGTCAGATTACAGGGTTGCCAGATTGGGCCTTATAAAAGTAGCCCAATTTGCGATAAATTGCCCAAAATGGCAACACTGTCAAAAGCCCAACTTTGTCAGATTACAGGGATGCAAGATTGGGCCTTATAAAAGTAGCCCAATTTGCGATAAATTGCCTAAACTGGCAACACTGTCAAAAGCCCAACTTTGTCAGATTACAGGGTTGCCAGATTGGGCCTTAAGTAGCCCAATATGCGGTAAATCGCCCAAACTGGCAACTCTGTTTAGAGTTTTGGGAGATGGGGCACCAAAATGAATCAGTGCTTAGATTTAGAAAAGGCGAGTCCATGGAGGTCGATCAACTTGAAATTTTCAGAGCATCTCTTATCAGAATAAAGAAGCTGAAACCGACTATTTAACCAGCTCAATAAATCAAAAATACAATTTAAATTCCTTCATAAACTAGATTCTCGAGGTGCCAAAGAGGATCGCTAAGGGTAAACTAAAGGGTGAACTTAAGGGAAAAATTTGGAAAAATTTACTCATCGTTACCTGGAGTTATTTGAGGAGCCTTCGAATGAGCAGCCTTTGAACGAAGGGGACCTTTTGGAACAATTTATCGAATTAAAAATAGACGAAAAGGTTAGCCGGGATGGGGATTTCTAAGATGTCTTACGATCGTAAAAAATCATTAAATAAATTACCTTTGGTGTGAACAAGGCGAGAATTACAACCGCACTTGCAGTTTAAATTGTGTTGAAGAAATTTCTGCGAGTTCTGCGTGCCGGCGGGCGAGATCTTCCACAAGTTGCGGCTCATGTCTTTCTGCGAACGAAGAACATTTTGGGCGCCGTTCAATAGAGGACGGGAAAAGACGCTTTTCAAAATCCGAAGACTCATTTTCACTTAAAAACGAAGAGATTTCCCAATGTTGCGGAAAAACGAAAGAAGAGGATAAGCGTGCGGCGTGCGATGGAAAAATTCAGTGTGGCCAACATAAAAAATTTCCCTTTTGGAATCGATTCAAAATGATGACGGTTAACTTCCAAGTTGGCCAACATACCCCAAACAATTTTGAAACCTTTCTGACTTCTGTCAACGTGTAGCTTTCTTTTCATTCAAAAACTCGTCTATTTTTGAGTCGTCCGTGATTTTGTGGAGTTCTCATAGTGAAAATGTCGAAAAAAGCTAACAAAACGTTCTTCACGAAAGAAGAGTGCGATGGAAAAATTCAGTGTGGCCAACATAAAAAATTTCCCTTTTGGATTAATCGATTCAGGATGACGGTTAACTTGCAAGTTGGCCAACATACCCCAAACAATTTTGAAACCTTTCTGTCAACGTGTAGCTTTCTTTTCATTCAAAAACTCGTCTATTTTCGAGTCGTCCGTGATTTTGTGGAGTTCTCATAGTGAAAATGTCGAACAAAGCTAACAAACCGTTCTTCACGAAAGAAGAGGAACTTCTTCTTCAGGACTTTAGCCGCAACGTTTCCACGAAATCGTCAGCATTATTTTACGGTAACGCTTTTATCGTTTCCGCCATCCCGATATGGCTTTTCTGGAGGATCCATATGATTGACATCTACAGCTCGTTCATATCGTTCATCGTGGTGACGATCGCGAGTACTTATTTGGTCGCCAAAGCCTATAAAAACACCAAGTTCGTCCTCAAGCATAAAATCGCGAACAAAAGGGAAGAGGCGATCACCAGAGAGGTGACGAGGAAGCTCGCTGAAGACAAGAAAATGAGCAAGAAGGAAAAAGAAGAAAGGATCCTCTGGAAGAAGAACGAAGTCGCCGATTATGAAGCGACCACCTTTTCCATCTTCTATAACAATTCCCTCTTCTTGGCTCTCATCATCATCATCAGCGGTTACATCCTCAAGACTTTCTCACCTTCAGTCAACTACGTCGTCTCCGTCGGATCCGCTGGTGGAATCATTGCTCTATTGTCCACAGGATCAAAATAATTATAAAGATTTTGTACAATTAAAAACCTAATATTTATAATTTTTTCCTCTTCTTTTTTTTTAAATTAAATATTTTGTTTTCTACTGATATTGGCTTATAGTCTTTGGTTCCATTTCATCCACAGTGATTTGATTGGCTTTGATCTTATGGTGGATGCTCCTGGTTTCTTTCTGGAAGCTTGAGATTGAACTACAGGCCAAAAAATTGCTAACAACTGGCCAACCAAAGGTCAATAACACTAGTTTGTACATCGAGTGGATAGGTTCTTCTTATACCAGTAAAGTTGACACCCGTGGAATAGTTACTAAAATAGTTTGAATGAGGCAACATAAGAGAAATGACCGCCAAGCTTAACACATCCATGAAAAAGCAGGAAATACTTTCAAAGCACAAAACTAATTATTTTCCAACTATTTATTAGCCCAAATCCTTGCAAAAAAAAGTTCCATCATACTCGACTTAGAATGTAAATGTTGTGTGCGCTTTTGATTGCTTTTAAGAGACCTTTTTATAGTTCAGACTTCTCTTTGTGAGCGAATCCCCAATTTTGAAGCAGCTCATTGCACTGTTTTCTCGATAAATCTCTCAGGGGTATTCTTTTCAATTCCTAAAATTTGAATATTTCATTACAGAATGTGAGAAATACTTGATAAAAATAAAATTACCTCGTAGTTTTCACTGAAAAGAACCAATTCTGGTACTGCGCCTTGAATGTTCTTGTAGACAACTCCTTCACTATTTATGAAATGTAAGAAAATAACCAATAATGGCATAAAGCCATTGACAAAAAAAATTCATATGAGAACCACCCAAAAATATCTCTATTGGTAGTAATGTTTAAGGATACTAAAGAGGGACGTCCTCAAAAATGAAGCTTTTGACGTCCGGAAGACTTCGAAGGCTACATCCGCTACAGCTCTATATAATGAAAAAATTTAATACATTTTAAAGGATTTAAAATCAAGAAATTTATTGACCTGAACTTCGGCTTTTGCTAAAGAATCTCGAACTTCAGAATCGCTTAACGAACTAACGCCGCAATAGAATAATAAAGAAAGAAAAATAATTATCCGGGACATTTTAAACTAGAAAATTTTCTTGATATTTATTAAAATAAAATGAGGAATGTTCGGTATTTAACTGTGTAGGATAAAAAGTAAAAATCCGCTAAAAAAGTCAATTTGATAAGAGATAAAAGCTTGTTTGTTTGACGTTTCAGGATTGCCAACAGCCAAAATAAAATGATGAAAAATCTCTTCGACCATCTTCTACTTTGGTCCAAAAGCGGTGCATAGTGGCCATCATAGAGACAATATACAATAAAAAATATACAATAAAAATCTGCAATCAAACTTTGAAGCAGATGTAAATAAATCAAATAAAAAAAATAAAATAAAATAAAAAAAAGGTATAAATAGTATATTTTCTCTATGGGTGGTTAAAAACTATTATGAAGATAAAAATCCTGACCTAAGGGAGCCAGTTGCAAAATTTTCTGCTGTTCTAAAATGGTTCTAAAGCTATAAAATGAGTCCCAGCAATGCCCACAAGTTACAAAACTACTTGTCTGGGAGCTGCCCTTGATGAAAACTCGCTCCCCCCCTGATTTTTTTTAAACCTCAGTTTTTGCTTCAAAATAAGCCAATGATGGACCCTGCCAGACCATAAGCTGGACCAACAGTTTTCTATCATTCTCTATAGCCAGTCTGCTTGTTTTTCTCAAGCATAGAAAAATTTGTCGGGCAAAAAAAAACACATGATTCACAACGTTATTTCGGATTATTAGATAACCCAAAAATTCATTTTTATTGCAAAACTTTACATTTTATCACATCTACAATTAAACCAATCAAATTAACGAATTAAACTTTTTTTCTTCTTCTTCTTCTTCTTCTTCTTCTTCTTCTTTGGGTCTTGCCTAGGGCATTGGCCACATCTTCTTAATAATAATTAAATAATATGTACCTACTGGTTTGAATAACAAAATAGAAAAAAGAAGAAAAGATACCGCCCAAAGAAAAAAAAATATAGCCAACAAGTCTTGGTAGAAAAATTTTTTTTTGTGGATTTTAGAATGGATGTTCTCTTTCCCTTAAACGTTCGGATCATCGCCAGAAGATTTTGAGCGTCTTCTTTTCATCACGCGTACCCCTCTCTAAGAAAATAAAAAATACAGTTTAGTACTTTATAAAATATAATGGGAAAATTCAACCTTAAGAACTGGTGATCGCTGTCTGGATGTGCCTTGAGTGTTCACATTCAAATTTAGGACGCGGACGGTCGGAATTTTTGACTTAGAGAATCCCACTAGAAATTTTTGAGAACTCGAAGTAATTTCTCCTTTCCACAACTTCCCTGAAGAATCAAGCATATCATCGCAAACAGAAATCTCTTTTACATTTTTCTCATCGACTTTGCATTCAGCAAATTTTTTCTTTTGCAAATCCTTATTTTCTAAACTGGCAAACTATAAGAAGGGGGAAATCATAAATCATTTGAAGGGTTATTAGTTTACTTTTTCTTTTAGATCTTCACGGATTTTTTTTAAAGTGGCTGTCATTCTCATCTTGGCATCTGAAACTATAAATAAAATTAACTTTTAAACCACATAAAAAGAGGCAGTTATGGATTTCAAAAAGCTGTCAAATTTTGGTGATATTTCATCCTCCAGCTCATTACTATCATGTTTTGCTACAAGGCTCTGAAAAAGATGGTAAATTTGCAAATATTGGAGGCAATCATTTACAGTCGCTTGGTTTTTCTTAACCATCCCAAATAAACTTCCAGAACTGCTTCATTGTAAAAATGCACGGTAGAAACCCCCTCCCCTTACACTGGACTAAAAATTACAAAGTATTAAAGCTTACATCCATCAATAATCTCATTGCGTAAATTAGACGATAAGATTACTCCTTCTTCTAAACTTTTGATGAGAGTTTGTAGAGTCTCGTCATCATTATTTCCTGCATCTGGTAGGTTATGTAACCTATAAAAGAAATGTAAATACTTGATTGTCTAAAGATGTAAATAATCATCAGAGACGAATACCAATTAGAAAATTTTTCTTTATCTGGCACAGCACCCGCCACATTGTTAGCTAATGGGTATTGCCTGGGGCCGTCCCCGATGACCATCAAATGGTCCCCATCACAGGAAATCATTCGTCCTGGCTTTGCTTTTGGATTCTTTACTCTGTTCTGACTAGCTCCAGACATTCTGTAATAATGAAAAAAATAAAAAACGATGAGTTGAAAACAATAAACACCTAAAGGGACAATTTGTGGCGAAGATGGTCCAACTAGCCTCGACAGAACTTCCTCAAAAATATTAACTTTAATTAATAACAAATTCTTCAAATAACATTTAAGTAAAAACAAAAAAAAACCTTCGAACCTAAATTCTAATTAAGACTTCCATAAACAGTGGTGCAGTCCAAACTCCAAGGTCCACTCCAAACCAAAGAAAAAGGGAAAGAGTTCCACTGTCCAGTCTTAAGTCGTCTATTTTTGAAATATGAATGCCTTGACATGTTTGAAAGTGTTTGGATTTTTTTTATACAAATGGGCTGGGGCGGATGGGCTGTTTTCGGCCCACCGGCCGCATTCCCTAGGCCGTCCCTCTTTATTTTATTTTTTATTTATTTATTTATTTTCAAATATCCCCAAAAAAATTTGTTTTTCTTTTCTTTCTGAACATGTTTTAAGGCTATTTTTCATCAAAAACCTTAAAATTGACATTTAAAGAGCCAATTTTTCTTCCAAAACCTCAAAATCAACATTTGTAAAGCCTAATTTTCGTCCAAAAACCTCATAATCAAAGTTTTACGAGACATTTTTCGTGAAAAACCTCAAAATCAAAGTTTTAAAAGCTTTTGTCAAAATCTCAAAATCAAGGTTTTAAGAGCCGAATTTTCCTCAAAAACCGCAAAATCAACATTTGTGGAGCCCAATTTTCGTCCAAAAACCTCAAAATTAAAGTTTTAAGAGCCATTGTTCTTCAAATCTCAATACATATCAAGGTTTTAAGAGCCAAATTTTTGTCAAAAACCTCAGTCAACATTTCTAAAGCCTTTCCGTTTAAAACCTCAAATCAACTTCAAAGAGACAATGTTTTGTCAAAAACCTCAAAATCATGGTTTTAAAAGCCAATTTTTCGTCAAAAAACCTCAGAATCAGCGTTTAAAGTGCAATTAATTTTGTCAAAAACCTCAAAATCAACATTTGTTATACCCCAATTTTCTTCAAAAACCTCAAAGTTAGCATTCAAAACTTTTTTCGGGCGTTTTCGAATAGCCCAGGCCCCTGTGAAATGTTTCAATACCTCAACTTTTTTGCTCTTTTCGCTGATTTCCAATTTTGGTTATTAAAAAAAAAGCGGCCCTCCATCTACCATTAAAACCAGCAAATCTATCAAATATATAATCTAGCAAATCTGTCAAGCTAAATATGAGCCCTCGATGGCCCCATCGTGTTTTCCAAAGACACCCACTTGTCAGAAATTTCACATGTGTTTCAAAACAAAAAGAAAATAATTTTAAACTTTTTTTTATTTGTACAAAAATGTTGGCTGAGTATTCAAAAAGAGCGAAATTCTCATTGGCTGGAATCGCGGTCATCGGCTATGTAAGCAGAATAGGCGTATTTCTTGAGCATAAGGTCGAGAGACACATCGATGTTTATCCATTTTGGCTTTTCGTCTCATTCGTTTTGATCGGAAGCATTTTAATACCATGGATAACCGATAACTACATGGGTCGCTACCTAGTCGCCAAACTTTGCATCGTCGCTGCCATATTCCATGCCACCTTCTCATTCATGAGTTCCTTGTTGAAAGACGTTCCTGCCAAAGTCTTTTACAACATAGGATTCACCATGAACATTTTCCACCTCTCCACAGTTGGAATTCTTCACTCGATATTGATAGAGCAAGTCGAATTCGATGACAATCGTGATTACGAGGCACTCATGAGGAAATACATTTTATACTACATTTTCTGCTATAATAGTGGAAAATCGATGTACACTGTTGTCAGAAATACGACATTTCTCATAGCTTTCGTAATAACGATATTACCTATGGGCCTCACGATCGGCTTTTTAATCCTAATGATTTTCGACATTGTTGACTTCTATAAAGGAGATTATCATTTCAACGCACTTTATAACTGCATAGAATCGATCATTATGAAGAATTTAAGCATTATGATTCCGTCTATACAATCGCTTGATAGAAGAGACGAAAATGCAGTTCGATTTCTGGTCATTGTTACCGTAGTGACAGTCGTCGGGGTATTTTATTCACTCTCGGGGATACTTCTTACAGAAAGGGATTTAGCAAAGGCGTACATATTGGATCGTTTTCTACCAACTTTGGCGATATATGCTATCACTTGGTTTATCTTCATGCCAACATTTGAGTTCATCGTCATCCCAATTTTACAAAAAAGGACGATTTTGAAGAAGCCGATACATCAGTTTGTAACATCGTTTATGCTTATGTCGTTTGTCGTTTTCATCACGGCGGTTTCCCAATTTCATTTCGAAAACTCGACTTTCGGGCATTCCTTGACAAGAGGATACGCGCAGATGCGTTTCTTCAGTGGAGTCGAAAACGAAATAACACTCACAATCGATCATACGTCACTGATAGTCCAATCTTTCGGACTCGGCAGCTTCTTGAGAATACCAGTCAAAGAAAAAGATGTCAAAACAGTTCAAGTTTTCGGAAAGAATGAAACCTTCAAGACTCAATTAGAAATACACGAGATGACCTCTCATAGCTACGTTGTGTACCACAAGCATATCGAACCTGTGCCATTGGATGACCCCCTTCACAACTTAGAAAAGCTCAAAAAAGGAAATTCTTATTTTTACGCGCTTTTCCGCTCAACTTTAAAAGCAAATTTGACTTTCACTAATGGTGACACGAAAGAATTTACATTTCCAAGTTCAGATACGTTAGAATCAATCGTCCCTGGAAAATACGGATTGATTTATACAGACAAAAACGTAACGAAGAACTTCAGCATGATGTTCGTGTCAGATCGAATTTACTGCTTTTACACTCATGCGATGCCCGGAGGGAATATGACGACCGATTTCTACCATATAGCGACTCTTCCTTATTTGGACTTTTTGTTCACTTTCGTGACCGCATGTTTGGAGTCTTTCGGACGAGCAATACTCCTCACTTCGCTTTTCTTATTCGTCCATACCGAAACTCCAAGTTCCATCCGTTCCATCCCATTCACCATAGTAAACTTATTGACCGAAGTAAGCATGAGAGTAATGACCCGAGTTCAACTTTTCATTGAAGTCAACGGCGTACGCATTATGACACTCTCGTTTCTCTTTTTCGCCTTCAGTTTGGTCCTACTCAACATTGCCGTACATTCTAAATTTTCAAAAAAGTAAAAATAAAAATTAACACAAATTTTAAACATATGTTTTTATTTCGTTTATTTTGGGGCTTCCTAGGAAGTTTCTGCTGGTAGGGGCGGACTGGGACCTTAGGGTGTGGGTTGGTTTTTAGTTAAGGGGGCGCAGAAAATTGGCTCTGAGAAAAATTTATTCAGCAAAAACAGAGGTTCCCAAACTTTTTCACACCTTTTCACCTGTGCCCCCCTCCACCTATAAAGTTTTGAATGTTAACTATGAAGTTTTTGAATGAAATTTGGGTTTTAAAATGTTGATTTTGAGGTTTTGACAAAAGAAATCGCACTTAAAACGTTGATTTTGAGATTTTTTTGAGAGAAAAAAGTTGCCCTTATAACCATGATTTGGAGGTTTTTGACAAAAAAAATTGCCAATTTAAAGTTGATTTTGAGGTTTTTGGACGAAAATCAGGCATCATAAATGTTGATTTTGAGGTTTTCTTTTATAAAAATTGGGCTTTACAAATGTTGATTTTGAGATTTTTTGACCAAATATAGGCTTTTTAAATGTTGATTTTGAGGTTTTTGGACGAAAATTAGGCTTCATAAATGTTGAGTTTGAGTTTTTTTTTTTACGAAAATTAGGCTTTTTAAATGTTGATTTTGAGGTTTTTTGACCAAAATTAGGCTTTTTAAATGTTGATTTTGAGGTTTTTGGACGAAGATTAGGCTTCATAAATGTTGAGTTTGAGTTTTTTTTTGACGAAAATTAGGCTTTACAAATGTTGATTTTGAGGTTTTTGACGAAAATTTGGCTTTATAAAAGTTGGATTTTGAGGTTCTGTCCACCCGACCCGGCCAGTTCGCCCCTGTCTGCTGGAATCTTTTATTGCTATCTTTAAGGAAACCAAAAACAAAGAAAACGATAGTAAATGCATTATAATGGCACTTGTGTTATATATTTTGAGTCTTTACAGTCTTTTAACAACCCACAACCTTAATAATTGGAAGTTTATTCCTCAAAATGCTGAAGATACCAAAGAACGGAATTGATGCACAAATCAACTTCGTGGGGTATCTGCCTCAAACCATGATTGTCCTCATAGCAAATCATTCTAAAAACAAAAAAATTGAAGATTTTTTCTTCCCTATAATTAAGCATACTTAGTCTTCTTTCCTCTCGCCTTCAAAGAATGATAAAAGCTAATCCCTTGAGACGGATGGACCCTTAAATCCTTTCTGCCCATAAGCAGCAAGATCGGTGCCACGATTTTATCGATATGAAATATCGGCGATTTTCTCCTCAACGATTCAAACTTTTCGCCATCCAATTCGCCCAACGAGTCGTAAGTGTATCCTCCTTCGGTCATCGCCCTAAAAAAAAGCAAAGCAAACCACTTTGAATTTCAGGTAAAGCCAAAATGTTTTGACATCTCATCTTGCCATTGACGAAATAATTTTATTTTCTATTGACCGCCAATGACTTACCAATCTGGTATGTCAGACAGATTGAACAGAGGCCCGATATTTACGACCGGGTTTCGTGCGGCGACAGATTTGTAAAAAGACTGGAAAAGAAAGAAAAAACATCAAAGACCAAGATTCCCACTCACCAGTCGGGTATGTCCGATGTGTACGTTTTAGTCGATAAATCCGTCACCGGATTCAGAGCAGCAACAGATGAAAAGGTTGTCTACAAAATTTTAAGTTAATGACAAAACCTTTTTTGAACAACACAAATCTGAAGTCATTTTTGTAAATTCTCTTCAGATTTGTGTTTTTAAATGCCTGTTTAGTCTGCCAGGGTTCTGTGCATTGGCTCTTTTCTTCCACTTTATGCATTTCAAGAGCACTTTGCCTCAGACCCCTGGGGATCATTGTGTCCAGAGCAAGGACAACCAACCCATTAGTCAATATATCAAAGAATATTACTGGAAACTGTCCGGCAAGATGAAGTACAAGGAAGCCACCATGCGATCCTCCAAACAGGACAACTTTCGACGGGCTAATATTCTTCGCATATTTTGACAAGACGATTTGCGCAGCTTGATGTACATCCTGAACATCGGCGCTGCCAACTTTTCCAAGCAGATACTTCACAGTATTCTCTCCGGCCCCGATCGAACCTCTATAGTTAACATAAACAGCAGCAAAGCCCAAAGCAGCGAAAAAGTTGGCCAACCAGCTATACGTATTGGAAGAAGCAGAATGGGGACCACCATGTGCGCAGACAATCAACGGGACATCTTTCCCATTTTTCGGACCAAAATAAAGAGCCGAGAAGTTTTCTAAAAAAACGAAAAACAATTTATTTATAAACAAACAGAAAATACTAACTGATCTCAGGCTCATAACTAGCTTCAATATTGAGAACATCAGTAATGAAATTATTAGTGACTAAAGTCGAAGGAACAAGGACATCCCATGTAATCGCCTTATCAGGAATGAATTTTCCAACAATCAAGGATGGAGTTTGACTTATAGACGATTTCCAGGCAAGAATCACATCGTTTTTGACATCGAAAACTCCCAAGCTGTAGCTTTCATCTTGGCATCCAGTAATATCAAGAATCGTGTGCAGATCTAAAATTATGTTGAGTCATCTTTTGAAGGAAAAAATTGTTTCACCTGTGTCGATAACGAATGTCCTAACACTCGTCAACTGTGGAGTTGATAGAATAAGCGATTTGTTATCTCCAAGCCAACAATTGCCCAAATCGAGGCAATAAAGGCCATAAAACTTCTCTCCGTTTTTCGTCTCCGTAAATTCATCGACGATGTCAACAACAGTTTTTTTCTAAAAAGGACATTATTCAATTTCAAATATAAGCTTGATTACTTTTTTATGGGTCCAATCAAATTTGACTAATCGGAAGCATCCAAGATGAGGGCCACCTTCATCTCGTTCGAGCCAAACCAAGGATTCACCGTTGGGCGAAAATTTAGGACTCCTCACTGACAATCCGTCGTGAGTTAGTTTTGCTGGAAATTTAAAATAAAATTTTTTATTTTATTTCTCGAACGAAATACGAACTGAATTTTCCATCGGGTGAAATGTGGCAGATCCAAGATTTGCGGTTTGGGCAATAAACAAGCCCTAAACGACGAGGATGAGGGTCCCATGCGACACAAACAACCCCACCATCGGGAGCCCAAATTCCTTGCCCGAGCGAAAACTCAACAGGGGCTCCTTCGATCAAAGAAACCTTATCGTTCTCAATATCGTAATAGGCCAAAATAGGAGACGATTTCCCAACAAGTGTCTCGCCCCATTCTTCACTATAAAGATATTCCGTACCCTAAAAAAATATGAAATTTTCGCATTTCAAAAATGAAAAAAATACATATTCGACGTCTTCATTCTTTTTATGGGGCGTCGGTAAAAATGGTTCGGACTTCTTCTTTTTCTTTTCGGCGGTGTAAAGAATTTTCTTTTCGCATGTCGACCATTCAAAGCAGCCGAATTCACCATCAGTGTTGACATCACCATGAAGGTCAAAAGCAGTAAGGTCGCAGTTTCGGAACATTTGGTTTTTGCTCCAGACTTCCAAATGCTGTTTCTTCGATTGTTTTCCAGCAGCAGGGATGTCTCGGAAAAGCGCTCGGAAGTTCGCAGAAGGCGAATATCTCGTCATAAGCCTACAAAGTATAATTGAAAAAAACCTAAATGCATCGATCATACTCGGAAGATGTCTCCACAGCAGGAAAAGTCATGACTTGACGTGTTTCCATGTCGAGAGACTGCATAAGTTCTGAAGAAGCAGAAATCTTCCTTTCGACGTTCATTTGGCTCCATTTCGAGACGATCATCAAAGATTCCGACGACTTCAAAATCTTTCCGGCGACCGGTGTCGAATTCTTGATCACCTCCTTGAACGCCCCAATCACCTTATCCATGGTCTGGAACAAAGCAGAAATAATACAATAAAAATAGAAGCAAAAGAGAAAAATACCATTTTCAGTCTTATCTTGACAGCCGTAAATTCAAAGGTTTTAGGACAGGAAAAAAAATCAGCTAAAAAGGTAAATGAGATAAAAGCCTTATCTTCAAGTTTGTAGAGTTGCCGGTTATCAAGGTCATTCGGCCGTTGCTAACAAAATCCGTTGCTAAGTACGCCAACTCGTACGTCACCATACCAACATGGCTACCAACTTGTCCAGAAATCTCCTCTCCTAAAATCTCGATTTATGAACTATTTTAATTGTAATATTGTAATGTGACTATTGTAATATTTATCTATCGTAATTGATTTCCCTATTTGTGACGTCATAGTATTGATTTTTTGGTTTAAAGCGACAGATTAATAACCACAAAAGAAGGTTTCACAGAATTGACAAGTGGCTACTCAAACTTGATTGAAGACGCGTTGGTGTTTTTTACGGTGGCCGAAGGGGCGTTCCCTTGTTTTTACTCACTTTGGCTTTTTTAAAAATTATATTTTAAAGCCGTTTAAATATTCCTAGTAATATTTAAAATAAAATAAAAACATGGTGGACTTGAGCGGCGGAGGCGGACCCGACGGTCTCATCGAGCACGGTTTTAGCAATTCCGTTTTTATCATTCCTGGAGCGATCATTTTCGGCCTTTCAGGTCAGTAAATTAAAGTTTAATTTATTTAATTTACTTCATTATTTAAGTTTTGTATAAATAGTGTGGATGACTGGATTAACCAGCATGTGTTGGGCGCACCCGGCGCCGTGTGACGTAGGAGGCCCGGGAGGAAAATTTTACGGAACGACTAAAAAGACAAGTTGACCGTACCTGCTTATACAATTTTTATTTAAAAAAAAGTTCGGGAAAATTTGGGGGTTTTAAATTTAGAAATGGCAGACACGCCGATCTCCGGTTATTGACCTCGGTAGTCGTTTCTGAATTCTGATAGGTCAATGGGGAAGGAAAAGACGGCTTTCCCGCTTTCCGTTCCTCTCAAGTAGGCTAAAAGTTTTCTCCATGGACACTTCGTGAGTGAGTACAAAGTAAGAAGTTCTTAAGTTTAGTTGGTTAAAATCTTTTTAGTTGGATTTTCGTTTTACGTTTTACTTTTGGAATAATTGGTTATGTTGTCTTTTTGGGGTAGAATACTAGGAATAGGGGAGCCAGGGTTATTCGATTGCCATGATGGCCCGTGCAGCGTGGCGTGGGGTTTTCGGGGTGGTAGTCACAGATTGTGTTTTACTAGTCCCTTTCTCGTAAAGTTAAAGGTGTTTTTTTTAAAGGTAATTTTATTTTTTAACCCCTCACTCTCTCGTCTCTCCCCTCCAACCTCATTCAAATTTTATTTTTCTTTTATATCTAAAAAGAAACCTTCTCACCAAATTTTAGGGTCCTAGGGTCATTTATAACAGAAAACGTGAAAAAGCGAAGTTTTGTCACTATTTATTTTTTCTCGGACGAAGAAATCAAGTAAATTTCTTTTGCGTAGTCGAAAATTACTCAAAAACATGCCAGAAACAACTCAAATTTTTTTGGTCTGGATCAAAAAATTATTGAGACCAGTTTTGAACGTTTTTATGCGAAAAACCTGAGTGCGAATTTCACATTTTCTATTAAAAACAGTAGTTAAAAAAATCGTGACACAGTTATATCAACAGGAAACATGTATTTTTATGTTAGAAACACTCTCAATTTTTTCAGAATTTTAAAATTGGTGGATCGAGTCCGTTTTCAAAGAAAACCACACATGATTTTTGTAACGATTAACTTTTAACGTCCATAACTTCCTTAATTCTTAACCAATTTACTCGTTCAATACACCGTTGGAAAGCTATGTTAAAGGGCTATCAAAGTTGTCTTACTAAAAATAGTTCTCAGATGACTCCTTCACCCTCAAAAATCGACTCAAAGTTGACCAACCAAAAAAAAATTTTTTTTATTTGCCCGAGAATGTAGTTCCCAACGATTTTTGGTGTGAGGAACACGATTCTGAAGTCAATTTCTCGATAAAAAAAATTTTATCACCTCCTTTTCTTACAAAATTGGCTTCATATTGGGCTTCGAAGCATATTCTGGGTGATAAGATTTTTTTTTTTTTTGGCTGGTCAACTTTGAGTCGATTTTTGAGGGTGAAGGAGTCATCTGAGAACTATTTTTAGTAAGACAACTTTGATAGCCCTTTAACATAGCTTTCCAACGGTGTATTGAACGAGTAAATCGGTTAAGAATTAAGGAAGTTATGGACGTTTAAAGTTAATCGTTACAAAAATCATGTGTGGTTTTCTTTGAAAACGGACTCGATCCACCAATTTTAAATTCTGAAAAAATTGAGGGTGTTTCTAACATAAAAATACATGTTTCCTGTTGATATAACTGTCACGATTTTTTTAACTACTGTTTTTAATAGAAAATGTGAAATTCGCACTCTGGTTTTTCGCATAAATACGTTCACAACTGGTCTCAATAATTTTCAATAAATTTTCAATAAAATATTGGTGATTTAGTGAAATCTCTAATTTTGGTGTAGCGGAAAGCTGCAGGAGTCAGGAGATCTTCTTTTATATGATAAGAAAAAGCCCTGAAAATTTCAAGTCAGTCTAAATCTGAAAGCTGGATGTCCTCAGCATTTTTCGAGCTATCAAACTCTTATCTTTTTTTATTTGTAAAATTGATGTGTTGGCTTATTGATAAGGTTTGGTTTTTTCAATAAAACCCCTAATAGGCTGATAAACTTTGCCTTAAATAAAAAAGAATAGAAAATCAGCAAATTTATCGTGTCCACGTATTCAGTTTAAACGATGGAATCCGTTCATGAAAGTCTTCTGACTCCTTCGGCTGAAGAGCTCGTCGAAAATTCTCAAGAGATAAACGTCGATTTTGGTAAAATTGAGGAGGCTAACGAAATACCGACGGATAGAATAAAGAGAATACTCGAAGGGGGCGAAATTAACACTTTTTTGGACCGAGCCGATCTTGAAGAGGTGCTTTTGAGGAGAAGCCACGAGGGCGGCGTTTCTTATTCTTATGTTCTCGCATATATCGCATTCTTGCTTTTGATAGGTAACGAATTTTGATCAAAAAAGAGTTTTTTCAGCTCCCTGTTTACCGATCGACTTGAAATTTGGCCCACTATGGTTCCCAGGGAGCTGAGGAAATGACCTCATGATCATCCCCCAAAAAATTTGTTGAAATCTCCTACCTTGTTTCATCTCAAGCTAAAAATCTGATCAATCCCCTAATCAAACCTTTTTCTTACTGTTCCAGCATTCTTCGGCTACAAACTGTACCAGAGCATCAAAGCCAAGCAGAAGAAGAAAGAAGACAAAAAGAAACTCAAACAGAAAAAGAAAAAATAGACGGAACCCTTTTCAAAGTATAATTTGCTACTTTTCATTTAAAAAATCAAAAACTAAACAAATATATTAATGTTTATTAGATAAATCATTCTTATGGGGTTATATGCTGAAAATTTGCACACATTTAAATTGCCAAAATATTGTACCTAAAATAGTAAATGTTATAATTGTTTTATGTGTGTAATTTTTCAAAAATTTTAAACGTCAATTTGTTGTAATTTTGTTGTCTTGATTAATCAAAATTTTCGGGGGCGACGTTTTATAAGCAAAAAGTTCCAATTTCGGTCATTTTTAGCTCTTAAGCTTTGTCCCACCTTCAGTTTTGATTAATCGAAATTCCAAGTATGAGTAAAGATAATTATTTTTTCAACTAGCCAATTTAAGACCATTCCATGATATTAAATTAATGCATTCCATTTTTTATACAAATTATCGCACTCTTTGGTTTCATTGTTGTACGTTTAAAATTTTTATGTCTAAAATATGGGAGTTTATGCAATATGTAATTTTCTAAGACAACTTATGCTAAATGTGCGATTATTTTTGTAATAAAAACAGTTTTGAGATGCCATTTTGTTTGTTTTATTTATGTTTAACGAATTTCCAAAAGAAATTGAGCTTTTGAGGTCTGTGACGTGTAGCCTTGGAGAGACACCCTGTATACTCCATACCTGGAGCTGCGGGGAACAATGATGAAACACCATCGTTGGCCAGGGTCAGAATATGGATCGCCCTTTAGCTCCCTCTGGGGTCTCCAGGGGAGTGAGGCAAAGCAACTTTAATGGGATAGTAAAATTTAAGTGAAACCTCATTCCTATACATAATATAGGCCCAAAGCATTTATAGCACTGACCTCTACTGCTTTATTCATTTGGAAATTTGCTGAATATTGGTAAAAATTTAAAGTATAGAGTATGCTAACAACTTAGGCTGTGAATTTAAGTACTCTCAAATAATATTTTCTTCAAATTCTTGCTCTTGCAGAACTTGCCGCTGAGTGTGCTCAACGATGTGGATTCTACGTTATGCAAATGGAAGACCAGCCTCACAAAAGTTGAAACTTGAGAATGTATGCGAAACTTCGCTGATTGACTCCGGAGCGGTGAGGATTTTCCTTATTATCTTCAAATGGCTTGACTGTGAGAACTTAGCCTCACAATGAGTAAGTTTCTTCAAATGGTGCCACGAAAACTCTCCAAGTGGCTATTTTCTTGTTTGGATTCTACAGACTTAATGGCTTGACTGGGTGAACTTGGCATCACAAGCCGTGTAGCTATGTACGTGTTTTTATGTACTACCGGAATGAGTATGTTTCTTCAAACGCTGTCATGAAAACTCTCCACTGAATGACTACCTTCTTGTTTGGACTCTACGGACTTTCTAATGGCTTCTCTGGGATAACTTAGCCTCACGAATCGTGCACCTGTGTTAATGGCTGTTATGTATGAACTATCAAAAGTTTGTTTCTTCAACTATTTGGCATGTTAGAACTCGCCGCAGAATGACTCCTGTCCAATGCGGACTCCATTGATCTTATGGCTTTACTGAGTGAACATGGCCTCACAGATCTTGTAGCTTTGATTACGGCTTTTATGTACTCTCGAGAGTTTGTTTGTTCAAATACTTGGCCTGATAGTACTCGCCGCAGAATGACTCCTGTCCGATGTGGACTCTACTGATCTTCTAATGGCTTTACTGAGACAACTTGACCTTGCATAGCTATCTGCATATTCTTCAAATAACGCCCATATAGCCACTGAATGGCTACACTCTTTGGATTCTACAGATCTTCTAATGGCTTTATAGAGTGAACCTGGAATTGAAGATATTGCATATGTTTATAATTATGTTTCTTCAAATACTTGGCTTTAAAGAAATTTCCCCTGGACGACTTCTCTCCGGCGTGGATTCTACATAGCAGTGTAATTGATGACAGGAATAACTTGGCCTTACACACGTTGCTTTTCTCAAGTTGGAACTCTAATTTCATACATCTTTTCTCTTCTCTTTATTTTATCTATTGTAGTCAGATTTCTGAAGTTTCCCCATCCCTTACTGTGCCCCACTAAGACATTTCGATCTCTTCCTCTCTCCTTCTTTTATCAAGACAAACTCCGAGGGGTCTTTTTTCATATTCAGACAGTGGTGTGTCATTAGTGCCTAATCAAGAAGCATTCACTGATGATTTCTCAATCTTCATAGGGGACACGTGATATGCCCATCCTTTCCTGAATTGTTGTTGAAAATGTTGAATTCTGGATCTGCAAGTTCTATGTTCTTTGGTAAATCCCAATTTGCAATGTTTATGTCGTTCACAGGCAATTGTTCCGTTATTTTGGTAGAATTAAAAATTTTGGAGGTCGCAATTTGTAAATACCTTTCAAGTACCTTTTCAGGTACCCCAGGTCATTACCGGTAAGGATCGAGAGAGCCGCTCGATGAGTATTAAACGTGTTATATGTTACATCTGACGAGTCGAGGATTGATTGTAGAAAGGACACAGTGCTTCTGGCATCCGGCAAAAGAGGGTCTTAGTTTGTCTTCTTACAGTAGCTAGACCAAAGGTTGTACGTTGAGGAGTATTGTTTCTGTGTTCCTTTTGATAACGATGCTATCATCGTGGCGATTGCCTCCTCTGGAACGTTTCGCTGCTGCAGAGACTGTGTGTTTCTGCGGCGACTTCCGGTTGCCAGTTTTTAGGGGTTTCCCCTTGTGAGGCCGCACTCCCCCTTTCGAGTGGGCCGGGTATTCCCGGTTTAAAGGGAGCTTCGTAGAACCGCTCTTGGCATAGCTTTTAGGTTTGACTGAAGGTTTTAGTTGTTTCGATAATCCTTCGACCGTTCGAGCTGTTTGAACCATTGCCGCCAGATCCCCGCCGAAGAGGAATTGGCCTGGTTCCGAAGCTAGGAGGGCGTCCTTGAGTTTTCGATCAACCGCCGGGAGAATACAGCCCCACTGTTTTTTTCCGGAATAAACGTATTTCTCCATTCAAGTAGAGCAGCTTGGAAGTCGCTTCCTTCTTTCTCGCATTTTCTAAATAGATTCTTTGCAATCTTTACTGGGATCCTTCTTGGCTTTTGTTTCGTCGGGATCGCTCCTTTCTTGAGACTCAGTCGATATTCTCCTTCTAAACATGCAATGCCCTGAAAAACATCATGATATTTATCTATAAGTTTTGCTTTTCGCTTGAGCTGATCGCATATCAATTCTATCTATCGTTAAATTAACGAGCTCAAGGTCTTCACAGTCCTTGGCTGAGATTAATGGAAGTTCACCACCTGGAGTTCTAATAATTTTGTGGCTCGCTTACTTGAGACGTATATGCTTATCTTCCCAATTGGTGTAATCGACTGACCTCTAAAGCAGTATAACGTCGATTTGCTTCGACTCAGCTTAAGGTTGCTTCCATATATGCGCTTTAGCACACCTTCTTCGATGACGTTTGTCGTTGCTCCGCTGTCCAGTTGACATTCAACGATGGACGATGACGATGTTCGTTTTGCTTCAAATTTCAGCTTGGCTGTCCATATTCTTCTTTTCCCGTCTTTGCATCTCTTCGATCGTGAGCGCTTCTTCTTCGTATGACTCTTCGCTGTCATACGAATCTGTCATTCGCACATTTTTAATGTCATCTCCCTAAAAAGGTAGTTCAGAGTTTTGCTCGACTCCCAGAATGGCTCTACGAGTTGGGAGCGACCAGGAATTGTGGAATCCAGGATACCCTGGTTAATTAGGAAAGCTTAAATGTCTTCCATCTTTTGGTTGCCCTTTAAATAATTTGTATATTTTGGCCCTCTTACTAGAGCCAACATGTAGCAAATAGCCATTTTCTCCATATTATTAGAAAAGATGGCTGTGAACTGAGCTTTCATCTCTTCCAAGTTTATAGCTTGGAAGGCGTAAGTGCTCTTGAGATCTTTGACAAAGACATCTGTTAAGACCCTCTGAAGCTCTGCAAGTGCTCCCTCAGTCACTAGCCAATCTGCCAGTTCTTCTACACTCGTCTTTGTTCTAGGCATTTTATAAGTTGTAGTAAAGTATTAAAAAGTTATCCCAACTTTGTGTCACCGAACATTCATCGGGAGAGTGGGGGCAAGATGGCCGACTCGGACGTAGTTTTGGAAACGTCCATCGGAAACATCCGTAAAGTGATTATTTCTTCAGGTAATCTCAAAACCGAATACAAAAATCACGGCTTAAAATTAGAGCACGAGTTTTATTCATCAATGTACGTCCAAGTCTCATTTCTCCAATCTCATTTCTTTGTGACAGAGTCATGTCTGCAGCAACAGCACATTCTTGAGACGGATGAGATTTATCGCAAAATATACAGTCGGTCTGTTTTTTCAGTTCGCCAGTCGAGATAAGGGTGGCAGCCGTTGGTACATTTGTGTCTTCTTTATTCTTAATAATTCTTAATTCTTCTTAATTCTTAATTAAGATTTATTTTTTATATATATTATTTTTATATTTATATTATTTTAAATTTATTTTTTATATATTATATTTTATTAAGATTTATTATTTCTTAATTCTTAATTAATTAATAATTCTTTATTCTTAATTCTTAATTCTTCTTAATTCTTCTTCCGATATGTCCTTTCCTCCAAGCTGGCGCATCTTGCACAAAAGCTGAGATGGCTTTGTATCACCGAGCCGCAGGCCAGTTAGCAGCCGCTTGAGGCGGACTGCCTCGCTCTCTTTGAAGATGTTCAGGAGTCGCTCTTTTGATGTTGTATACTTCTGACCGTCTTCGCTTTGGACGATGTCCCATATGTATTCAACATATTTAGGCTCAAACTGTGCGACTAGATAATTGAATTTGGTTTCTTCGCTGGTGATCTTGTTAATTTTGAATTGCGCCTCTACTTGATAAAACCAAATTTCTGGTTTTTCTATCCTTAAAGGAGGGATCTTTATGCTAACCTTATCAATGTTTCGAACTGGGTCCTCGGGACGAATCTCCCCGATTTCAGTTTCGTCTGGCATCGTTCGTTCTTTCGCTGGGGTCACCATTTATCGTGATCGGGTGATGAGTCCGATATTTTAGGAAATAAAACTTCTTGAGCTCGAAACTTTATTCCAGAGAAAAAATGAACATTCAACATGTGTAACTAAAAGCATAGACAAAACTCGATATCAAACTTTAAGGTGGAGGTTTCGTCGTGACGTCACGACCCCTACACTTCTCTTATATCTTATGATATCGAAGGCCGTTGTATAATTTCGTTAAGTGGGTCAGATTTACTCACAGCGTTGACAGTCAAGGAAGAAGGTACCGATATTTCGTGTATCTTGGCCATTACCGCCACGGTTTCCAGATTCTCGTTTGATATTGATAGAATGGCTTTGACATTATCTGGAAGTTTTTCTAGCCACAGAGTTTTCAACGCTTTTTCGGAAACGTCTTTTCCCGCGCTAGCCTTCATTCAACGAAGAAGTTGTGACGGTTTCATGTCTCCAAGGTCTAATCCAGTTAATAACTTCTTTATTTTGTGCTCGTCGCTCTCTTTAAAAATTTGAAGGAGCCTCTCTTTAGACAAGAGATATTTCTCGGCGGAATCCGACGATGTGATATCCCATATGTTTTCCATGAACCTTGTCTCAAGCTACGGGACAAGGTAATTGAAGCGAGTACGATCGGACTATTATGTTGTAAAATGTGTGGATTGGCCTCTACGTCCGCATCCTTCGCACACCTTGTTAAAAGCAGGACACTTCTTATACTCATGTGTCCTTCCGCATCTCCGTTGTGGGCCTTGATCCCGGGCCCGACTTCGGCCTCCTTTGTCCTGACGTACGACCTGGGCAACATCGACTTACTTCGCCGCCACTTTGTTGGCTTTGGGCATGCTTCTGCGATAGTTCAAACGTCTTTGCAATCTCAATCGCTTTGTTTTGGGTTAGAGATGCTTCTTGTAGCAGGCGCTGCCACATATCATGACGTCTTTGGTGAGATCCTCTTTCAACTTGTCAAGCTCACAATTTATACTGAGACTCTTTAGGCGAGTTATTAAGTCATCAAGCGATTGGGATTCCTCCTGCACACAAGTCAAAAACCGATGACGTTCTACCGTTAAATTCTTTTGAGGAGTGTAGAACTCTGTGAGAATCTTAATCCCTTCTAACCTACCAGGAGGGGCACCCACGCAGGGGAGCCAACCTCACAACACGGACGTAATTCGATTTAATTAGGCCCGTCAGAGCTTTTATAACCTGACGCGTGACGTAATAGTCACGTGATGATAGCATTGATAAGTTATCAAAACGCTCTAAACAAACCTCGCTCGCGGTAGGTTAGTATGCGTAGTACGTGTTCTGAATTGTCTCTAGTTATTTAAACTGTGAAAATGGGTTGTTGCTTGCTCGGGACTGCAGTCACACACAGTGAGAGGGAAAACTTGTCAATTTACACGTTCCCTAAGATTAAAAAATATTCGAGTTTCCCCTCTGGAAAATAACGTCATTTCGCCTTCAAAAAACACTTCACAATGGAAGACATATGGACAATGGACGGACATTAGTTTTTCAAAAATATTAAATCAAAATCGGAATCGAGCGATCAGTTCGGTTCGGGGCATCCATTACAAGTATTGTTTAGAGCGTCGGGTCCATAAGGATGGGCAGTCGAGGAAGGGGAGGGTAGGTTTCATCGTTATGATAGGTTATAATCAAACAGGGACTGACGGACCTAATTCCAATTGGGCTTCTATTTGAAAAAACCAAATTTTGGGACGTTCGCACCCGAAAGGTGGAATTTTAATGTTTGAGATCGAGCATGCGGACGCCTCACTCACGTTTTTCGAGTTCGACGCGTCGTTCACGTGTTGTTCGGTTTACCGGGGTCACCAGTTTTAGGTCCTTTCGCTCCTTCGTCGTCTGACACTGACATTGTTTGATCGGGGAAAACTAAAAAATAATTCAACTAAAACGCTTTTTATTAGTACGAGGCTAAAGTGAAATCGGGAGAGCGTCGTCTGCTAGAGCGCGCTTGTTCTACCAACTGTTGTGGACCGCCACAAGTACATTAAATCAATTGAACAAATCACCTAATTATGCTGGTGTGTCTACTTTACGGTTAGTGTCCCTCAGCAAGATACTCTGAGCGGCTAGACCTCATAACTAAATGGGAATGATTCATCCAGATAGGAGAGTATCAAGGGGATTGCCTTAGATCCTCTTAGGGAGGAAGTCTATCTAATTCTACATGAATACCAAAGATTAATAATAAAAGATTAATAATAACGTATGTACAATTGTTTTACGTCATCACCGTAAGCGGAACCGAGACAATACTTATCGATATGCGTAAAACCTATATCCGGGTCATATTTACAAGTCACAATCGGGGTTTGGGAAGTAAAGATGGTAGTATATCATTCAGT
The DNA here is from genome assembly GCA_018703685.1 of Orius laevigatus. Lineage (NCBI taxonomy): Eukaryota > Metazoa > Arthropoda > Insecta > Hemiptera > Anthocoridae > Orius > Orius laevigatus. The sequence goes on along the minus strand of JAGWEN010000394.1, from coordinate 71,726 downwards.
TCCCTGCTGGCTGATTACCTTGGTCTTGGGCAACCAGCATTTGCCATCACTCCTTGCAGCAATGTCTTTCTTCACGCAAGGCAAGCTCTGCTCTAATGGCAGCTGCATGGTTATTTCTTGCTGCTGCATCAAGCCCTGCTCCTACTAGGGCTATCAAGCCAGATCGCGTCACGGGGAGGAGATCTCCGACCTCGGGCCTATAGGCGTTAATCAATGCCAGTAGTGCATCCTTGTTATCAGGATTTTGAGTCCCACCCATGAAATTCACGAGTTGTCCGAACTCGGCCGCTTTGAACTTTATCAAGAGCTTTATCGCGACCCATCCTAGGGACTTGAAGTTCGTGGACTTCGCACTTCCGAGGTTTCTCCGGAACCCATAGTACTGGTCATCTCCAACCTCTAGGTATGCAGTGACATAATTGAGTACATCCGAAGTAACATATCTTATGACTTCTCCCCATTTCGATTTATGCCAATTATTGGTACTTTTCCGATCATTATCTATTCCGATCTAGCATTCTTCTATGAATGCTTGCCAAGTCTCCTTTTTCAGGACTGTCTGAAAGGCGCGCTTTGCTTCGTAGTTTACGTCCATTTGGTGATCTCGCGTTTCCGGTTCTCTGCAGCGCTGGAACCTGCGACGTGCTCTGCCTGCGTCGCTCTGCATGGCTTCAAGCGATTTATCCCACCATAGACATACTACCTTCTTCCTTTCGGGGTTATCGAGGGTCCTTACGCGATCGCCGAGTACGCTCGTAAAGACTTCCAACTTTGCGTCGACTTCTTCTGCTGTCTGGGCTGGCCAGAGTAGGAAATTTGCGTAGTGATCAAATTCAGTTTTCACGAAGTCGCTCCAGCGTTGCGCTGGTATCATGTCGGTTCGATACCTCGTCCATGTGCTAGATCGAGAGACGTACGATAGCGACGCTGATTATTAATTTGAGCTAATATTGACGGACTTCGTTATCTGACCAATCAATGCTAAAAAAATCTAAGCATTGTCGAAAAAGTTAGTCCTCGGCTTTATTGTCAAATTCCTTCATCAATATATCCCATAATTCCTTCGCTGAAAGCCGACCCGATATTCGTTCGTGTAGTTCATCGCTAACGCATTGCGATAAAACCATTTTAGCTTGGGCAGCTGCTTTACACCAAGCATCTAGATTTTCTCTTTCCGCTTTTGATGGAGTTTCCGAAAGAATAGGTTTCTTGGTAGATTTACCAAGATGGTAGATGATCTTGAACGAGAGCTTAGCCGTAATCCAGGTGACGATCGGCATTTTCCGCTGACGGGTCGAGGGTCAGCGTCCTGCCACCGGTATCCAGCGTGATGAGGCCTTCCGGCGTGACGCCGGTGACGGTGGCCATATCGCTGGCGCGCACGTTGCGCTCCCTGTCGGTAGCCGTCAGGCGGACTTTTTCCCCGACGCTGAGTTCGACGGACTTCGGCTCAAAAACCGCCACCATTTCCTTGCGCAGTTCTGACGGGCTGAACCAGCGATCGTCCGCGCCGTCCAGCCCCTGCAGGCGGATAACACCACTTTCCGTATCGGTCTTCCCGATCCGGAAATACCGTTCTCCCATCCGCACGGTATTGCCGTCGTTTTTCTCCCAGAAGCTCACCCGCCCCAGATCGGCGTTGCTGTTGCCCACCCTGACCAGGTGCGGCACAGTGACACTGTCACCCAGCGCCCCCTGTGCTTTCAGCCGCTCATGAACCGCTGCGTTAACCGCCATCCGGTCGGCATTCAGCTCTGCCACGATCAGCGTACTGTCGCGTGCCTCTGCCGTTCTGCCGGTAAAATCGGCGGCAATGAGGTCGGTGATTTCTGTCGCAGGAAGGGCAGTCAGCGGCAGCTGACCTGCACCGGCCTCTTTCTTCGCCTCAGCGGTCGCCGCCCGCACGTCCATCGTGCTGCTCTCCGGCACATATGCACCTTCAAGCCTTGGCACCGTCTCTGGGGAGACCTGGCTGGCCACGGAGACCGCCTCACGCACGTTACCGGCGATGATGGCCTCAACGGCCGGCTTCAGCGCCGGGGTCTGGCGGACAATTTCCTTCATGACCGCCACGTCTGCGGCACTTCGTTCCAGCGCCAGTGCAAAGGGCGCCCCGGACTCGAGGGATTTCAGCTGGTCCCGGTCACCGCTCAGTACGGCGCGACCGCCCCCGTCAGATATGGCCGTCAGCAGCGAGGCCAGCTGGGCATTGCCGTTCATTGAAGACTCATCGATGACAAACAGGGTGTTGCTGAAGTCCCGGACCTCTCCGGATGACTGCCACTGGCTGTGTTCGCTGAGAAAGCTGGAGATGGTCTGCGCCGGAATGCCGGCCGCCGTCAGTTCGCTGACCGCGCGGTGGGTGGGCGCCAGCCCGGCTGTCACCGGCGGGTTATCCAGCCCGTTCAGCGCGGTGGACACCGTTCTGAACTGCGTGGTTTTGCCCACCCCGGCGTAGCCCTGTATCGCGGTGATACGGTCCGCCGAGGTCAGGATGAGGTTTGCTGCCTGACGCTGGCCATCCGTCAGCGGCCCGGCCTGTTCAGCCGTAAGACCGGCTGCTGCAAGCGGAGGAACGGCATTCTTTCCTTCCGCCACGTGACGCAGGATGGTCAGTTCATTGCTGAAGTTATCCCGTGAAATAAAGAGGCCGGCCGCGCCCTGCTCCGGGCTGAGCGGAATAATGTCACCTTTATCCTGCAGGCGCTGCAGCTCAAGCCCGACCCGTTCAGGAGAAAGCTGACGGTCAGTTTCCATCACCTCAGCCAGCACCTTCATACTGCTGAAGGTCACGCCGGTACCGGTAGACTTTTCAATGGCAATCCTGACCGACCGCTCCGGGTGCGTCATCTTCCGCGCCTCCAGCGCCCGCAGGGCATCTGCCATATCATCCTCCCCGACAAGCGACTTCACGCCCTGGGTGACGGTGACCGACGGCCTGTTTTCGTCCAGACGCTTCGCGATGGTCTTCTCATCAAGCGGGGTGAAGGCAATGACGCTGTCACCGCTGCGCTTCAGCATGTTCAGGGTGGTGTCGCTGACGTCCTTTCCGGACAGCATCGCAATCACGCTGCCGCTGCTGCTGCGCGTGGCCCCGAAGGCCTCCGTATAGCCATATCCGGCGTACAGCGGCTCACTCATATTCACCTGCAGGCGCTCCCCGTCAGCGTTCTCCATCACCAGCCGGTCCTTAAACAGCCAGCGGCCCGCCTTTATGCCGGTGACCGTCAGGGTTTCTCCGGCGCCGGCTTTTGGGTGAACATCAGCCGTAGTGCGCAGGCGTTCTCCCTCACGCAGCTCCAGCTTCTTCTCACGGTAGAGACGGTAATGGCTGTCGATATCGCTGATTTTCAGGCCCTGCGTGTGGCCTTTTGCGTCGGACAGCGTCAGCAGGTTGTGCTTTTCGCTGACGCCTGTGATGGTGAAATCTTCCATCAGGCCCCGGCCCGTATGATGTTCCAGCACCATCCCTTCACGGTATTTACTGCGATCGTTGCGGGTGGCGGCATCGATCCAGACGGGTTCGCGCACGGTCACCTCGCCCAGCACGCGGCCAAGCTGGCCGTCCTCCGTCATGGCCTCCCGGATGCTACCGGTCAGCTGCGACCGTACCTTTGCATTCCCGGCCTGCACGGTGACCCGTTTGCCCGCCGAGGTTTCCTGAGCGTAATAGCGTGCTGCCACCGTCAGGCGGTCAGCCACCGTGTCCTTCTGCACCAGGGTGACGGACACGGCGTCGCCGGTGGCGGTCGCCGTGAGGCTTTTCACCCCGGCCGCCTTCAGCACCTGGGTGGCAAAACCGGTGGTGCGACGCGCATGCGTGTCGACAACGATTGTGGTCGCCCCCTGCATACCTGCGGCCTTCAGCACGTCATGCATCGCGGTGGTGCTGAAGCGCTCGGCCTCACTCACCATCACCAGCGCGTTTTCCGGCAGCGGGTTATCCGCCAGCTGCCCGGGCGTGGTCAGCATCACCCTGGCGTTATCGCCAGACAGGGCAGACTGTCGTTTCAGGCTGCCGCCGTCTGCAGCCACCACAACCAGCGGCCGATCATTTTTCTCCGCGAGCTGCAGCACTGAGGTACTGAACTGCTGCAGGTACGCCTGGCCGCCACGCACGTCCACCAGGGTAACAGCCCGGTTGGCATCAGCCAGCTGCGCCATCACGCCGCGTTCCCCGGAAGGGGCCTGCAGGGAGCCTTCCCGCCCCGCCAGTCCTGCCGCCACCTGAGCCAGGCGCTGCTCGTCCCGCAGATGTTCAGCGGAAGTGAACAGGGTCTGATGCCTGTCAACGGCCATGATGGCGCCCCGTGAGATGGCATGGTCAATGGCCTCCCGCGCACTGGCATACACGCCCTTCTCCACCGGAATATGCGTCAGTACGCCGGTCAGCACGCTGTCGTAGGTGAAGCGAACGCTTTTCGACGAGAGCCGGTTGATGGCACTGGCCACCGCGGCCTCCAGTTCAGGCCGGGCTGCTGCGCTGACGGCACCGTCCGCGTTTTTTCCGTGCAGACGCGGCTGGCCATATACCTGAGACTGCTGCTCTTTATCTGCCTGCAGGCGGCTGCCATTTCCGTTGACGGTATACCTGAAATCCACGAGTTTAAAGCCAGTATCGTGCAGCTTTTCCTGCCAGTGTTCCCGGACAGACTCCATTTCGCTGAATTCTTTTTTCTTCCGGGAATCAAGCGCCGCCATACTTTTGGCTCTGGCACTGGCGTCCTCGCCGACTGCGTCCAGTATTTCCTGACGGCGGGAGGAAAACTCTTTAACCGGGACACCGGCAATATCCCACTCGCCACGCTCTCCGGTCTCAATTATTGGATAACCGGCCTGTTCAAGATCCTGACGAAGAAACCCCCGGTATAACCCTCCTATGCTGACCTGCTGTGCCCAGACCTGATCCGTAAACCCCTGTTTGTTCATGGTATCCGAAGAAAGCGTTTTCCAGCCTCCCTGTGCGAGCGTCGTATTTACCACCACCGCATGCGTGTGAAGCTGGGGATCGAGATTCCGGCTGGTGTCATGCATAAAACAGGCTATCAGCAGGTTACCCGTGGCCTCCATCGCAGAAACACCGTTCTGCATGGTGCGGGTGGTGGCCAGCTTTTCCACTTCATCCAGCGTTTTCTTCACTGCCCGGTTATGCGCTTCAACAAGAAACTCATCCCCACAAACCAGTGCGAGCACCGACACGCTTTTGGGAGCTGAGAAAGTCAGGTCATAGCCGGGACGATGCTTGTTTACACCGTTTTCCATGCGCGACAGGTCAGTACCATCCGGCAGTTTTCCTTCAAGGACGCTGGTGAACATCGCTTTGTCGACGGGACCCTCCAGCCCCAGCGACTCTGCGCCGGTACCGTACCATTCCGTCGACTGCTCCCCCAGGAAATAGTAGTTATCCTCGGCCGTGTAGTAATTACCCGCGCCGCTGGCACTTTTTACCGTTGAAACTGACAGCATCCATTCCTCCTTAAAGCTTCACGCCAAAGTCTTCATCGCTGCTCCGGTGCCGGACATCCTGCACGCTCTCCATCTGCCCCACCGGCACGGCCTGCGCGACGGGTGACGGGCCATCCTGTCGGCATTCGCCGTTCTCCGGCCCGCTGACCGGCGGCGGGCTGGTTTCCCTGCCCTCCGGCTCGTGGTTACCGGCCGGAGGCTCTCCGTTTGCGCTGTCCTTATCACCGGACGTAGCTGCAGGAATAACGGGCACAGTACTGCCCTCAGCTGCAGCATCAGCAAAAAGCCGCTCAACGATTTGTCCGGTCATTCCGGCCGCATCTCCTTCAGCCATCTGCTCTTCCAGCTCGGGGTCAAATAAATCCTCCACGTTGCGATCAATTCGGCCCTCCGCAATCTGCCGGAACGGCTCACGCTTCAGCTTCATGCGAACCACGGGCCATTCACCCGGCAGGGTGATGTAGCACTCCAGATCATTAAGGGACTGGATATCGGAATAGCTGACGAGGTACTCATTCACCTCGTCTTTGGAGAACTGGACGCCGTCGCGAATGATGTCGACGCCGTAGCTGTACTGATCGCGGAACTTTTTATGGCGGCGCTCACCAATTTCCCGCTGCACCCACTCCGCCACAGGACCGCTCGGGGCACGGTAGAAGATGCGGGTATTGAGCAGGTCCCAGATGGCCTCGGCGAAGTTGGGGCCAAACTGTTCTTTAAGCTGCGGAAAGTTCTGCAGCCCCAGCAGGGCACATCCACCAAACTTGCGCCCTTCGGCGCAGTATTCGGGCAGAATGGGCAACTTGTGCAGTGACGGGACTTCGTCAAGAAACAGCCAGATACGCCGTTCACGGCTGGCCGTCAGGCCAAGAATTCCGGTCATGGTCATATAGAGCCATGCGGAGAGTAACGGCTTGATGGCGTTGTGGCTGCGACCGTCACTGGCCACAAAGATCCACGGGTTATCACCGTCCGCATCTTCCGTTGCCAGCCAGTCACGAATGTTGAAAGGCTGACGTCCCTGCTGATCCAGCCCCTGCAGATAGCGCAGTGAACGTGCGTAGGTGGTGAGGATGGTCCGGATGGTCATCGCCGTTTTCTCAATGCTGCCATCCACCAGGTTGGCCGCATCAGTCCCCTGCAGATAGTCGCGCAGGTCTGCCAGGCTGATGGACATCAGTTTTTTCAGCAGGCCGGCGATGTTACGGTCCTTTTCTTTCGCCATACGCCTGGCGGTGGCGACAAACAGTGCTCTGGCTGACAACACCCAGAACGGGTCACCGCCGCCGTTGCTGTCAGGCAGCAGGGTGGTGGCAAAGTTTTCGAAGTCGGTAACGGTCTGGCACTCGGCCCACAGATCCCAGGGGGCACAGCGGGCATCGAAAGGGTTGAGGATTTTGTCTTTGTCCTGCCTGAAAAACAGCGGGATGAAGTTGTTGCCCTTGTCGTAGATGATGACGCGATCGCCTCTGGCGCGGAGCTGCCTGAGCAGGTTATTCAGGGCGGTGCTTTTGCCGCTTCCGACCGTACCGTGAAGGCCAAAATTTTGCGGTTCAGAATCTTTCACGATATGCAGACCGCAGATATTCAGGGGCGACTGCATGCCGGCCTTTTTCAGCAGCCGGTTTAATTCTTCCGGCCCTTCGACCAGATCGCGTCCACCGACCTGCTCATTGTCACGCTGCTTTTTACCCTTACTGCCCAGATACCAGGTAATGGCAAAAATGGAACCAACAAAGGTGAACGCAGCAAGGCCCCAGCCGTAAAAAGCCGCGTTTTTAACGGCCTGTCCCATCTGAATAAAATAAGGATCGGTCATCACCTGCTGGGCGGTGTGTTTGAAAGTCACCACGTCGCCATCGGGGCGCTCAAAATGGAATGTCCAGCTGCCACCGGAATCCTTACCGCTGATATTTTTAAACGGCATGATGAGCCACTTAATCAGCCAGTAAGCCCCCCCGTGACAGAAGGTCTGCAGCGAAAGGGTCAGAAACATCCAGAGAAAAAAGACGGCAACGGAAAACATCAGCATCCAGTACGAAGCGATATTCATGATTTGCATGAACATGCCAATCATGTACTTCATCACCTGGCCGCCCTGGGTGAAGTCGCGGGCATTGAGGCTCATCAGAATGCCTCCGCGAGACGAAAGTAAACTCCACGGGAAACGTTGACGTATTGCAAAAGAAATAACGGGATCAGATGAAGTTGCATGTTCACCTCGGTTGTTGAATTGTGGAAAAGGTTTTTCCGGCCAGAGACCTTTGGGCAAAGGGCAACCGGACACACTTCAAAGTGCTTTTAAAAGCCTTTTAATGGTGCTTATGTATGTTAGAATTCACAGGAATGCTTAACTAAGGGGTAAACAAAATGGCTTATCAGATACTCACGACAACTGCTGCAAGCATTACCGACCTCAAACGTAACCCTATGGGTACGGTGGCTGAAGGGGATGGCCATGCTGTGGCTATTCTTAATCGCAACGAACCGGCGTTTTACTGCGTTCCTCCTGACCTCTATGCCCGGTATCTTGAACTGGCAGAAGATGCTCAGCTGAACCGTATTGCCGATGAGCGTCTTAAAGACGCAGAATTTGTGAGCGTCTCGCTCAATGACCTTTAAACTCGAATTCGAAAAACGGGCGCTCAGGGAATGGCGTAAGCTGGGGCATTCTGTTCGCGAGCAATTTAAAAAGAAGCTGGCTGAGCGTCTGAAAAACCCTCATGTTCCGGCTTCAGCATTGAGCGGCAGACGTAACCGTTACAAAATTAAGCTGAGATCGTCAGGCTACCGGCTGGTATACGAGGTTTGCGACAACAGGATTGTTCTGCTGGTAATTGCTGTCGGTAAACGGGAAGGTGACGACGTTTATAATCTTGCAGATCAGCGCTAATCAGATGCTTTGATGTTTCAGGTATATTATCCTTATGTTGACATTAATTAGTCGTTTGTCTGGGTTGCAAATATCGTTCTCACAGGCTTTATTAAAGGCTGGGGGTGGTAACCCCCAACCTTAATTACGTTTCCACCACTATCAGTCGATAAACTGGCGGATCAACTCCAGGACAGCAATCAGCGCGTTTACCAGCGCGACCATAGCCCGCAGAGCGATGATTATCAGATTAATCATCCGTTTACTCCGGTTAAGGAGTGGGAAAACCGCTGATTGCCCTTACATTGCCTGTCACAGCGGATATCCTCCAATGTCAACTGAATGATCATCCCCTCTCCGGCCTGAGCACCGGATCAGCACCATCTGTTACCCGGCCAGGACTTTAATCCGTCAAGCCGCCTGGGAGGCAAGCCTGAGAGGTGATAACCCACAAAATTGACCGACGCAGTATACAATGCCCCACTGAAATTTGCATTTATGGCTCACTGGACGTATGATTTTCACGTCAACTGAATGATTGTTCCCTGGCCTGAGTGCCGGAAAACGAAGAAGCCCGATCTCACCAGTCGGGCTTTTTTTCCCCTACCTTTTTACTTCAGCTACCGTTTTCATAGCTTCATTAGCATCAATATCTTGATTTAAAATAATTTCAATTAGCCATCTTTTCTTTCGCGGCAGACACTGCGCCAAACAAACCTGCGATCTGATAGCGGGAAATATCCACATTAAATACGAATAAGGAAATTAAAGTCGTTATAAAATTACCAATCACCAATGGTATCAGACTCCACTCACTCACCAAACTAACAACACCTGATACCAAAATCAGAAAAAACCATACCATACCATACACTTTCACTTTCTTACCTATAACTCGGCTTAACTCAAAACGGCTAAGTATATCCTTATCAAGCATGGCAAAAATTCCCGCATATGATGCTACGAACGCAAAAATTACAAGCCAATGAAACAGTCCAAAAAACAAAAAAAACAACCAAAGTAAGAAGCCATCTTGAGTCGGAAGTGAAAAATAGCTGAGCAACGCAAAAGTACAGTAAGCAATAAAATGTATTTTTACTTTGCCAAACATTGAAAAAAAACCAGGAACTTCCCTTTTAGACTCAGACATTAAGGAAGCAATCGCTTTTGAATCTTTTTCAATCTGTTCATATGTCATCATTTTTATCACCTGTCACTCAATCATTCCTTTCCTTTCGTATAATCCTTATAGGAATGATTTACTAAAGGATTAACAATTGTTTTTTCTTGTTGTTTATCAGCTGCATTTTTATTTATGGAGTACTCCCTATCTATGTTTTCCATATCCTGCCTACGATTGGCCCTCCCCTGCTCTGTGACGGAACGGCCCTCTTCCAGTTTATGTTGAGCAACAGCTGATTTATTTTTAATCACACGCTGCACATCATCAACATCTTTTTTCACATCAGTGCGGATATTATTATCAGCCACATGGCCATCAATCTGGTTATTGGCGCTGTTGTATGCTCCACCGAACTGCGCACCAGCAGTGTTGGCCGGAGACGTCATGCCCTGCCCCGTCTGACCGGCATTACTTTCATAATTGCCATCTATGCGACCGCGCAGCTTCTCATCCACAAATTGCTGCACCAGCCCTTCGCGACGCTGTGAAACATCCGTATCGGATGCATTGGTGAGGATTTCCTGAGCCTGCTCCGGCGTCCGCTCTTTAACCCATTTCGCAAACTGCTGGTTGTAGTTCTCCTTCGCGCCGGCGCTGAGCGTTTCCGTTTCGGAAGCCATCCGCTGCAGTTCGTGGGTATGCGACTGACTGGTGGTGTACTGCTGATACGCGCTGTCAGAGGTGGTGATACCGGCAGATATCTGGTTCATCAGACCGGAAGCATTCGTATCCACATGCTGACCATTGTGGGTCATATTGTAATTACGCAATACGTCCAGCCCTTCACTGAAGTCCTTCGCCTCACGCGCCGACAGCGTGTGGCCATAATCCTGTCCTTTCCGGCCATCTTCCGTTGTCTGAGAGGTGGAACCCGTACGGGCAGTCCCTTCCAGTCCCGCATGGATATCACCTTTGGCAGAAGCGCCAGTCACCCACTGCCCGGCTTTACCCCACAGGGATTTACTGGAGTCAAATCCTGCCTGCCCCCTCATACCCGCATTCACCGCCAGATCACGTGATTTATTCTGCAGTTCTGAGTACCCCTCATTTGTGCCCAAATGATTACGGTTATTGTAATCACTGGCCACGTTCATCATTTTGTGCACTTTTTCCGCTTCATTGACACTCATGCCGGTCTGCGCAGACAGTGAGGATGAATCGCTGTTACCAAACTGATCATGAAACTGCTTAAGCTGCGAGGCCGTTTGCTGAACAGAGTGGTTGTAACCACTGAGCGCCGTTTCGGTCTGGCTCATGCTGTCGCGGGTCATCTTCTGCGCCGCACTGGACAGGTGACGGTCCCAGTTCAGGTCAACCGGTAGCCGGCTGATGCCCGGCGAGGCATCCCAGACGGTCTGGCCCGCTGCAGTATGGGTCTCCATTGCCCCGTTCCCCAGCTGCATCGACGTGTTTCCTTCACGATACTCCCGGTTCAGGTTGGTCTTGAAGCCGTTGATGTTCTCCATCTGCATGTTGGCCATGCTGTAGTTGCCGGAGGCCACCGCAGAGGCGTCTGCCGTGGATGCCCCACCGAGGGCACTGCCGAGGCTGGAGCTGAGGCTCGCAAAGTTCTGTCCGAGCTGGGTGAACAATTTGAACGCAAGGAACGGTATCGACAGCATCAGCCACCCGGCTATTCCCGCCGTGGTGCTGCTGGTTTCCATCAGGCGGTTCATGTTGGAGAGCGTCGGCCCGCTGGCGTTAAAGCTGCCCTGCGTGCCAAAGTTAACCGCAAAGTTGAAGATGGCAAACATCACCGGCCAGAGCATCAGGCTGCCCATGAAGTTCAGGTAGTTTTTACATACGGTCATTGATATCTCCCGCACGAACAGCGCCAGCACCATCACCGGGAAGATACACACGCAGAACAGCAGCAATACCGTGTGCAGCTGCGGCAGCACCTCGGTGGCGATGGCATAGCTGACCGCATGGGACAGTCGCAGCTTCATCAGCGACTGCTCTGAGGCAATATCCACCATTGAGGCGGTGTCGTTCATGCCCTTCACGTAGCTGTTCAGGCCCCGGCGAAGACCGGCGACCGCCACGTTCTGCAGTATGATGTTTTTGGCTGACTGGCTGCTGCTGAAGAAGTAGTTATAGCTTCCCTCCAGCTGGCTGGCATAAGCCGTTGCCGGCGAGGTCGTCCCCGGCAGCATGCGCGCCGCATGGTACATAAAGGTGCTGCTCTCCGGCGTGCCCTGAATGGCCAGCAGGTTCTTCAGGCGTGGAGCAGCATCGCGGCAGTACATAAAGGCGCTGCCGGCGGCGTCCCGCCAGTAGATGCCGCGCAGCGGACTGGGCTTGCTGAAAATAACCGACTGCACCTCTGCCGACGCCATCACGTCCTGCATGCTGTACTTATGGTTGAGCATGATATCCGGCACCACGCAGTTTTTGGTGAACGATACCATGTTGATGGCCAGCACCGGATCCCGTCCGGCAATGGTGAACGAGTCCTGCATCAGCTTTGAGGCAAACATCATCCCGGTTTTGGTGTATGTCCGTTCATCCGGAAAGTGAAAGAAGTTTTCATAGGTGGTGGCGATGGTATACCCCGTGCCGGTAACGATCCACAACGGGGCGGCAAGCCCCAGAGGAACGTTATCCACGCGCCCGACAGTATCCGGGGCGGTCAGGTCGTTAACCACCACCGTCACCTTTGGCGTCAGCAGCAGCGCGGTGACGATGACGAAGGTGAACGCCCAGTAGAACATCACGCGCAGATCGTGACTTTTTAAGTAGGTATAAATACACGTCAGAATGCCCAGCACCTCGGCAATCCACATCACGCTCTTCCAGCCGGTATCCCTCATCATCGCGGCTACGGCGTTCAGCCCCATCGTGATCATGCCGCCGCTGCTGGTTACCCAGATATCAATGGCCATCCTCAGCCTCCGAAGTCATAGTTAGACATCATGGTGTCAGACACGTCCGTGGACAGCTGCTGGCGCAGCTGAGACAGGTTACGCTCAAACTCACCCAGCCCGTTCTGCTGCACCTGAATACGCCCCACGCGCTGGCTCAGTTCGTTACGTACCTGACGCAGGTTTTCGCGAAAGTGTTTATTCTCTTCTTCCGTATCGAGCGCCCCGGCCGCGCCGCTCTGCGCCACGTCAATCAGGCCGTTGATGTAGGACATGACCATGTCGGCCGCGATGTATTCCGCCAGGCTGCTGACCACGGACTGGTCCAGCCCGACCGATGCGGAATCGATGGTGTAGCGCAGCAGCTGCACGCGGGTACTGGATATCAGCGCTTTTTCATCGCCGGTCAGTGCCGCATCGGTGGTGCTTTTCTGGAAGATATCGTTCAGCATGTCGCGCACTTTCGCCGTCATGCCCTCATTTTCAGTGAGCGTCAGCTCAGCAACGACCGGCTGCAGGCAGGTATTATTATCATTACAGCGGTAAATTTTCTCGGTACCGCCGTTCAGCAGCGTGTTGAACATCGCTTCGCTGCCCCCGCGCGGCGCCAGGAATGACGGGTTGCCCTGCGCGTCGTAAATGACGGTGCCGACCATCGACATGATGAACTCCTTCAGTTCACGATCGTTACTAAAAAACTGGTTCAGCTTGCTGAACGTGTCCCATGTCAGGTTGCGGTTACGCGGAATACGCTTTTTCTCCTCGTCAGACGCCTTGCTGTAGACGCTGTCGGTCTCACCGCCCACGCCGCAGCCCTGCCGGGAAGCGGCCCAGTCTGAGAACACGTTATGCGATGTGCCCAGGTCCTGACATATCTGGGCGCTGGCCGCCTGAGTTTTCGGCCACAGGCCCCCCACAATCGACTGGGCCGCCTGGCAGGTGGAGATATTCATGTTGTTGGTGTCACTGGCCAGCTTCTGCAGATAGTCCTTCACCGCCTTGCACTGCGGACAGATGGTCTCCAGCCCGAGGTCAAAGGCGTAGCCGGCCGCGTTGCTCAGGATCTGCTTGCCCATGATTTTAATCTGGTCACTGTTGATGAAGCTGAACGACCCCAGATACGCGTCGATGCCGCCGCAGCCGGACTTGATGTCGGGCAGGGTGACGGAAATCAGCTGTATGTTGCGCACCGGCATGCGGACAAAGAGATTACCGCCGGTCAGATAGCCGGCTGACTGGCCCTGCCAGGCGGCAGCGCTGGTGTAGTTGCCTCCGCCGCCCATCTCATCGAAAAATTTGTTGATATCAGACTGCACGCCCGCAACCGAGACGGCAGAAACCAGCAGCAGGCTGACGCCTGCCGTGGCGTTCAGAACGGTGTTATTCATCAGAGCACTCCCAGACGGTCAGCCAGCAAAAACGATTCTTCCAGCCGCTGCTTCAGCGCATCCCCGCTCATCTCTCCCTGTGACAGCGGGATGGTGACCAGCGTCTGCGTGTTCACAATAAAATCGGTTGGCGTGGCCCGGGGCAGCTCGGCGAAAAAGTCTTTCAGCACGCGGTCATTTACCGGCGCCACTTTCGGGAACGCCGCATCGCCCGCACCGTCGAAGCTGTAAACAAAGATATTCAGCCCGATCTCTGCGGCCACCGCCTTGAGTACCGGATTAAAGCGGTGACAGTAAGGACAGTCTGAACGCACGAAGTGAACTATCTGCCAGTGGCGGATATCGAGGCGGCGTCCGTCCGGCAGGTGAAGCCATACCGGCCCGCCGGCAGGCTCTGACCGTACAGAAGTCGCCGAAGGCGTGCTGACCTGAGTGGGTTCCGTACCCTTGCCCTGCTCCAGCCGGGCGATTTCATCAATCGTACCGGCGGTCGCAAGCGCCGGAACCAGTAACAGCAGTATGGCGAGTATTTTCCTTAACATGATTCAGTCCCCCGGTTTGAAATCGGTCACAACGTTGAGCATTCTGCGGGCCAGGTCGTCCTGGGAGATAAAGCCGTAGGCCAGCGGCTTGTATTTTTTCTTCAGCGGCTCGACGAGGAAAATGGCCGGGAAGTGGTCAACCTTCATTCTGGCGGCCTGCCCGGCGTCCCGGCGGCTGTCGGGCAGGTCCGGGTTGAGGCGGCCATCAACCGCGATAGCCACTACCGGCAGGTCATACTGCTGGCTGAACTCCTTCACGATACTACCGAGGCGATTATCCAGTGGCTCATTACCCCGGTAGAAAAAGAACACGCCGTAGTGCTGATTGACGTAGCGGATGGCCGCCTGCTGTTTCTGCCGCTGCTGCGCATACTGAATGTTGGCGGTGCCGTTGTAGAAAGAGTGCTGCAGGTTGTAGTCCAGTTCGGGATTCTCCAGCAGCACCCGCTCCCAGTTTGCGGCGAACCGGCTGGCCTGATTCACCATCCAGTCCTGAACAATTTTGTAGCGCCGGATGTTGTCAGGCGTCGGGCTGAGCATCGCCTCATTCATCACGTTGTCGCGAAACGCCTGCAGGCGCTTCATTCGCGAGGTCGGGCTTTCCGGCTCCGCTGACACGTAAGGCATCGCTGCCGGGTCCTCTTTTGTTACCGGCTGGTTATACCAGTACCAGCCCACCGCCGGATCGTAATGGTAGCCATCCGGATTTTTCTCCTCTGCATGGAGGGGAAGTACTGACAGCACCAGCACCAGATACAAAGACTTATTCATCACCGTCAGCCTCCTCCGTTCGACTTCAGATTACTGTTAATGCTCTCTTTAATGCGTTTTGTCAGCGCATCCTGGTCCGGCAGCGCCACCTGGCTGTTCAGGTCGTCAAAAAAATCGGCAAAATCGATAGCATCGAACTTAATGCCCTGCAGCTCTGCGATTTTTATCCCCCGGCAGTCCGGATTTTTACCCGATCCAAAACTGACCCCCAGCTGGTCATGCCGGCCCTGCTCCTGAACAATACGGGCCAGCTTACTGTTAAACACGCAGTAGCTTTCTTTCTTCTGCAGGCAGACGCTCAGCACCTTCTTCGAACAGTACGATCCGACCTTGACGACCAGCTTTTTCTCCTTCGCGGTGCCTATTTCCTTTTCCTCCGTGTTGCACTTTGCAAGCCCGATATCCTGCCCCCAGCCGCTGCTTTTGCAGCAGTTGCTGAATCCGGCAGCACTCTGACGACAGGACATTGCTTTTCCGGTAAACGCGGTGACGTTGTCCGGATCCATGCCGGCAAACTCTTTTCCGGCAGCGGCCAGCGCCGCCAGCTGAGATACCACTTCCCCAAAGTTCTGATTCTTTCCCGCCTTCATCGACGCGCAGCTGCCATCTGAACAGTAAAACTCTGAGCCACACAGCCAGCCGGTGCTGCTTACGGTATGCGCACACTGATACGTCAGCTTCTGAAAAACGCAGTACTCGCCGATTTTTTGCGTGCAGCTGCGGGTACCTTCGCTGCAGTTCGGATCGTCGATATACGCCTGACAGGTATTGGTGTCATCTTCATTGACTATCCAGTTCTGCGTGTATTCCCAGCAATCGCTGTATAACGTGAAGTCTTTTCCGTTGACTGTTACCGTACGGTTGCCCCCGGGATCGGTACAGGAATCGCTTACCTTCACCGCATCGCCCATGTCAGCCGGGCAGCTGTCTGTCCAGACAATCTGCGCTTTCAGGGTATCCCGTTCAGCTTCCATCGGAAGGGTAATCCGAACAATATCCACACCGGACGCAATCTGTTTCATCAGACCGTCAGCGCCTTCATTTTCATGACCGTCGGTGTTGTAACGAATAAGCAGACTGATAACCTGGCCCCGGTTCACGCGTTGTGAGGCAATACTCAGGGTGCCGGAATTATTGATTTTCGTTCGGATGGACTGACCCAGCACGCTTATCGAGTAGTCCAGCCGGTCGCCGTGATAATCAGGAGATTTAGGATAAAGAAATTCCCAGGAGCCGCTGCTGATGGTGCCATCTTCAGGAACAGTGAAATCATACTGTATCCAGTAGCCGGCAATGCGTTTGCCCGTGACGCTTCCTGCATTCAGCACCAGCTGTGTGCTGTACGTTTCACGCGAACCGGTAGTCTCAATGGTTGCCTTGCGTGAACAGGTCTGCGTCAGGTTACTGGCCATTTCGCAGTTATGGGCGGTGTAGGTTGTTTTATTCACCTTCTGCTCCACGCACTGCCCGTGAGTGCCGCCCGCGATGGCCTCCGCGTTAACACGTACGTCATCACTGTGCTTCATCATGTCGGAGTCATAGCTGATGCTGTCGGCAGGGTTATTGACATATGACTGATGCACGGTCTGGCCAAGATCGGAGGTACTGAGTTCCTTCTGCCCGGCCACGCCGATGGACGTGTCTGTCTGGGTGCCGCCCTTGTAATACTCCGTCTGCGGCGCATCTGCGCTGTAGTTGTCAAAATAGCCATTGGGATCGGCACTGGTTGTACCGGACGCCGCCTTGCCGGCATCAATGCCTTCTTTATTGGTATCATCCAGTGATCCGGCCTGCGCCGGAATAACGGCACAGGCAAACAGGGCCGTCAGCAGGACGGCACAGGGGGAAACTTTCATCGGTGGTGCTCCGGTCAGGAAAAATGGCTATTCAGCGCAGTCGCCCTGCGTATCCATCAGTTTCATGGCGTCATTAAAGGAAAGGTTGCCGTAAAGAATGTCGAACTTATCTCCGCACTTTTTCACCAGCGCCGGAACCTGCTTCACGCCGTATTTTTCAAAGCGCACCGGGTCAATCGCGATGCCCTGAATGTGATACGTGGTGACCATATGCATGATGTACTGCGCTGTCTGCTCCATGCTGTCGTTCACCAGCCCCCGGAAGTACACCGGGATATGGCGGCTTTCGGCAGCGCTGATCATAGTGGCCAGCTCTTTTTCAGGAAGGGAGGAAGACAGGAAGTACGCCCACTCGTTTTGCGTACTGTTTATCTGCCCGGGGCCGGGGGCCTCTTCTGCCTTAGCCGGGGGTAAAGCGGTCAGAGCCGCCAGGATCACAGCACCACACAGTTTCGTTTTTTCCATATCAGGTACCCGTAGTTTTTTCTGGAAACCGGCATCTCCTTACCGGTCTGCCACAGCATGACGTTACGACCAAAGGGATGGCAGGACGCCACATCCGGAATGGGGTTCACCAGCTGATAGCGGTAGCGGCTTTTCGGCATGATGGCGGTCGGATATTCGTAGCAGACGGCGGTATTGACGCCGACCGAGTCCAGAATGAGTCCCTCCCGGTGCAGCTTGAAGTCCATTCGCTCGGAAAGCAGCGCCGCGCTGTTCAGCCCGCTTGACTCATTGACGATGTTGCCCGTAAAGGGATACATCGAACCGTGCGACCCGGCACACCAGAACAGCGCATCAAGGGGCTTACCGGCCGCTGACGCCACCGCATCCGCCGCACAGGCCATCTGGGCGACGGGGTTGGCAAACAGCATCACCTCCGGGTTAATGAACAGCGACAGGTTGTCATCCTTCCACATCGGGTCCAGCTCGGAGAGATAGCCGATGTCGTACTCCCCGCCCTGCATGCACATCGTCGAGCTGATAATGTTCAGCCAGCTAATCAACGGATATTTGTACCAGTGCACGTGATAGAACGTCCCGGGGTGCTCGTTGGCTGTTTTGGTCCCCGTACCGGTCCCCGTGTGCGGGATACTGATGGAAAAGCCCCCCATGTTCACCATGCAGCCCGGCGCGCGGGTGACATCAGTCATCGCAAACGGCTCCCAGAAGCCGATGGCAATGCCCGTCCGTTCAAATATTGGCGGCGGCACGGGACAGAACTGGATGGGTGATGACGGGTTTTCGGTGTCCGGCAGACTGCTCTGAGACACTTTGACGCTGCCGATGCTCATCGGAAAAAGGCAGTCCCAGCACACATCGGTGATGGGATTTACCCAGCGCCCGTCACAGGTCGGATCGGCAGCATGAGCGGGCAGGCTCAGACAGCACGCCGCCAGTAAAATGATAAGCGGCTTCATGTCAGCCGCCTTTTTTTACGGCTGCCCGGACTTTATTCACAGCCGCCTGCAGGGCTGCCTGACTGACCGCGCCGGGAATAACCGATACATTCCCCGCATTCGCCCCCTTCACCGGCATCACCACAAACGCCGGCGTACCCTGAATGCCCAGCGATTTCGCCAGTGCGTTGGTGCGATCGAGCACCGGCATAACAGTAGCGGGATCCGGCAGGGCCGTGGTGCCGGATTGCTTTACGGCGGCGTCAATATCGGCTGCCGTCAGGTCACCCTCAATATGCCCGGAAGCGAATAACGCGGCATGATAGCGCTGATACGCCTCTGCCCCGCCCTGCTTCCATACTGCCAGTCCGGTCTGCGCCGCCGTCGCGGACAGCGGCCATTTGCCCCCAAAGATGGGCCACTCTTTCCAGATAAAGCGGACATCGGGGTTATCCCGTATCACCGCCTCAACGGCGGGTGCGGTACGCGAGCAGTAAACGCACTGGTAATCAAAGAACTGCACCACCGCCACGTCTCCGGCCGGATGCAGCACCGGCGTGTCCGGATCGTTCAGCAGGTCATCCTGCCGTATCAGCGCCGCCTGCACGGCCTGTGTTGCCTGTTTTTCCTGTGCCTGCTGCCGCAGCTTCTGGCTCATTTCGACCAGCAGCTCCGGATGCGCCCTGAGGTAATCTGCCGCGATGCTGCCGATGGCATCCTGCTGGGCCGGGGTGAAACTGCCTTCAGCGGCACAGGACTGTCCGGTGACAAAGACGCTGACAGACAGGGCCAGCAGGGTGGTAAATAACATTTTTTGCATGGTGTCTCCGCTTAACGGTCTGGCAGACCGTATTCAGTGATGCTGAAAAGTTTCTTCCCGGGTGCCTGGGTTACCCGCGCCGGGACCTGTTTAATGCCGAACTTGCGGACCAGTGTGCCGGTCTGGTCAAAGAACATCTGCTCACCCAGTGCAACGGCGCTGTCACGCACGTTGCCGTTAAACAGGATGATTTTGTGCATCGCTGTGGTGGTCTGCTGCGCCTTCATCCAGGTAATCTGCCGCTCATCGTCACCATCAATGAAATACAGCGTTTCGTTAAACACCGGGATGATGTCGAACGGGTTCACCTGCTGGCCCTTACGGGCAAACACCGTGCCGTTCTGATCGGCCAGGTCTTTTGTCACCGTAAAGGTCGGGTCGAACAGCCGGGTGTGCGTCTCTTTACTGGTCACCAGCCCTTCCACCGGCGGTGGCCGCAGCGCCGCCTCCTCTGCCTTCTTCTGCATCTCCTGCTGCACCGCTTCGGGGGACTGCCCGGTAAAGTGCTGCTGCAGGTTGTTTTTCATCACGCCAATCAGGTCGTGCTCGGCAATTCCCCAGGTGTCACCGTATGTCCCGAGGTTCGCGGCCGTCGCCGGTAACGTGGCGGCAAACAGCAGCGCGGTGAGCATCTTCTTCATGCTGTATCCTTATTTACCGCCGGGCACTTCAGCCGCTGACACGCTGATTTCGCCTGCTCAGTGGCGGTCATGCAGGCAACGATGGTGGTTACCGGCACATCCGGGCGGCGACACAGACGACGGTATTTCACCATCAGCGCCCGCCAGCGGATGTGGGCTTCCCGCCACGCCAGAAATTCCGGATTAAGTGAATTATTCATACCGGTTCCTCCTGTTGATTCCGGTGATCGGACAGATTTACTGTGCGTCCGCTGCAGGTAAGTCCTGCCCCTGCATGGCTGTGGCCAGACGCGCCCGGATATCCGGCGTCACGTCCGGTACGCCGCTGACGGCGGCCGCGCTGACCAGGATACTGACGTGATGCTGTTGCGCGTACTCGCGGGTGACTGCCGTCATGTTGTGGTCAAAACGCCGGAGCAGCTGGCGCCGCCGCGTATCGTTCAGCTCCAGTTTTGCACTCTGGCGGATAAAGGCGTTCACCGTTCCCTTCATGTCGAAGGTCACCAGTACCGGCGGGCGCAGCAGCCAGAACCATGCGGTCCAGGCGCAGGCCAGAGACAGGAGAACGGAGATAAGCACAATGACTATCGGGTTTGACGTTTTCACAGAGGCATTCTCCGCAGCGTGTTGAGGATCTCCCGCTTGTGCGGATCGTGTTCAGCCATTTCGAAGATGATATCTTTGATATCGGCTCCCTCCTTCAGACGGCGCTCGCGGTAGGTAAAGTCTTCGCCTTTGGAGGAAAAAAGTCCGTCACTGAGCGGGTCAAGCAGCAGTCGGTGGAAGCTGGAGTATTGCCCCACGCTGACCAGAAAAGCGCTGTAGAGCGCTTTCTTCGCCTCCGGAAACTTACGGATCATGGCCCACTCCAGCTCGCTGAATGCCTGGGGTTCTTCCCTCTCGAAGTCGTTAAAACTCTTCGCATCCTGCATACAGGTAAACTTGAAGGAGGAGTTGGAATAGGCGGCCAGAGACGCAGTGGAGAGACGTTTGTCGTAGATCCCCTGCGTCACCGTGCCATATGAGCCGTTGTGGCGGCGGACAGTACGGTAGCCCTCCTCAATAAAGTCCTTTATTTTTTCGCTTGAACCACCGAGCAGCTTCCAGCCCTCATCAATGATGTTCAGCTTCTGCTGGTCACGGGAGGTGCCGTACATCATGTTCTCGTTCCAGATCATGATGGTGAACAGGATGGCGGCCAGCAGGTCACGCTGTTTACGCATCGCGCCAAGTTCAGTCACCACAAACTGCAGGTCTGACCGTAACGTGGGTTCTGATGAGTTGAAAAACTCACCGTAGATCCCTTTCGTTGAGAACTTGGCCAGCAGCGTGGTGATTTCCTCAATACGGCCACCAATCTGCGCAGAGTGCTGGCGCGTGACGTCAGACTGGCGTTTTTTCAGGTAATCAATGACGTGGTCAATGCGCATGTCCTGCTGATACTGTGGCCAGGACTCGGTGATGGACTCCAGGATCAGCGACTCGTGCACCTCATCCAGCAGGCCGTTCGGGCTGGCGAGAATACACAACTGATCGCGGATGCGCTCGGCCGCCAGAGTGATTTCGGTGACGTTAGCAAACGGATTGAAACGCAGCGTTTCACCGTTGATGTAGGTACCGTTCATGCTGGAGCAGAACGCCTTGTAGCTGTCACCGATGTCCTGTATGGAAACCAGCCCTCCCCGGTCAAGCACAGACCGGGCAATGGATTGTGACAGCACCGACTTACCAGCCCCGGAGGTGCCGGACATAAACCAGTTAAAATTGGTGTTCGGCAGCGTCGGGTCAAAAACATCGATGAAGGCTATCTGGTTGCGGAAACTCGGAATAAGAATGCCGGAGGTACACAGCTTGTTATCACCGATAACCGGCAGCAGGTTGGCCGCCTGAAACGTCTCTGCCCGCTGAATGGCGCCGGTTTTTTTGCAGTCTCCCCACAGCTTCCTGTTCGCCAGTGAAAACGGCAGCGTGGCCAGCAGGTTACGCATCTGCATAAAGTCGGCGCGAACGAAACGCACCCCCTGTCCGGCAAAGCTGTTACGGGTGGCTTCCGTGTAGCGCGAGGTGAGATCGTCATCATCCGGGCAGAACAGGGTGATGCCGCAGAAATAGCTGGTGATCGACGTCTGATTGGCCAGCAGACGGGTTCGTGCGTCTTTCCACTCCGCGTGCTGACGAACGGTGGAGGGAATAAACTTGGCATAGCTGGTGTTGACGCGGGAATCGAGCGCGATAAAACGGCTGTTCGCCTCCCCCTGGCTTTTCATCTGATCTTCCGTATTGAGGATCATGGTGAAGATAAACGGACAGGGTATACCTTTGGTCGGGGACATCAGGTCAGCGATAAGGTTGCCGTTCTGCCAGAGATAGTGCTCCTCGGGATTACGATCGAGGTTAAGGTTCACCATGCGGGTGCTGAACGGTTTTTCCTGCCGGTCCGTACCTTCGATGCGGATGTGTGACGGTTTGACCCGCCATGAGGTGGAGCGGTCAACGATCTGCGTGTTAAGGTCGGCCCCGGGATCGTAGTCAACGCCATACCCCGCAAGACGTTCAGTATCGTGATTAATGAACTCCCGCAGAACGCCGTTGAACTCGTTTACCCCAATGGTGCGGGTCCAGATATCGGCAGAAACCAACGCGTTCAGCAGATTGCGGCGAATATCGCGAACGCGAATAAGGGCCGCTTCGTTCACATTCTTTACCGGCTGGGACCAGATAAAGAACAGGCGATAGTCGCGCAGCGTCAGCGGGTGTCCCATGCCGTTGCTGAAAGTATGTCGCGCCCCGTTGAGATAAAAACGGGTGGTCAGATCGTTACACTCCTCAGCGCGATGTCCTTTCCAGGCAAAATCCTTCAGGCCGTACTCCACTTGATCCTTCACCGCCCTGCTGGATACCAGCATGACCTGCAGAGGCGTGCCGCGCGGAACGGTGTCCCTGAGCAGCGTCTCCAGGCTCTCAGTCAGCTGTTCGTTAGCACCGATAAGGGGCTGAGATTCAAGCACAAAGCCCAGCGAGTCACGGTTTATCCAGATCTGGCTGTCGCTGTCATAGTCTGCAAACGGCAGCAGGTCACGAATATGGGGATAATCCATCTGCTGCAGCTTCTCCCGCGTTTCTGCGGTGGTGTCACGCTCGCCCAGGATATCCGTGACGGTATCCACCACGCTGAGCGGGTCAAACCGGAAGCCTTTAAGAAACTTCATTCGTACCTCACATCACGATACCGCTCCAGTCCGCCGGACCGGAAACGGTGTAAATAACCTCGCCCATGTGGGCGTTATTATCAGGAGAAACGTAGGGGGCTATCCAGATTCGCTCCACGCCGTCAGGCTTACGAAACGCCGATGCGGGTTCCGGCCAGCAGTGCAGGGCATTACAGGTTGCCGGCCTGTCATTGCTGACATAGCGACGATCGTTCACCTGTGTGAAGGGGCGCACGCCTGAAGGTGCGTTACCGGGCACGATACGGCTGTCTGCCGCGATGCCGGACAACATTTCCACATCGCGCTGAACGTCTAGGCGGATATCGCCGGTATCCATCAGCCGGTACTGGTCCAGGCTAATCCCCCCGCTGGCAGGGGCGTTACGGCTTGCCGTGGCGGACATGTCATCCGCCTGTGACATCCAGATACCGGAGTCTTTTGCCGGCTTATCAAATTCAAACTCGCTGTTAACGCCTGTACATCCGGTCAGCAGACCGGCCATCGAGCAGAGGATAAGAATTTTTTTCATTGTGTACTCCGGATTCAGAGAGAGGGAGCTATGAAGTTGGTAATATCAGTTATATCGATATCAGGCGGTTCAGGAGCCGGCTGAGCAAAACCTGGTCGGGTATATGTCCCGGACTGCACCCTGTTTTTTGATGCCGTAGCCCTGCGTTCGCCAGCGGACGATGTCGCGATCTGCTTCGCGTGAAAATGAACGGCAGCCGAAGGCGGAATCACACTGTCCTGTACCCCGGTTTCAGTCATTGCGCCCCCTGTTGCGGCACCGGACGTCCCGGCGTGACAAAGTCATCCAGGCGCAGGCTTTGTGCGTCACCGAGCTTACCAACCAGTTCGGGGGGAAGACCGCTGTTAGCCCGTGCCTGCGTGGTGGTGTCTGCCAACTGCGCCGGGGCTTTCTTTGCAGCCTCAGCGGCCGCCTTGTCCTCAATGAACTCGGCCTTAAAGCCTTCAATAAAAACCACTTCCACACGGTTCGCCGCCCCGATGGGGATGATGGGGTGATACTGCTCGGCGCGTTCGATGTAGTAATCAGCCAGCTTGTCGGCCGCCTTACTCACGCCACCACCGATGGCACCGCGGGCCACTTCACCACCGCTGATATTTGCCGTTGCGCCGATGCCGACGGCAGTCTGGCCGACCTGAGAAACCGAGTTACCCAGACCACCCAATGCGCCGGCAGTAAAGGCGAGACCGAGGATTTTTCCGTTACGCATCACCGGCACGCCCTTAATGCCGTTTTTGCCGTAGAAAGCCACGTGTCCCTTCACGGTCTGGTCAATATGTTTCCCGTCGATAATGCAGGAGAGGCGCTGCAGCTGGACAACGGCGTGTTCGCTGGAAATATCACCCCAGGCAGCGGCGGTGACAAAGCAGTTATTCAGACGCCCGAGACGCTGGTTACCGGGCAGATGAGCCTCACCTTTCAGCTTGAACTGCATCGGCACCAGATTATTCTCGCCCCGCACGGAGGCATTGGCATCGGCGCCTTCAATAACGATGGCATCCGAGAACGCGCCGGTCGGGACCCAGAAAGATGTGTCTGCGGGCGGCTTTTTCCACCGGTCAGTGTCAAGCAGCGCATTGTCTATCTTCCCCCGGACAACGGGAGGAGGCCCCACGCGGTATTCTGTACGCATCCCGGGGACCCCAGTGCTCTGTGGGGTGGCCTGTCCCGCTGCCGGGGTGGGTTGTCTGTCCAGCTTCTCCTGCAGGGAGGTCACCAGCTTTGTGAGCGCCTCGTTGCTGCTGGCCATCTGCTTCATCTGCGCCTCCAGGCCGGAGAACTGCTTCTTCACGTCCGCCAGTCCTTCCTTTGCCTGCTTCTCACGCATCTGCGCGTCCAGCAACACCGAATTCTGCCCGGCACCGTCGAAGGTGTTAACTACCAGTCCACCGGTAAGATCCGGTTCAGGCGGCGTTCCCTTCCCGGCAGCGTGATCTTTCGGCGCACCGGCACGGTGGTTAAGCAGATAAAGCGAACCCACAACAAGGGCGAGAATACCGGCAATAACTGCCAGCAGGCGACGCTGTTTGCCCTGTATCAGGCGGTTAATGTTCATCGCGCCCCCCTTTCGTGCGGTACAGCACGATGACGGAGACGCTGCGGCCCGGCTCCAGCACGTCCAGCCGGGGATGAAAAGACACCGCCATCACGCCGGGACTCCAGAAATAACGCTCACTGAGTTTCAGCCGCTGTCTGCTGATGCTGGTGACGTCTGTCCGAACGATGCGAAGACGATCGCCCTGCCAGGCCGTTACCGGCCGTAGCGAAAAGGCGCGCATCACGCTGTCACTGACCGGCATGGATATGTTCTTCGTGTACACATAACCGACAGGCATGCGGTTGGTGACAAAGCGGTTCACCAGACCACTGATCAGCCCGCTGTAGCCGGACTGTGACTGTTCCCACTTCCCGGCCTCCGCCGCCCCCCTGATCGACGGGTTATCGACGGTCAGCGTCAGGCCCGGGCGCTTACCTGGTGTAGCCTGAGCGGAGAAGCTGTAGCCGGAGGCAGTCTGTACAAACAGGGTGAAGGGTTTTTCGGTAACAGTGGAGAACAGGACGCCGCCATCAGGCGTCGGAGATTTAGCCGTCAGCACGCCCTGCGTTGCCTGTACGGCGACGATACGATCGTCACTGACGCGTATGGCGTTCGGATCGGTATTACTGACCGCCAGCGCCACGCGCGCACCGGGGTTCAGCGTCATCTGCTGTGCAGAAACGGACGCTGCGGATAAAATCAGCAAAAAGCAGGCTGGCAGGTATTTACTGCTGTGCATCAGGAACCTCCAGAAAGGCACTCCAGCAAAGCCGGTCATTGCGGGTATCTGTGCGGATGCGGTAGTGCTTGTTCACCGGACTGGCGGTGTGCATGCCGTAGTTCAGTGACAGCTGGCCGGTAATATCGACCACACCGGTATCCGTCCTTACCCGAAAATCTTTCGGGTAAAACACCGAACCGCCGTCGTTGGTGGACACACGGACGTTTTCTTCTGCCAGCACCGGCTTCATGGTTTTCTCAACGCCGTCACAGGCGTCAGCCAGTAACGCTTTATGGCTGTCCAGTGCATTGTCGCTGTTGATGTTGAGACGCAGGGCAAGCCAGCTCAGCGCCATCAGGCGCAGGTAGCGGGCATCACCCCGTTTTCCGGTAAAGCTGAATGGAGAGTCAGCGCCAAATGGCATCACGATGGTGAGCCGGTTATCCAGGAGTTGTGCCGTCAGCGCCCGGTTATCGCTGTACATGCGCCAGCACAGACCAAGAGAAAGAATGATCATGACCAGCAGCACCAGAATGGTGATGGCCAGATTGCGGTTGCCCGCACTGCGGAGTTTGTATTCCATAAGATCTCGGGGTCAGGAAACCCAGTGCCGCTTGAAACTCTCAGGCAGAACGTTAATAAAAAAACGCATGACAGAAGTAGGCAGGCACCAGTAGGCCAGATTGAGAAGGTACTGAGAACCGCGGCCTTTTTTGAGATGACGAATTCCGACAACGGCAACAAGAAGCGTGGGACCGAATATCCACATGTTCACAAATATCGCCAGCAGACTGAGGGGTACGTAAATACAGAACTCGTCCGGAGGCAGTCCCACGAAGCGCCTTTGTTCGGAAAACGTAGCCGGGTACTGATAGCGGTTACGCTTTTCCATCAGGCGCCTTACTTAAGATGGTATAATGCTGAAGGCGATGTTGATGAACACCATTACCGCTGCAACGCCGCCAAACATAATCAGGTTTTTAGTCTTGATATAGGTGAACACCGCCATCAGAATTTCCAGCAAATAAAGTATCCAGACTATCGTACTCCCACTCCCGAACGTATCGTTGATCGTAGTTTTGCCGCCCTTGAAAAGGTCTTCGGCCTGCGCATGCAGCACAGGAACGCTCATCAGAGTGACAGAGGCAACCAGCGCACCTCCTTTCGCTTTCTCCCACGCTACCGCCCCTGCCCTGCGACAGTTTTGGAGAGACAACAGAGTCTTACCTTTCATATTCGTTTTCCTCAGAAAGGGTTATAGTTAACATCATGTCATTTTTTACATCCGGTTCACTCTCTAGCGCATTATGAAGAACTCGCCTTAGTCACCTCCCTTTCGTTATCCAATAATCAGAGAATGCCTTATCTGTTTCTTTACGAAACTGAATGAAAATTACGCCCGATAATTACGCGATTCAATTTGATTAATTGATCTTATAGATCGATAATTTTGCTCCTTGAGCATCACCAACAATGAAGAAAATTTAATATATTGATTAATAAGGTTTATTAATGTTAGAGCAGGCTGATTTATTTGTGCATACGGCAGGAAAGGTACGAATAACAGCACCTTTTTTTCGGGAAAAACATGAGGAATGTTTATATGCCATCCTCACGTATGTTCTTTATCATTACAGGCGCATGCCAGGATGGTTCGACATTGAAACGGATGTCGGGGCCTGGTATGTCTGTAAGGTGGTTACGCTGCCCTTTCTGTACTTCATGGGGGGCAGAACGGGTGACGTGACGGCTGAAGAATACTTCCTCCGTTCGATGAAACACATCGACCTGTCGTCCGGCGCTGTCGATCCCGATGTGTATATCGGCGTCAGAAAGAATTTCTTCACGCCACTGATGCCGATCGCCCACGATGAATCTGAATCTGCCGGGCTGGCATTCTCGCTTAAAAATGGAGAAATCATCCCGCCTTTTGGCGAAAAAAACGTTCAGGCCAGGGGTACTACCTCCCGCTCGACATCCGCCAGTGGCCGTAAAAAGAAAGTCGATGATTACGCGCTGATGCAGAAATTCCACGAAGGAAAAAGCGTACGGGAAATAATGCAGGAACTGCGTTGCTCGGAGTCATATGTTTATCAAACCATTAAGCGTATTAAAGGCATTTCGGCTATGGAGTTGCGGTATCAGCGCTGGAAGATGATTTCAGATCTCTATTTTGCAAAGCCAAGGAAAACGCTTAATGAAATAGAGGAAATCTGTCAGGCAAGCCGCTGGCAGATTTATAATGCCGTCAGAAACATGGCAAAAAAAGACGACGTCGTACTGGATAAAAAGCGACGCGACCTCAGACTCAGCGACAAAGACATTCAGTCCATACGCCAAAGCCTGGAAAAGGGCGTTACCAGGAAAAGCATCTGCCGGGAATATAACATCACGCCCAAAACGCTGGTTAAGTATATTGGCCCGGATGAAAACTACAGGCTTATATCCGAAGATAATAAAGAAAAAGTCGTTCGTCTCAGGGTTCAGGGAAAAACGCTGGCGGAGACAGCCAGCATGCTTGGCGTCAATCTGC
This sequence comes from Orius laevigatus, assembly GCA_018703685.1. NCBI lineage: Eukaryota > Metazoa > Arthropoda > Insecta > Hemiptera > Anthocoridae > Orius > Orius laevigatus. The sequence continues at coordinate 43,394 of JAGWEN010000394.1, read as the reverse complement.
AATACGTTAAACAAGTCTGGAAGGAACATCGCGACAGCCATGACGTTATTGCCAAAAGAGTAAAATATGATAACCGCAACCCTCTTACAAAACGTGACCGCGACCAGGCTGTAAATGCCGTTCTTAAGGACGGCATTACCCGAAAAAAAGTTTGTGAACAGTACGGCATTAATGCCCTGACGCTGAGGCGCTATATCCGGGCAGAAAAACAGCGTCAGCTACAGGAACTGAGGGATAAGGATGAAGACAATGATAAGCGATAAACGTCATCACACCTTCCGGCAAATGTATCCATAAATATAAGAACAGTCTCGCGGGGAGAACAGTAAAAAACTTTTTCTCCCCTGATCAAAATAAATGGTCTATTTGAAATAATTTTTAAGTTTTCCGGCGACCCGCTCCTGTACTGCCTTCGGCCACTCCGTATCAAGAAATTGTGCATTTTTTATTATTTTTGACGGATCGGCGGTTTCTTTAAGGATACCAAAAATACCCTCCGTAATAAATGCACTGGTAATGACGTTATGGGCAATAAGTTCCAGTTTCTGATCCAGCGTCATCTGATCGGCATCCTTGTTAATTTTGTTTTCATAAACGCGAAGGCCCAGCTTGAACATTTCCAGAACAAATGCAGACCGGTTTGCTGTTTCACGTGACTCACCGTCTTCGAGTTTTTTTTCTAAATGAAAATCAACCTTCTCAAGCAGTGAAAACGGGACGGTAAGATTTACTCTGTTTCTGCGTTGCGTGTCGTCAATTTTCATATTAACCTCATTTTTAGCTGTTACCGCCGCTGATACAGTAGGGCAGAAATATCCGGTTCAGAGAGCAGAAAATATAGCATGGCGTTACCACAGTAAAGCCAATAAGACACCATGCGGCGTCTTTAAGGTAACAATGAAGTAACCACACAGAAACCACAATGACGCCATACAACGTCCACGTGGTTCTTTATAACAGTAACTTATTGTTTTTATTGAATGCACCACAATATCACTTTATGGTTACCATGCGGTAACCGTGAAAGCACCAAACGGTAACTTAATTAATGGCTAAATTTTCAACGAAATATAATCATCTTTCTGAATTTACAGGCAAAATTCGCAAAATTAATTTTGCGAGTGGTGTGCTGTTATTTGGTCTTAAGGTTATTTAAATGATATAATCCCCGCATCGTCATTTAAATTCTGAGGCCGCTATGCGGATATTTTTCTGTGCCGTTGCCCTGCTGGCTTCAGGCATGTTTTCGGTAACTTCCCGTGCAGACTGTTTTGACAGAGCAGGAGAGTGGTATCAAATCGATCCGGATTATCTTCGCGCCATCGCCTGGCAGGAATCCCGCTACAATCCAGTTGCAAAAAACAGTAATCGTGACCGGAACGGTAAAATCACCAGCACCGACTATGGCATCATGCAGATAAACAGCACGACCATAAATGGATTCCGGCGTGAATATCCCGGACTTACCGCACAAAAACTGCTTGACGATCCGTGCCTGAATATTTTTGTGGGTGCAATGGTGCTTCGCCGAAATATGAATCAGTACGGAATCTCATGGCTGGCGGTCGGAATGTACAATGCGGGGGTAAAAAACAGAATGGAAACCATCCAGAACCGGTACAGGTATGCCATGCTGATAGACGGTCATTATAAAAACATTAAAAACGGGAAAATAATAAGGCCAAATATTGACGATTGAAAAAGCAATTCCATCCTGTATTTAATTTATGAAAAATACAATACAACAACATAAAACTTCATTAGAACGCGCATCCAGCCTCTGATTAAAGACGCACTTAGACCTCATTGACTTGTTAAATGAAATTTGATTATTGATTCATACAACCATGATGAATCACTCTCAGATTTAAAGTAAAAGATCACCTACCACATCACAGAATGAATAAATTTAAAACACCGGCACAGCCTGAGCCAGCTTGAAAGCACAGTAATAATTTTAAGCGCCCCATCAAAATACAGGTAATACAACAGCACTAAAAGTATGGGGTGAGTTGATGCGTGAGTTCATACCATAAATCAACAAAATTGAGGAAAATATCATTACTGGAGTTTTTCGAGCATACTGGTTAATTAATCCTTGCGCATGATGTTATCGCTTAGTGAAAAAACAACTTTACGGGCAACAATATTTTATTATTAAACACAATCGTGAAGCTGTTAATGAATTTCATCAAACATGATAGTTACGATCTGGCAGCATTTACTTAGAAAAATGGGAGATCTTGATTAACAATTCTATTCCAGCAGAAAGGAATTACTGAGTTTAATAGCTGCCGCCGTTCCCCCGGCGGCTTACGGTAATAATAGAGATTATGCTCTTCAGACTTTAATTTTTACCAGCTGAAAACCGGGAACTCCGGCAGGACATCGCCATCCATATCAAACTGGATGAGCGAGACATTGTATTCACGCACGATGACTTCCAGCAGCTGACACAGGTCATCAGAAATACCCCGCCCACGCAAAAAAAATCCTGTATCCGTACGGGCATTCATACGGATCAGAAAGCCCCCGGAGGTTTCATGGATCCAGCGCCAGGCGTTTTCCTCATCTCCACCATCCTGATCGCTGAGCAGCGTGAGGATCACATCATCTTCAAATGCCATATGTGACGTACTGAGTACCAGACAACGCAGGACTTCCGGTTCTTTTCCCTCCGGGTTCGTCATGTTACGGCTCCTCATACGTATTCTCCCTTATTAAGGGCATTTACAAAATTTTTCGCCTGTGCCACGATTTTTGGGTCGTTCATATCCTTTCTCCGGACAGTGATGTGAATACGGTCAGCCCTTTACTGACCGGTGAAGAAGCAGGGATCACACCCTGCTTTTACGCCTGCGGTTTGCCCCCTGCCATCTGTGAAAAAACCGCTACACAGCTTCCGGGATTCCCCGGATAAACCCGAACATGGCCTTAATACGGCGCTGGCTTTGCAGCTTCTCCTCAAAATCGTTGAGGTAATACACGGGCGTGTAGCGCACCTGGCTGAACTGCATCGACAGCGTGTTGCCCGTGACCACTTCGGCGGCGATACCCAGGAGGGAAAGCTGAATAAACGCCATATCCGCCGCCGCCGGATCGATATCAATGCAGCTGCCGAACATGTGCGCGGACGGGTTAATATCCGCCTCCAGCAGGCACTCCGCGTACGCAATCAGCATCCCCGCCGCCCCGCTGGCCGGGTCGCTGATCGTCACTATTCCCTCCCTTGCTATCGTCTCTCTGATACCCGGCATCAGCATCCGCGCCATCAGGCTTTGCACGGTATACGGCGTAAAATACTGGCCGCGCCCGCCGTCACCCAGCTCAAGCTCCATAAAGATGGCGCCGAGAAAGTCGTGAAATTTCGCCTCCAGCGCACACACCATCAGCCGGAAAAGCTCATGCATGTTCGCAATATCAGCAGCGTCGTAGCGGTCGCAGATTTTGCGACAACGCTCCGCGATTTCCGGCGTTCTGACCCTGGCTAAATCCAGTTCGCTGGCCGCCAGCGATAAAAAGTCGGTGAACACCTCCCAGCGCCTAAGGTGTCGTCCCGTCCCGCTGAACACGCTGATAAACTGCCTGCGCGCCACGTCAATGCTCATCATCCGGTGCGTGACCGTCGGCTCTTTTACTACCGGCGCGGCCGGACGTGCGCTGCCCTGTTTTTTCACCTGGTCAAAGAACCCGGCAAAGCTCAGCTGTGACATGAAAATATCTCCTTATCAGTGCCGCCCCCTCCTTCCGGGGCGGCGGGTTTCACATCACGCCAGACCGAGGCCCGCGTAAACCAGGGTCATAAACTGCTGCCAGTACGCCAGCTTTAAGGCCGGAACGTGCGCACGATGGCCGCTGCGCAGGGCATTTACAAAAGCATTCGCCTGTGCGACGATTTGCGGATCGAATTGCATGGTTTAATCTCCATGTTGATTTAGTGATGCCGGATACAACTTTTGCGGGTGTGTCATCCGGCGTGGAATGAGCAGGCGTATGCCTGCTTTTTTCATTTCTGGCTCTGTATTCCCTCCTTAACGCGCGCCAGAATTTCCGCGTGGTCAAGGTTGCTGTAGTCACGCAGCCGGTAATAACGGATGCCGATCCGCGCGTAGATTTCGGTCACGTTGCCGCAGTACATCTCCGCGAGCATGAAGGTTTCACACTCGCCATTTTCACTGCTGCGCCAGTTCATCGGGTACATCAGCCCCAGCGCGTCATGAAAGGCGTGAACGTCCGTTTCAGCGGGCGCTTTCACCGCCGCTTTTTCACGGCTCAGCCAGTACTCACGCTCGGCTTCGGCGGTGGCCTGCATCCCCGGTGCGGCGGAAGATTCGGTCAGGTGTAAATGCATGTGTTTCTCCTTGTGGTTAAGCGGTGACGGCCCCACGCCGCCACCCGGATAAATAAACGGCCTCTTTGTTTAACCGTGATATGGACAGGGTTCGCCCCTGTCGTTATGGCATCCCGTACAGCCTTCCATCTCGTCACTGACGGCGGCAAAACTCCGGCCCAGTTCCCAGGCGGCGGCCAGTTCAGGAACATCCGCAAACATGTGAGGCAGGGGCTGACCGGACCTGTAGTCGTTATACCCCCCGGCCTGCGCCTCAAAGACCGCGTCAGACATTTCCTCCGCTGCCCTTTCCGCGTCAATGACGACCATCACGCGGGCTTTCCCCCACGCAATACGGACAGCCAGACCGCGCACAGGGCCGCAGAACGCAGGTGTTTTAACCCATCTTTCGGAAGATTCTTTGGTGGCGGTTTTGACGTTGACGTTTTGTGTGTTCATCCTGCTTTTCCTCCTGTCTGGTGGTTAATCCATCTCTCGGTGAGTTCCCTGGCGGCAAAGGGCAAAGGAGCAACGACGTACGGAGGAAGGAAAGGGGCGGAGACAAAAGTTTTTGCCGCTCTTCGCAAAAAGTTTTGGCGGAGTTCATTACACCCCTTGGATGACGACACGGCGGTGCTACGACCAGCCCTCCGCCCGGGGACTTAGCGGGAGATGGCTCACCAGAGGTATGAAGAGAGGATGAACACACCCGACGCGACGGAACGGCGTGGCGACATCAGCGCCGGTGGCCTTATCACCGGCAGTGAACGCGACAGCCGTCAGGCTGGCAGCAGGGTTTGCGTCAGGATGGACGCCCGTCAGGGCGGAGACAGCTTGCTGGCTCCGTTCACGACAGCCGTGTCCCGTCAAGGGACGACGCCCGGCCATAAGTCATACCCGCCCGCACCCCGGTCAGCCACAGGCAACGGACGGCAGTAAAAACGCGCTGTCACAGAAGGAAAATCCCGGACCGGCACATCACAACCGGCCGTCAGCAGTCTGAAGAGTAAAAATGAAAGGGAAAGTAAGGAGAAAAACAGGGCAGCGCGTCAGCGCTGCCCTGTCCTTTCCCTTTCGAAGTTGCCGCCCGTGGATGCACCGGTCAGTTCAGCCGCCAGGGACTTACCAGGCGTTCTCCCGGTCTCCGGTACCTTCAGACCAGTCACGGATTTGCATATCCGGCACGTCCGGCTGAGGCAGCAGTGATTCAGCCAGCAGGTTGAAGTCACACTCCAGGCGCCTGCGCTGACGGCGGGCAATTTTCAGCTCAGCCCCGTAAGGATTCACCTTCCTGCTCATACCGCAGCCTCCTTATGCGTCAGCTTGTTCGGCACCATCCATCGCTCCAGCGCCCGGACGTGCCCCGCAGCGGACTTTCCCGCCAGCGTCAGCTCATACCCCACCCGCCAGAGCGGCTCCCCCGGCCATAAATCCACCTCAGACACGGACGGAAACCGCCTGCGCCAGCGCATCAGCATGCTCTCCAGCTCGTACTCCGGCACGCTGCCACCGGACCACCGCGACAGCCAGCTGCCCACCGTCTCCGGGGTGTGAAATGCCAGGTCAATTTCGGCCTGCCCCGCGCAGGCCTGATACGCACGCTGTCGCAGGGCCTCTTCACGGCAGCGCTGGCGGGTGTATTTCTGCTCAGACAGCGACAGTTTCTGCCTGCGGCGCTCACCGGCACGAAAGCCCACTGCCGGGAACAGCCATTCAGCTGCGTCAGACGGCAGCGGCAGGCAGCAGACGTCACCCTGACTTTCAATCAGCAGGTCAACGGCCCTGAGCCACCGCTCCCGCCTGCCATGCAGCGCGTCCGCCGTCAGCGCCGGAGAAAACGCGCGTAAATCAGCAAGAGTTATGCGACGGCTGCCGTTCAGGTGGCGAAAGAAGGCGGCGGCATAAGGATACGCGCACACCCTGGCACCGCGACGCAGGCGTCTTTCCGTCTCTGCGATGGCCCGCAGCGCGGCCTGTCGTTCAGCATTCAGCGGAACGGGGAAGTTTACCTGGCACATACGTTCCCCTCCTGCTGCAGAATGCTGATGATGCTGGCGGCGGAATACCCGTCAGTATGGAAAAGCGCCGTCAGGCTCAGTACGTGGTTGATGTTTTCCGGGCTGAACGCTAACAGCGACCGCAACACCGCAAACGGGCGGCCGCTGGCAGAGATGAACATCACCAGCCACTCAGGGCTGACGTAACCGGGACTGCACAGCGCGAGCTGAAAGTTGCCATGAGAAGGTGTAAACCGCACCTGCACCGGGAACATCCCGCCAAACTCGCAGCGGTACTCGCCGTTCATGTCCCAGCCTGCCGGGGCATCGAGGTCACGCATCACCGCATGGGTCAGCTCGCGGCGAAAATCCTCACCGCTGTCGCGCCAGTCTTCCAGTTCGGCGGGGATCATGGTTTTCAGTACGTCGGTGGTAATAATGTTGCGCATGATGACTGTCTCCTTACCGCCGCCCCTTTTGCGGAGCGGCGCTCCGTTGTCAGGCGGCATCTGCCGCGTGGTCATCAGTACCGCAGTGCTGTGCGGCGTCGGTTTTTTCCGCAGCGTCAGGCGCTTTCATCCAGCCAGGCACCCAGCGGGTTGTGCTCAGCATGGTTTCAGCCAGATCTGCGGCATCGCCTTTTTTCATCTTCGCCGCATCGCTGGCGGCCCCGGTCAGCCCGGCATCTGTCAGCGCCGCCACAATCTGCGCCTTACTGAGCAGCCCGAGGAAGTTTTCAGCCTCCGGCTGCCACCAGTCGCGCAGGTGGAAACTAATCGCGTTCTCCACGCCGTCCAGGTCGCTCCGGGTGGTATGGCCGCATACGCGGTCCTGCACACCGTCCACCGAGCAGACGGTGCAGAACGTCATCAGGGCCATCAGCACCTCACCGTCCAGGGAAAAAAAGGTGGTGAAGTCCTTCTCCCAGCCCTCCGGCAGCAGCGCTTCCAGACGGGATCTTTCCTCCATCAGGCACCGCCATGCCTGCCCCTCCTTCCCGGTCGGGGCTTCGCTGGTCAGTCCGTTGTGGTGAACCTCCAGCCGCAGGACAAACGGATGGCGGGTAGTGGTGCAGTAGCTGAACACGCAGGTACACAGCCGCCAGACCATCAGCGCCACCGCCTTCTGCGGCTGCTGCATCAGCGCGGCCTGAACCGCGAGGGTGCGCTCGGACGACATTTTTTTGAGCAGCGGAACGCTTACCCCCTCTGCCACGTCCGGCTCACGCAGGATGGTCACCTGACGGCGTTCACCGTTACTGCCCTCAGCAAAGCCGCTTTCCGTCTCCGCTTTTTGCTGCACCCCGCGCTGGACGCAGAGTTCCCCGCCATCCAGGCTGACCACCACGCCGCCGGCCGCTTTCTGCTCCGGCGTCCATTCGCGGGCAACGGCGGCATGTTCGATATCGTCAATCAGTGCCTGAATCCCGGCTTCATCCTCATACGTTTCGGTGGCTTCCTGCGTGGCGTACAGTTCGTCGAGACGCTGCTGCTCGTCAGGGGTGTACTGCGCTTCAGGCTCCGGCAACAGCAGGTACCGTTCTCGGTCGTCACCGTAGTTTCTGACGGGCGTTTCCCTCGTCATCGACCAGGCCCAGCCCTCAGACGTCTGCAGCCTCTGCGCTTCCTCCGCAAGTCTGGCCTGCACCAGACGGTCAACCAGTACGCTGTCTGCCGTACCGTCACCGTCCTCTGCGCTGAACAGGTCTTCGCGCACCACCCCGCCAGCGGCCTCATAGGCTTCGCGCCCGATAAAGACAAAGCGGGCATGGCGCACGGAAATTTCGGTGTCGGTAACGGCGCGTTTCAGCAGGTGTGCCGGGGCATGACTGTACTCAGCCTGCACGCGCCCCAGGATTTCCACCTGACGCGCCGGATCGCTCTCCAGGCTCAGCGCCTGGCACTGCTCAACGTCGAGCCTGTCCTCTGCCAGCAGGGCAATAAGCTCAGGGGCCAGGTTCGCCAGCTTCAGCATCCGCTGAACGTGGCGTGAGCCGTAGCCGAGCATATCGCCAATCTGCGCGGCGGTTTTGCCCTGCTCAGACAGGGCGCGGAACCCGCTGATTTGCTCGGCCGGGTGCATGGCCTTCTGCTGGTCGTTTTCGATCATCGATGCGATGACCGCCAGTTCCCCGGAAACCCGCTTCACGGCCACCGGGTACCCGGCGTCAATGTGAAGTTCATCGCGCAGCAGTTGCAGCGCGGTCAGACGGCGACCACCTGCGGCCACGCCGGAAAGGCCATCGGGCAGCGTGTGGACCACCAGGTTCTGCAGCAGCCCGACCGACCTGATGGTGTCAGCCAGGCTGCGCACGCTTTCAGCGGAATACGGTACGGTGCGGACGTTAAGCGGAGATTTGACCAGCGCCGACAGCGGCACCATTTCAATCTGCGCGGCATCGAGCGCCGCCTTCAGCGCCGCAGCGGCGGCAGGCTTCACGGCTTTTTTGCTGGTTTTCGCGGGTGCTTTTGCTTTAGACTCGGTTACTGACATAGTTAATACCTCGATTGTTATTGATGACTGTCTGCCGGACGCCCTACGTCCGGCACCTCTTACTGCCTTTTCAGCCCGTAACGGGCGATATAACGGTTCAGAACGGTATGCTGTCCATATCCCCGACGGGTGGCCATTCGCCCTGTGGTGGCTCCGGCTGCACGGCGGCTTTTTTGCCCTTCCCGCGCCCTTTTTTCACGCCGGACGTGCCGTCAGTGGAGTGTGGCGCTGCCTGAGCAGGCTGAGGCTGACCGCTGTACTGCGGACTTTCCTGCGGCTGGCCCCCGTCACGGCGACCGCCCAGCATCTGCATGGTGCCGTTCTGGCCGACAACGATTTCGGTGACGTAGCGTGTGTTTCCGGCATCGTCCTGCCAGCTGCGGGTGCGCAGCTGGCCTTCGACGTAAATCTGTGCGCCCCTGCGCAGGTATTCCCCGGCCACTTCGGCCAGCTTCCCGAACAGCACCACGCGGTGCCACTCGGTTTTTTCGCGCTGCTCTCCGGTCTGCTTATCGCGCCACGTTTCGGAGGTTGCCAGAGAAATATTCGCCACCGCGCCACCGTTAGGCATGTAATGCACTTCGGGGTCCTGCCCCAGAAAACCAATCAGGGTTACTTTGTTCACGCCACGTACTGTCATGATAAATCTCCTTTTTCCGTTATTTTTTCAGCCCATATCTTCTGTAAGATTCGTGAGCCGCGGTGTTGACCTTGTTGTGGTGACCGGCTCTGTTAACCCGCTGGTATCACATCTCCCGTTGAGTTCCTTCGCCGCAAGGGGCGTAAACCAGCGCGGGCGATGGCAGCTGTCCGGGGCGCGGTTTACCGCGTGCCATTTACCCTGGACAGCTGACGGCGACTGTGCTTGTCTCAGCCCGGGCGAGGGGGCTTAACGGATGAAGAGATGCGGCAGACAGGGTGAGCAGGACACCACCGCAACGGCGACGAGCGGCAGCGGATCGCCGTTGCCCGTCAGAAGTCCGGCAGCGTTAACGCCGGGCTGGTGAAAGCGGCGCATCCGTTTACGGATGCTGCAGGCGCGGTCTTGATGAGCGACAGAGGGATGGAAGCCCGGAGGGCGGAGACGGTCTGCCGGCTCCGTTCACGACAGCCCCGGTTCCCGCAGGGAAGTCGCCCGCAGACAGACACAACAGGAAGAAAGGACGACAGAACAGCGATTTCAGATAACACGCCACCTGTGTGACCACCACCACCGGCAACAGCAACAGCAACAGCAACAGCTACGCACGGATTATCACCAGCACAGGAATATCCCCGGCCTGCGGCAGCCAGAGGAAGTCAGTTAACGGTCGTACCGGAAATGGCAGCCACTGGCGGAACCTGGCGGCGCCGCAGGCGCGGCGTTGTCCGCCGGCAGGCAGAGCCTGCCAGGGTTTTCGCGCGGGCTGTCAGGCGGCTGCACCGCCTGCCTGAGTGAATCAGTTGCAGAAGACCCAGCCGTCATGAAATATATACCCGCTGCTGAACAGGTCACGCGCATAGGCTTCAAAGTCAAAATAACTGCGCAGCAACTCCGGCACCTCATCCAACAGGCCGGAATGTACGACCATTTCCTGTGCATAATCCTCCTCACTTTCCGCCCCGCCGCAGTACGCATCGTCAAAGGCGTCATAGTCACACTCGCCGGTATACTCCGCCCAGGCGATAAAAGCCTCCTCCCTGCCGTCCGCTTCGGCGAGTTTGTAAGCGGCGATAAAATCCCAGTCAATGGAGCTTTCAGAGACGAACTGCGACGGAATGCCCTCCCAATCCTGGAACATGAATTCAGCGTCCCGTTCGTCGGCGTGCAACACCCGGCAGGCCTCGTAAAAGTCTTCCGGGCCGTCAAAATCCGTCAGGTCAAACCATCTGCCGAAAATGCTGCCGCAGTTGTATTTATGGTAGGTGCCAACGTAGACCGCTGGTGTGGTGGTGGTAGTGCTCATAAAAAATCCTCCAAGGTCGATGTCGTCTCAGTTCCGGCTTACGCCGTGCCGCTACTGTAGCCGGGCGGAAAGCGGAGGATGCAGGGGCGTCACCGAAGCCGCAGCGCAGTAAAAAAAGCAGGAGCTGGCTGGACGGTTTGACGGCGAAAACTGAGCCGGAAAACGACGGGAAGACGGCGGGTAACGTATGAAATAAACTGCGACCGGGTGAAGGTGACGGCGTAGCGAACCCTTGCATCCGCAGCGGCCCGGCTACAGTAGCGGCACGGCGTTAGCCGCAGGCCGCACGGGCGTTACTCACCGCGAAGCCGGAGCAGCGTGGAGGATGAGCAGGAAAAGCGGAGCGGTCGCGCGACATCCTGAGCGTCAGGATGTAAAAGCCCGCCGGACGGGCGGCGGGCGGGTCCTCATGCAGCCAGCTGCTTTTCCAGCCAGGCCACGTCACACAGCGCGTCGTTCACGGACGGAAAGCTGTGCCGCGCCAGTTCCCACGCCTGCGCGTCACCCGCCGACAGCGCCCGGCGGGCGGTTTCTGTGATGCGGGCCAGCAGGTCAGAGGGCACCGGAACCATACGTGTTTCTGCGCGCAGTCCTGCCAGCAATTCGTGAACCGTCCGGAATGACACGCCTTCCTCCTGGTGGTCACCCAGCCCGGCATTGCCAATGGCGCATAAAATCGCATCCGCCTCTGCTTCCGTCATGGTTGCCACCGCCTTCACGTCCTCGCGGGTCCAGACCAGCAGGGCAAGTTTTTCATCGCGGCCAAAGGCGCGTTTCATCAGCTGATTAAGCTCTTTACGGGTTGCGTACATCATTTTCATCTCCGGTTTATAACGGGCGGCCCTGCCGCCCGGGATTCATCAGTCTTTAAAGCAAGCGTCCAGCTCCAGGGCTTCGCGGTACGCCGCCAGATACAGGGCGTTGATCCGGCAAATCGTCTGCCGCGCCAGCCGTTCAGTAAGCAGATCGGCGTCATAGCGGTACAGCGATTCGAGGCGGTTCAGCTCCGTTCGCAGGTCGCACATGCTGTTTGCCAGCGCCGCGACGTCTTCGCGAAGCGTTTCATGCCCGGCATAGTTCGTCATGCGGCCTCCGGATAATCGTCATTAGCCGCCGGTTGCTGCATTGAGCGAAGTACGGCGGCCAGCCGCTGCTGCCCGGCCCGGTGATACTGCGGCATCAGTTCAATCCCGATATAGCGGCGGCCCGCCTGAAGTGCGGCCACACACACCGAACCGGAACCCGCAAAGGGGTCAAGAATGATGGCGCCGGGATGCGTGAAGGACTCAATCAACGGTTGCAGGCTGGTCACGGGCTTCTCGGTCGGATGGTAGCGGTTGCCTGAATACTTCCAGCCCAGCACGTCCGGCAGCGGGTTTTGTGGCAGAGCCGGGCGCCCTTTTGCCAGAATATAGGCGCATTCATGACGGTAGCCGACGTAGGCGGCTTTCGACGTGTAGGTTTTGGTGAAAACCAGATGGCCGACAACGCTGAACCCGGCTTTTTTCCACGCGGCCATAAAGCGATCGACACGGTTCCAGCCGTAAAAACTCACCATCAGCGCGTCTTTTTTCAGCACGCGATACATCTCATGACAGGCGGGTTGCAGCCATTCATCGGTGCGATCGCCGGCAATGGTCCGGCCGGAACGGTCACAGAATCCAACGAGATAAGGTGGATCGGTCAAAATGAAATCGACAGCTTTCTCAGGAAAGCCAGCCATTACCTGCACACAGTCACCTAAAATCATACGGGACATCATCATTCTCCTTTCTCAAATGCGGCGCCAGTTACGCCGTGCCGATACGACAGCCCGGCGAAAAGCGGAGGATGCAAGGGCGTCACCGAAGCCGCAGCGCAGTAAAAAAGCAGGAGCAGGCTGGACGGTTTGACGGCGAAAACAGAGACGGAAAACGACGGGAAGACGGCGGATAATGCCTTTGAAATGAACTGCGACCGGGTGAAGGTGACGGCGTTTACGCTTCCCTTGCATCCGCAGCGGCCGGGCTACAGTAGCGGCACGGCGCTCACCGCAGAACGTCATAAAAGAGGAGCGCAGCGACATCATCATTCACCCATCGGAACAACAATATTTCCGGTTATTTCTGGTTATTCGTCAGAGGGTTGCCGGAATCAGCGTTCCCGGCCCTTGCCAAACGTCAATAAACTTCCAATAATACTGGATATATGTACAGTTATTTTTATAAGAGGCAGACATGCGGCGAGAGATACGGGCGCATCAGGCGCTGACGCTTTACCTGCCGGACGACGGTGCACCCGCCCTCCCCTGCCCGCTGTTTCTGGAAACCGTCTCCTGCGGCTTCCCCAGTCCGGCACGGGATTACATCGAGCAGGAACTCGACCTGAATGACTACTGCATCGCTCACCCGGCCGCGACCTACTTTCTGCGGGCTTCGGGCAGCAGCATGCAGGACATCGGCCTGTATGACGGCGACCTGCTGGTCGTGGACCGCGCCCTGACGCCGGGACACGGCGATATCGTGGTGGCCGAAACCGATGGAGAATTTACCGTCAAGCGCCTGCTGACTTCGCCCCGCCTGACCCTGAAGCCAATGAACCCGGCTTACCCGGAGCTACACCCTGACCCCGATCGACTGGAAATTTTCGGCGTGGTCATCCACTTCATCCACACCACGCGCGGGCGGAACTGATGTTTGCGCTGGCCGACGTCAACAGCTTCTACGCCAGTGTGGAGAAGGTATTTCGCCCGGAAATAAGAAACGAACCGGTTATCATCCTTTCGAATAATGACGGCTGCGTAATAGCACGGTCGAAGGAGGCCAAACCGTACGTGCGGATGGGCGAACCGTGGTTTCAGGTTAAAGATCGGGACTTTCCGGAACGCATTAACGTCTTCTCCAGCAATTACGCCTTGTACCATTCATTAAGCCAGCGCGTGATGGCCTGCCTGGAAGAGCGGGCTCCGCACGTTGAACAGTACTCCATTGATGAGATGTTCATTGATGCCACCGGTATCAGTGCCTCAGCATCCTTTGAAGACTTTGGCCGCCAGCTGCGCACCTATGTCCGGACCTGTACCGGTCTTACCATTGGCGTGGGATTTGGCATAAGCAAAACGCTGGCGAAATCAGCGCAGTGGGCCGGGAAGGAATGGCCACAGTTTGGTGGCGTGCTGGCCCTGAGGCCGGAAAACCCGCGCCGCACGGAGAAGCTGCTGTCCCTGCAGCCGGTTGAGGAAGTATGGGGAGTGGGACGCCGTATCGGCAAAAAGCTGCAAACACTGGGTATACGGACTGCGCTGGACCTTGCCCGTGCCCGCCCGGCTTTCATCAGAAAGACGTTCAGCGTGGTGCTGGAACGTACCGTGCGCGAGCTGAACGGCGAGAGCTGCATTCCGCTGGAAGATGCCCCGCCCCCCAGGCAGCAGATAGTGGTTAGTCGCAGTTTCGGTGAGCGCATCACGGACTATGACGCCATGCGGCAGGCCGTGTGCAGCTACGCGGAGCGCGTCGCTGAAAAACTACGCGAGGATGGCCAGTACTGCCACCACGTGGCCAGCTTCCTCCGCACTTCGCCGTTTGATGCCGGAAAACCGGGGTACGGCAACACCGCCACCACCAGACTAAGCACCGGCACCCGCGACAGCCGTGATATCATCCAGGCAGCGGTTCGGGCGCTCGATGCCATCTGGCGGCCGGGCTTCAGGTATGCGAAAGCGGGCGTGATGCTGAGCGAGCTGCGTCCGGATGGCGTGGCGCAACTGAACCTGTTTGAGGAGCAACAGATGCGCCGTGGCAGTGATGAACTGATGGACCTGCTGGATGCAATGAACCGGTCCGGCCGGTTCAGAATAGGCTTTGCCGGTAAGGGGATCGAGCCTGCCTGGCAAATGAAACGGGAGATGCTTTCCCCAGCTTACACTACACGCTGGGGTGAAATACCCAAAGCACACTTGTTGTAGATGTCATCTCAAAATTATGAAGTATGAAGTATTACTTCCTATTTATGATTTGTGATGTATGATAAGTTGTATTGTCATATAAAATATGACATTCATACTTCATATCTCACACTTCATAATTAGGATAAACATGATAACAGTTATTGGTGGTAATAAAGGTGGATCGGGGAAAACCACCACGGCCGTGAACCTAGCTATAGGGCTTGCTCTCAGAGGAAAAGATGTTTGCCTGGTTAACGGTGATTTACAGCGTACCGCAGCAAAACATCTTGCAGAGCGAGAAGCCTCGGAAGTTAAGCCGGCTATAACGCTTATAGAAAAATTTGATAACCTCTCCCAAACGCTTCGAGCGCTGGATGAGAAGTATGAGCATGTTATCGTCGATGTGGCAGGCCGCAACTCCAGAGAGTTCATTACCAGTGGCGTAGTTGCTCATCAAATTATCGCCCCCCTCCAATGCTCACAACCAGACCTAGATACTCTGATTGAGTTACAGCAGCAGGTTGAAAGTATGAGAGACCTTAATCCAGAATTGAAGGTTTTTTGCCTTCAAAGTATGGCCACAACAAACCCGGTTTTAAGAGGGAATGAGCGCAACGAATTCGTTGAATATCTCGATGAGTTTCCATTGATTCAAACCCTGGAGTCTGTCATTTGCTTTAGAAAGGTTTACCGTGACTGCATGAGCAATGGCCTAGGAGTTCTGGAAACAGAAAATACTGCTGCAAAATCGGAAATGGAAAAATTAATGGAAGAGGTATTTGGATAATGGTTAAGAAACCCAGCCAACAAGCCTCAGCACGCCAAACTGTAACAGCTGAACAAGCTGATGAACTGGCGCAGCGCCTTGCAGATAAACCTTACGGTGATCCCGCAAAATCTGTTCCAGAGAAAGACGCCCCAGAAAAACAATGTAGGACAACCATTTCGCTATATGAATCAATGCTTTTGCAGGTTGAGGATTTAGCACTGAAGAATAAGCGGAATGGGAAAGACCCTAAGAACGTAAGTGCAATTGTCAGGGAAGCTCTGGAGCTTTATTTAAGTGATAAAAAATCGTAAATCATACTTATGATGTAATACTTAATAATTGTGAAGTGTGAACTATTACTATTTTAGGTACGTCTACCGCTTTTGTACCCGTAAAACAACAAAGGCAGTGATAGCCTTCTTTATTGTGCTGAAAAAAATGGCATTTGTGCATAGATGGCCAGAATTGTGGAACAGAGGTTAGAAAAACCGTGAGTCAACTCTGAAGTTGCTTCTCAGCAGGCGAGGAGTTTAACAAGCCCGGCGGGCGCGCCAGGATGTGACATTAGGGTATTCCCAAAAGATACTGGCAGTATCAATTAAAAAACCTTTCTATGGTACCATTTAAAAGTTACTGATATATTTATTACTATTTAAATGTGACTCTTGGCGAAAAAATGTACATTTATGCATATCTCCGGGCTTCAACAATAGAGCAGGATGCCTTGCGCGCAAAAAACAGGCTTAAGGAATTCGCCACTCATCATGGACAGCGTATTGCCGGATGGTACGTTGAAAACGCATCCGGAGCTTCGCTGGAGCGTCCTGAGTTGACGCGCATGCTCTCAGATATGGAGTCAGGGGATGTAATTTTGATTGAACAGGTGGATCGGCTGTCGCGCCTCAGCGATAACGACTGGGATACGCTCAAACGCCGTATCCTTGAGAAAGACCTGTCGGTTATCAGCCTAGATCTGCCAACCAGTCATATAGCCCTCACTCATGCAGCTTCAGATGAATTTACCCGGAGCATGCTCCGGGCTGTCAACAGTATGATGCTCGATATGCTGGCGGCCATTGCACGTAAGGATTACGAGGATCGTCGCCGGCGACAGAGAGAAGGTGTGGATAAAGCCAGAAAGGAAGGTAAATATGCCGGGCGCCAGCCAGATGAGGCCAAACATGAATTAATCAGGACATTACGCCTACAGAACGGTAAATCCATTAATGAAACCGCGCGGCTTGCCGGGGTTTCCCGGATGACTGTTATTCGCGTGTGCAAAAATAATAAAGCAGGGCAGTGCGCTGCCTCAGCCGGGACCTGAGGTGACTAAATAATGAGAATTACTTCACATGATATAAAGATCTTTAACCGGCTTTTTGAAAGTACTCCAGGATACATTCTGGATTTCAGTGACAGAACCATGCGCGAGTTCTTTGAGGAGGAATTGTGCATCAATATCGAAGATGAAGCATACCTTGAGGACGGCACATCCAAAGCTAAAAGACTGCGTTGTTTCATAAAAAAAACAGACCGTGACACGGTACTTAAGGTTATCACCAGGCTATGGGAATACAGGAAAACCGTTCCAGGCGGTGTTATCACCGCTCAGGATGAAGTTGCATATAGTGGATTTATTGCAAAAATTCAGGGAGCAGACAGTCAGGCGGCATACGGCTTAGCCCCTGCATTAATCGTCCCTGCCGGTATAGACAACGATTATTTCATCCGCGGGCTGGAATCCCTGCATAAACAACCGCCCCAGCAACGGGGTTACAGCTTTGAGGTGTGGCTTAACGAGCTGTTTGCGGCCTTCTGGCTATCCCCTAAAGGCGCATTCAGACTGAAAGGCGAACAGATCGATGGCAGCTTCCTGCTGAATAATGAGACCTATCTGGTTGAGGCAAAGTGGCACAGCGCTAAAACCGGTAATGCCGACCTCCACGTCTTTCAGGGAAAGCTGGAGCAGAAAGTTGCCTGGGCGCGTGGCGTGTTCATCAGCTGGGCCGGTTTTACACGGGATGGTCTGGAAGTATGGGGGAAAGGAAAGCGGGTTATCTGCGTCAGCGGCTATGACCTTGTGCTGATGCTGAAAAATAACATCAGTTTCAGGATGCTGATGGAAGAAAAAATTCGCCGGGCGGCCGAAACCGGAAACTTATACGTCAAAATCGACGAAATTTATCCAGATATCAGTAAATAACAGCCGCCAGATGCCATAAACTCCGGACTGAAAAGCTGGCGTTCAGGTACAATCCGAATAATAAATGAGGCAATGGAGAAAAGCATGGCTGACAGGAAAGGGAAGGGCGGTGCGAATGGCACCCCGACCCCACATGACCTGGCATTTAAACAGTTTCTGACACATCCCGATACCGCACGGGATTTCATGCAGTTGCATCTGCCAGAAGAACTGCAGGCTGTCTGCGACTTCTGTACCCTCAAACTGGAGTCAGGAAGCTTTGTCGAGGATAACCTGCGCCCCTATTTCAGCGACGTGCTCTACAGCCTGAAAACCACAACCGGTGATGATGGATATATCCACGTCCTCATTGAGCACCAGTCCACTCCTGACAAACACATGGCGTTCCGGCTTCTTCGTTACGCGGTTGCCGCCATGCAACGCCACCTGGATGCAGGACATAAAAAGTTGCCACTGGTGATCCCCGTATTGTTCTATACGGGCAGGCGCAGTCCCTATCCCTATTCGACTCGCTGGCTGGACGAGTTCAACGATCCCGGGTTGGCCGGAAAGCTCTATAGCGATAATTTCCCTCTGGTCGATGTCACGGTCATACCTGACAACGAGATCATGGGGCACCGCAGCATGGCTGCACTGACACTGCTGCAGAAACATATCCATCGGCGCGACCTGGCTGACCTACTGGACAGGCTGGCCACCATTCTATTACGCGAACATGTTACAGGACAGCAACTGAATTCACTGATAAACTACCTCCTGCAGGCAGGCGAAACTTCAGACGCAGAGGCCTTTGTACGTGAACTGGCACAGCGGGTGCCACAACATGAGGACGAACTGATGACCATCGCACAACAGCTTGAACAGAAGGGCATCGAGAAGGGAATTCAGCTAGGTCGCAATGAAGGGAAACTCGAAGTTGCCCGCACCATGCTGCAGAACGGCCTTGACCGCAACACGGTCATGAAAATGACCGGTCTGACGGAAAACGACTTGGCACAGATCCGCCACTAATAGTCCTTTATAAGCTATCCCTGTCTGGCCATCAGCGAATACTGGTGGGGCAGGGAGGCATCACTCTCAGATACTGCCTGCCAGCCGCAACGATTAAACAGCTTCATCACCCCCGCTACGTTCCCCGTCAGACGCGCTGTCAGCGCATTTATCTGTCGGCCATTGTCGTCAAAAGCAACATCAAGGTTGGCCCGTGAGAGATAAATGCTGTTCACGCCCGCACTGAGCGCCACAGCATTCCGGCCGGACCATTCCCGATCGCTCAGCAGACGGTAGTTCCAGTGCATATCTTTCGCTGTTTCCAGGGCATACGTCAGCCGGAACAGGTCGTTCTGTTCAGACAACTCACCGGTGCAGGAACGCCAGAGGTAATTAAGCTTGCTGGCCAGCTTCGCGCTGACACCCAGCTGGCGGCCCTGTTTAAGCAGCCACTCGATGTCCTGATTTATCTCCCGGGGGAAACGCCGTTGCTTCAGCGCAGTCGCCAGCCAGCGGGTGAGAAAGAGGTTTTCCTGTGCCGGTGACAGCACATCACAGCTCTGTCTGGCCAGCGCAAGCGCCACCAGGGCGCACCATGCCAGATGTCCTGATTTTTCTGTCAGTGTCACTGCCTGTACTATTCCTTATATTCTGGCCACAAATTTTTGGCGGCATCCCACTTATAACACCATATCCTTTCTTTTAAGGTAAAAGACGGGCACATTCGTTACTTTATAAATCTGCATAATGAGCAGCGTTCTGTGCCTGCCATCTATAATTCGTTGTCCGTCATCGGACATTTGCGGGTATTCAATCTTCCCTTTGCTTAAATAGGTTTTAATCTTGTGCCATCGGCGCGGATCAATATTGAAAGCCTGAACGCCAAGCGACTTTAACAGGGTGAATCCATTAATCGTCGTAACCACGGGCTTTTTCCTCATTATCTCAGGAAGTTGATGATGATCAGCAACCTGAGCCACTGGTGGCAGATAAAATTCCATTTCCTGTAGTGAAGGGTACTGCAACCAGCTTTTATCCTCAGGAATATCATCAAAGGATTTGAACGGGTACTTGGACATATACGCATTAATTTTTTCAGGCGGTAT